>JADFUC010000758.1:1200000-1800000 GCA_019722365.1 Lithospermum erythrorhizon | reverse complement strand
AGACTGCCATATCTTCCAGGACATGTTTATTAATTAACACATGTCGAGAACATTGATTGAATGCTGTGACATAAAATCTTAATTATTATAAAAACTAACAAGCAGGGACACGGGCTAGGACTTAGGTTACTAAGGAAATATTTAGTTAATATTACTAAATAGATGACAACCAACGAATCATCTTTATTTTAAGTATATTAGATCTAACCACCACAATCTTTTTAAATTAGGCAACCACAGTTTTTTTTTTTCAATTGGGTTAGAATTACTTTTTTGCCTTACTTAGTAACAATCACTAAACAATTACTTAGTACCCAAAATCCGACTCATGGACATGACACTAAAAATCTGCTTATAGCAGTTACTTTGTCGAATTCAACCAGTAACTATAGCAATCTAAACAAATCTGCTTATGACAGTTAGTTTTTAATGATCATTCCATGCTATCAGAAGAACTTCTTATACACATAACGTCATCTATATGTGAAGGCGATGAAAACGACGACATCACACGTTTAATAACTAAAAGGGGTGGCAATAGAAAGAAAGCAACGAGAATGATCATTAAAAACTTCATCTTTAGGAATTAGCAAATTCAGGGCTGCATAAAATGGAATGTCATGCAATGATCAATCAAAACTTTAAATCAACCAGTTTCAAGTTATTAGGAAAATATTACAGAGATATAAAGATTAAGGCTTTTAGATGGCCACATTAAACATAAACCCATCATTTAAGACAGATACGAAGCTGAAGACTTTAACAAGTAAACATTACAGAGATACAAAGATTAAGGTTTTTAGGTGGACACATCACACAGATATAAACACATTACATAGATATAAAGATTAAGGCTTTTAGATGGACACATTACACATATAAACACATCCTTTATAGACGGATACAATACAACATGCCCCAATGCCTCTAAAAGGCTCCCCCCCTAAGCGGGGGATTGTACGCAACCTAACCCTGTGGCAAGGGTGAGCCTGTTTCTGAATTGACCCAACATGAAATGCAACAACTATCTACTACTTCACAATATACAAGAACCATAAACAAATCGTCATTACCCTCTCCGGAAGAGGACCAAAGGTACCATCATCAGCAGCAGCGTGACCTATATCCCCACTCTTACCACCACCACTATCATACTCATCCATACCCTTATCTCCTGTTTCCTCCTTCTTCTCCTCCTCAACAACAATATTCTCCACTACTGGCTGCACCTCAACCGCCTCCTCAGCCGCAGCCCTCCTCCTCCTAGTCCTAGTAGCAATCGGCCCCCCACCACCCAAATTGACTTCTTGATTATTTCTACCAGTATTTCTCCTATTTCCTCGCCCGCCTCTGCGACCGCCACCACGGACCACAGGCATCGTTCATTCTGTGTTCTCCATTCCCTTTTCAGACCAACAATGCTATAATTCTCAACAACACAAAACCCTCACTAAATCCAACTTCTCGAGTTGAATCGAGCTTTCGGGCTATTTTACGGACACCAAGTTGTCAAGAACACACCCACCAAACCAAACAAACAGTAATCTTGAACCCCAAAATCAAGAAACTGGAAATTAATTAAAAAAACAAAAAAATAATAATAAAAATAATTTGTTTGATAATAAATATTGAGTCTTTTTGGAAAATATATAAAATTAGGGATTTTTTATACCTTACCGAGAGAGATAGAGTAGTGTGTATCAGTGCTGAACTGTTATACACACACCAACAGTAAGTGTTTGTGGTGAAATGACTATTTTGCCCCCATAAGTAGTTATAGAACTAATGCTCAGGGGTAAAATAGTCACTTCAGTGCTAAAAAAACACTATTTGGATGTGTGTATATTGGGAATAAATGAATACTAAAGACTGTACAGACCAGAGATTATTTTTTATTATAATTTGGGTGTCAAAAGGGCTATTTCTTGAAGGTTGAGGTTTATATAATTTGTGAAATATTCTCGGTTTTAATTTATTTTATCATGGAGATAAAAGTTATTTTAGTTGATAATGAAGATGAAAATCATGTATTTTATTAAGGAAAATAAATAAATATATCAAGGTAAAATTACATCAAAATCTTAACACCTTTAACTATTGTTATTATAAGTTATAGGATAAAAGTTTGATCCTTCATTTAATCAATTCACCAAAGATTTAGCTATAAATAAATATAGATGGTATGAAAATAGTGGTTTTTATGAGCTGAGTATTCTATTACTAAAGATTTATTTAATATGATGATACTAAATTGATTTCAACCCTTGATTTCATTAGTGACTAAAGAAAATGGATCTAATAGTTTAAATTCTCAAGGATATTTGTGTAATGACTCAAACATTTGGACACATTTTACATTAATTACCACATTCTTCTCTCTTTTTTTGGTAACGAATTTGAATATTTTAAGTTTCTTTATTATTTCATACTTACCTTTAATGTATTCTAAAAAACTTCCTAACCAATCCATTGACCGAAAATTTGCTAAATTAGATCCAACTTAAATGGTTTTAGTGGCTTCGGACTGGGTTGAAGGTATTATTCTCTTATTATTTTTATTTTATGTATTAACATAATTATTAAATCAAATTCGTTTCTTCTGTGTTCTTAATATGATTTATATATTTCATTATAAATTCGAAGGTTATTTTGTTAATTTGAGTTAAATTACTTACTTTTTTGTTATTTTTGTATAATTTTAATTTATTGCTAGGTTTTGATTTCTAGTTTCAATTATTTCAATTTTTTGAATATATATAATGAAATAGATCGAATGGATCGAGTAAATGTTTTATACAATTTTGGGTTTAAATTAAAGTTGTTTGTGTTAATTGATGCTATGAATTTTGCTAATTTTGATTATTAGATATTGAACTAGACAATCTATTTGGGATGAAATTTTTTTCTTTTAAATTTGTTTCACTAGATCTGAATATTATTTTTTATTATATTGAATTGTTGATTTTGTATATTTTGTTTCGAATTTTGTGGCCTTTGTAAGAGTTGTAAGAATTTTGCATTTTCTGACTTTGTTTTGTATGTTCTATTATATATCATATTCTATTTTCAAGTGTGTTAACTTGATTCACTCTTCTGAATCTGTTTGTCAATATGCCACAATATTGGTCTGATATGGTTTTTACGTTTATGCCACAATATTGGTCTGATATGGCTTTTACTTGTATGCCATTATATTAAGAGGATATGGTTTATAGATCAGATATGATTTTCAAATGTGTATTATGTTTTTATGCATTTTTTTTCTAACTTTGCTTTCAGATGCTCTATTATATATCATCATATTCTCGCTTTCATATTCTGCTTTCTGCTAACTTGATTCACTTTTGAATCTGTTTTCTCATTATGTCCCAATATTGATCTCGGAGCATGGTTTTACTTGTATGTCATTATATCGAGAGTGATATGACGGCAGATCTATATGATTTCAAATGTGTATCAGGCTTTTATGTATTTTTGATTTTCCTCGACTTTGTTGTATGTTCTAATATATATATCATATTTATATTATGTTCTTCGCTGTTAACTTGATTCATTCTTCAGAATCTATTTGTCATTACTTATAGACAATATAATTTTTATTCAAATTAAAATTATATAATTAAATTAAGCCTTCAAATATTGTTAATTTTGGCTGTTTAAAATCAAATTGGAAAATCTTCTTGGGATGGAGCAATTATTTTATGTTCATTTTAATTTCCTCATTTTCAGATTATACACAATTTTATTCAGTTTTCAATATGTAGTATAGGTTATTGGAAAAATATTTATTTTTTATTGAATACCTATATTTTGTTTTGTTGAATTTAATTCAAAATTAAATTTTTTTTGTTTAGATCAAGAAAACGAGGCTATAATGGACGGTTTGAGATTATGAAGATCTTGGGTTTTGAAGTATGCATTTTTATGCACATACTTATCATCCCAAAAAGACACTAATTAGATCTAAACGTAATGGGTGGTGTCATATGTTTTGTGTGATGAATGGATAAAATTATTAATTTATCCTTTAATAACATGGATACTAAACAATTCCTTAGTACCATAACATGGATAAAATCAAATATTGATAGTTATATTAAGTGGTTAAATTTATTAATTTATCCTTTTAATAACATGGGTACTAAATAATTCCTTTAGTATCATACTATGGATAAATCAACATAAGAAGTTATATTAAGTGGTTAAATTTCTTTACACTGATCTTAAAAATTATACTATCTATTTCAATTTAATTGATCATCTAATATAATAGATTAATTAATTTTTTTAGACAAACATATAGATTTTGAAAAAAAATTAATTTTATAAGTTCATTCCCCGTATATTTACCAAAGACATTTAGCCTACCGTATTCAGCGTAAGGTCCGTCTCGATTCATTTTAAAGCGATTAATTTCTATTTTGGTGTTTCAAAGAACTACTCGCGATTTCACCTCAGCTTACGCGAAATTCTAAAAGGCAGAACATCCAAGTTTAAGTGAAGACGGTGTTCACGCAGCTAGCATTTCTATATATTATAAATTGTTTTATGGAGTCTAATCCTCCCATTACTTACTTTAGAATTTAAATGTTGTATTTATATGGTATTTAATTTCTAATTCCTATCGCTTGGAATCGACACGCCACATGTTAAAGCCGGCCTAAGATAACGTAGAGCATCAAAGCCGAGCGGGGCGCCTAAGGTTCCAGCATAGTAGATGACAAGTGAGCAGAGCGCATGAATTTGTTATAGGCCGAGTGGCAGAAAGGTGGAGCAAATGCGATTCAATTTGAAACATGTTTCCATGAATAATGTGCTTAATATTGATTATATTCATGTTTAGTATTCAACAATTTAATTTTTATGTTACGCAATTTACTTTTTTTCCAATTTCTCAATATTAATATGTTTGATTTCGCATTTGATTTCACTTTAGAATTGTTGTTAATGTGGTATCATTTGTTTTAAATTAAACACTATTGTATTTCAAATGAACACTCGCATTTGTGATTAACGCCATCGCAATTTTGAAGTACCACGTTAATATCAAAGTAATGTAAATAGGGTTATTAACGCGGGTAAAATCGCTTTAACATGTTTACTCAATGCTAATAACAAAGAACGTTATTTACTTTATCGCTTTTAACGCAGCATCGCTTAATATAAACGGTACCACGTTAAAAACGGCCTGGGGGCCTCGAACCGGATCCGGCCGACTACCCACCGAGTCATGGCTCGAATCGGCCTGGCTTGGCGTCAATCCTCGCTCCTGGGCTTCGTCCCACTTATTGGCCGGGCCGATCCGGGCCGAACCGTGGTCCCGGCCTCGACGGCCCACTGGCCCCGCTCGACAGCCATGTCTACTTCCTCATTCATGTATCGTTGAAAATCCAACTAGTGGAATACTTTAAATTCCACTCTTAAGATGCATTTAAACCTAGAAAGAAGGTACGGAAATCTAACAAAGGTGTACTTGAAAATCACAAGAAATCGGAAATACTCCTCCAACAAAAAAAGTTGAATCATAAATTTCTTAACTAAATTGAAAGCTCTGATCAAATACCATTATACTATTAAGCTATCGATAATTGCACTATAGTGACAAGCAAAACAAATAAGATGGAATGTTAGTTATTTCCAAAATTAACATATTGTACTACACCAAATACATGAACTAAAAGGAAGAGGTAGATATCCAATATTTTTTATGGTTTGTCAATTTATGACACACCAATAATAATATTATAAATGATTTTTTTTTCGAAAAATCAGTGGCATACTTAATCAATTTTTTTTTAACAATGCGACACATGTTCATATTCATGTCCCAAAACAGGTTATTATAAAATCAATTAAAACGTCAAACACTTGCTTACATTTATTTGGGAGATCGCCGGAGGGAACAATAACCATGTCTTTGTATGATATGATGTTGTGGATTTAAACCCCAATTAATTATGTACCTTGAACCATTTAGTCACGGCATACTTCATCTTAAGTTCTTAACCAATCCAATCCAATTGAACTACCCATGGCAGCAATATAATAATTAATACACATACATTTAGATAACTAGATTGCTTTACTTTGCACATTTGATATATCCTTTTTGTTTGCTTGTCAATTTAAATAGTAATATATTGTGATTTCCTCACTTGTTTAGTTACCAGTCGAGACACATATCTGGGGAAACCTCAGTTGCTAAGAAAACCTGTTACTTCTTCAACTGGAAAGTTACATATCATTTCACTAAGCTTTATGTCAATTTCATAAAGGCATGGGACTGGGGAGCTTTATTTATGTTACCAACTGCGTTGAAAAAAGAACAAGTGTAACGATGAAGTGATCAAGTGAACAACATATTTAAAAGAATATGTATATGTTGTTCGATGACTCAATAGCCTGGTCATACTTGACCCAAATTTTCATAAAGAGGTCTTGGTTCAATTCTTGTTGAGAATGTATTATACTTTATTAATACTACTTACTCTAGCTGTCTTTAGTTAGAAATTTATGTATTATTTATTTACATATTTTACTTTATTAGTAGTACTTAGTTTAATTGTCTTTAGTTAGAAATTTCTGTATTATTTATTTTTAATATTTAATTTAAAAAACAAAAAAAGAATATGTATATGTTTGGTGAGCTTATTAATCATGATTCATGAGTATTAGAGAACTCCAATTACAATTACCATTCGAACATGACCGCCACGTAATTTAAACGATTCTTTTGTTTAATTAAACATATGACATTTCGAGCATCACATTTAGATACTCGCATTATACTCTGCATATTTTTATTTAGTTAACTATTTGGAATTATATTTAGTAATAATATCGGCAATAATTATATGCTCATATGTTCGCTAGTTTGACATGCTCCGATGATCTCTTATCAAATACTTCCTCCATTTCAATTTAACTGGGAGGTTTTATTCAACACATCATATTTTTGAAATTATAATTTATCGTTTAACTTTGTATTTATAATTCGATTTCATAGATATAGTTCGAACCAAACTCAAATCTTAATAATTTTGGATTTGATGAAATTCGAACCAAATGTTCCATTCAAATAAAACTATATAAATTTGTAACTTTTATACATATTCCTTATTTTATCATGAAACGTTTGAATTTCAATGTTTGAATCGTTCGACTTAGAACTTTCTGTTCATTCCAATCCAACTCTGGTTATTCGGGCTCGTTCGAGAATCAATTCAAATGCAACTTTCGAGCCGTATTGTCAGAGTCAAACCGAACCCAATAAAACTCAGACAAAATTTGGCTCTTTACGATCCTACATATATACTCCGTATGATTTATCAGAATGAATTGTATTTCCCAGCACATAGATAATGATTGTTGTAGTAACACATGATATTTTTCAGAAACTAAAATTGAGTTAAAATTAGTTGAAAATATTTACAATCCAGAAAAGATGAAGCAACCAAGTGATATGCCAAATCTTTACCAGCAAAACAACATAGAATGGTCATTTTATTTATTGAATATGGAGTACAAAAATATTAATAGACTACAAAAATCAAATAAATCTTGGAGAATCCTCATGATTCCGAGGCATACAATTTTCTAGATTCCAACACTACTTGATTCACACCACTGTACAAATATGAAGTATCCATCCCTGACTAATTTTCTAGATTCCAACACTAATTTTCTAGATTCCAAAACATATTGCTCATTTTCTTCAAGATAGAATTGATCCACAATACTCCCCATCTTGATAATTTTGATACTAGTAATAGAGATGAACTGGTCCAACTCCATGGCCCTTTTCATATGACTACAGAAAACCATAAAGCTATGCTGAAAGCCACGTACATGCATGTTCTTAAGTATTTCATTAACGGAAAACATATCAAATATTAATTGAATCACATCACTTCATTTTCTCAAACTACTAAATTTCATCTTCCTGGAGTACCCCAAGCAATTTTATTTTGCCTTCTCAAGTCATTGTAAAACTTCTTAATAAAATGTTCAGCATCTTCATCAACATGTTTATCATCTTCATTGCCACCATAATTTAACGGAAATGGTGAGTCAGTAACTCTTAGCTGCCTCACAATTGGACTCATCCCGAACCCTGGCATACCCGGAGATGCCGTCTCACTTTTCGACATCTCTATAGCTTTCATAACCACATTTGCAGCCTCAAACTGACCCTCTTCAGTAATTTGCGCGTTTCTGGGCGGATTCTTGCGTCTCCCAAAGTGAAATGGTAGGTGGAAGTTTACGCCATGGTGATGATCAGGGCTTGGACTACAGCTGAATTCATACTCATCAGGGTTGGGTTCGAAGGACAATTGACGTTCGGGTGAGCGTTGGATTACGGTTGAGGTGGTGGTGGAGGAAACCGCCGCCGCCCAGAGGTGGGTGTGGTGGAACATGAGATTTTGTATAGCCTTGCCGGCGAGTTTGCCACGCTTGAGCAACATATTGAGATTGGCTAATAATTTGCTCTTTGAAATGCCTTTCTTCAACATGAATAGTGCAACACGGACTAGACTCCAGAATTTCTTGGCTACTATTTGCAAATGTTGTTCCATTTTAATTTGACTGGTTGTATTTCTTGTG
The DNA here is from genome assembly GCA_019722365.1 of Lithospermum erythrorhizon. Lineage (NCBI taxonomy): Eukaryota > Viridiplantae > Streptophyta > Magnoliopsida > Boraginales > Boraginaceae > Lithospermum > Lithospermum erythrorhizon. The sequence continues at coordinate 1,791,396 of JADFUC010000758.1, read as the reverse complement.
GGGGCAGGCTAGAGTAAATTGGGGTTCGATAGTTTGGTGTTTTGAGAAATTGAATGAGAGAAATGGAATATTTTCTTTGATTTGATACTCTTAAGAATAAGTTTTTGTTGGTTTGGATCTGAAAGGAGATATGGGCATGAGAGGTGTATTTATAGGACTCCCCTATTGGCATTAGGACGGTGGGTTGTACTTCAAAACAAAGTAACCTATTACTGATTTACGGTAATATATATTTTGAGTACTAATTTTATTACTCTATAAACTAATAACCATGGTAGATTCTTGGATATAAATCATATTTATCTGTTTTAATATCCAATAATATTAATTTTGGCTAATTATACATTTGGTTATCTTGTCGCATAACTACAGGTGGTCATATCTTGTCAGTTCTTTTGACCATGGTTCACAGGTCCCTATACTGCGGGTTTCTACACAATAGTTATATCATTTTGTCCCCCAACACTAAGCTAAAATATAGAAATGCGTTTACATAATTAAGAACTCCATCTTTTTCTTAACTTTGTGGAAGAGGGAAAAGGGGGGAGGGGGGTAGGGTTGAAATCGGAAGAGATGTACTCGTAAACGGTACCACATTTGGGTGTCTCAATCTCGACATAATTTCAACCTGAAAAAACAATGTAGAGGTGGGGGTGAGAGAGAGCGATAGGGGTGGGGTGCATTTAAAGAAAAAAAGTATGGGGTTCTATTTAATTATGTAAAATGTCCCCGTTATACTTTAGTTTAGTATTAGAGCAAAATAGTCATTTTATCTGAGAAATATAGTACTCAGGGACTTAGAGATAAATAGGCCCAGAAAAGAGCGGATAATATAAAGGACAAAAGATAATTAGCCTTAATTTTTTGAGGAATGAGGGTGTTAGAGTAATTGTTAGTGGGCATTGGGCATTAAGCCCACTATTTTTAGGTTTAATGTCTTGCTGGATAAACTAGTCTTCATACATAAATAAAGCCTTTATTATAGTTTATTAATGAAGCAATTCATCGATGAAGTTTTCCTTTTATAATTTATGATACTCTTCAGTCGGGTTAGTGGTGATGAAATCGTGTAAGCACGATGATGTAAATTACGGCAAATGCCGGAGAAGTGTCATGCCGCTAGGAGGTTACACGTGGGAAAATGTGTGCTCACCGTCCCACATCGGAAGTCGGTGTCCTCCAGGGTGATATATAAGGTCTTGGGCTCTTTCTGCAATGTGTTAGGTGATTTTTTAGAGTGGAGCAACAGCAAATACTTTAACATCAATTTTACACAAATTAACACTAACAAAAACCATGTATTTTGAGTTATGAAAATTTAAAATTGATGATAATAGAAATATATTCAATTATATGTTTCTATTATCTTAATGATACTCTGTTTTTCTCAAAGTATTAATAATGAGACCAAATGGTGGCGGTTTTTTTACCATGTTCTAAGTTTCTTCAGCCCAAATTCTGTGTGGAAACTAGCAAGATAGATTTTCATATAACTGAACTTGTTTAGCGCACTGATTATTCCTCCTCCGTTCCTTTGCTCACCCAAACAGTAAACAAATGTTGTAAAATGACTATTTTGTCCTTAAATGAAACTTCCTCAAACTACTACACTTACAAATAAGAAGGTTAAAATAGTACATTCATAGCTTGTTTGGGTACTGTTTGAGTATTGCCTATTTGGGGTGTGATTTTAGAGCCGTTTTCACTTCGCCGCTGATTAGTTTCTCATTCCTCAAAAAAGCCAAACAAAATGGAAGGTGAAATGAGTGTCGTGTTCAACGTTGTAAAGGTTTCCTTAGCATGGGAGGTTTCTCCCCACCCTTGCTTATTTCTTTATTTTAATTTTGGTAAAAATCACATCAGCTACCTGCAAACCAATAAATTAACTTTTTTCTCTAACTTGATTTAAATTCTGAGAATTACATAAATATCAGATATAAGCTCCAAATTAAGCTAAGAAAATAATTGAGCTTGCTTCAGAAAAGCAGTTGTCACAGCTGTGAGTGGGTGCATGATTCTCTCTAGAAATTGGATGCCCACAGTTTGTCTGAAAAGTCATACGATTACTCTATTTGAATGGTGCACGATTATTACGTAGAATAGAGCGCGAGGCCTCTTGGATATAAGTTCGAGGTCGGATACCGCCTAAATTATTAGATCACGAGTAACTAACTAACGTTTAGTGGCAGACTTGCACTTGCTTAACATAATTAATTTCTTCACTTTAATTTGAACGAAGTGGGAAACAATGACTGGTCAAATGGGAGGTAAACATGATTTTTTTTAAATACCATAAAGTCGATCAAAATATCATACTACGGACTATATATTACTGTATTTTTATCTAGAAACTACAGTACCTCACTTTTTCCCCAATTATACATCTAACCTTTCCACTAAAAGAAGTCACCATGATTATATTAACAATATAATGAATATATATAGTCATACTACTGACAATTAATTGTCCCTCCAATCCATTTTATACTACGACAATATATATACTACGGACAATATATATAGTTTATCACACATGTTAACAATATAATATAATGAAGCTATTAACACGATTCATTTTAATTGGCTCTACCATTATATGAAATAAATTTTGATTTTTCAAGTATTTTTTAATGCTATATTATTAAAAAATTAATATTATGAAAGTATTTTAAAAACTGAATCGAATATATATTAGTAATTAATTATCGAAAGTTCGATTTCCAATAGTCAGCGACAATTAAAATATGAGGAGTATATATATTACATGCATTATATAATTTGTTTTGATTTTAAAAAAAATTAACAAATGATATTTTAATACTAGTTAAAGTTGACTTATCTCCTAAATTATATGTAAAAATTGATCAAATGAGACAAATCGTTAAAAAAAAGTGAAAGTAAATAATCTTCTGCAATGAAGGTCGGAGTATAATATGATATTTTTTAAAATTATTCGTTTAACATGATATATAGCTTGCAAACTTTCTCATGTAAACACTTACTCTGGAGTATTTTTTACCTGAGCCAGCAGTTAGCTGGGTGGAGTAAGGTGTATTCATTGGTTCATCATGTTTCAACAGTAAACCAAATAATGGAGCTACAAGAGAAGTCTCTGAAAGTAGTAGTTTGACCATTTTCCATAGAGTTTCCTCCAATGGATTCTTCTACCCTCTCACAGCTGTTTATACTTTACAACCAATGAGGCACACAAGTCCTACCGTGAATTGCCTCTAAAAAGTTCACACCACTTTAAGCCATTCAATCAATTATTAAGTCATTAAAGAAGTTACTTAAACTTTAATCTTGATAAAATATAGATATAAAATTTTATTAATTGTTTTGTATGAAATTTAATATTGTCTTTATTATAAATACTTAAACCTATAAACTAGAAGTAACCTTTAGAATGTCTGTATGTAAGCAAATAGTTGGAATGGGAGCATCCATTCTCTATCTGGCTCCATATTTCATGTTAATTTGATAATTTCCATGAAGGTTGCAATAATAATAATGATAACAATAGTAAAAAAACATGTCAATCACGTCGGCGAAATCGTTGGTGGAAAATCGAAACATATTGGCGTGATCTTCGTTGGAAGAAAAACCAATATATTTATCGGAAAACGTCCATTCGAGACACAATGGGATTTTAAAGCTTACAAAGGGAACGTCTTTATTTGGACCCTTGACATTGAGGCGTCGGCCTTCTTTCTTTGAGATCTCTTCAAAACAATATCAATTGAAGAACGTCATTCTTTTAGACCCAACATAATCATACCATGAAGATAATTCAGTTACTGATAACATGTACCTGATCCTACTCGACTTCGAGTAGAATAAATTAATTTTTGATGTGAAAAATAAATTACTTTCTCGAATGAATGTTATTGGCAAGATTTTCATTAACTCAGGATGAATGTCATTGTCATGACTTTCATCAACACAAATAGTTATTATCAACATTAACCTCCACGAAACTGAAAATTGACTTGACCAAGCAGGTGTAATGTCAGCCTTTGCCTCGTATTATTAGTATCACCTTCTCCCGATGCCGTCGATTATTTGGTCAAAATATTGTCAATTTAAATCTGGAATTTAATTATTATAATATCATCAAAATATTAACAATCGACCAACATTAGTTTTATAATAATTCTTACATAGTTCGCTTGAATTTCAAAATGATTTAATACTTAAATCCCAGATGAAGTTTGAAATAATGATAAATTGCGGTAGTTAGTAATTACACAACTTATTACACTTAATTATATAAAAAGTGGTTCAATTAAAATTGGAGTTGCTTAAATTTAGCTGAATTGTCAAAAATATATTATCTTATAATTTTAGCGGATTATTAATTTAGCACCCTATCCCCGAGTCGGGAGTGACCAAAAATATTATCTTAGAGAGTTTATTAAATAATCGAGATGATTAAATTATTGAGTTTCTACTGTAATTGATAATTGCAAAAAATAAAATAAATGAAAAATGAACAAAAAAAACACGAATTATTAATTTAGCACTCTATCCTCGAGTCGGGACAACCCAAAAATATTATCTTAGAGAGTTTATTAAATAATCAGTATTCCTTTGCATCCTAATTGGCCCAAGCATTTGACTAAAACACGCATTTTAATGAAATTTCAAATTTGTTCCTCAATTCAAATGTTCCCTCCATACATTCATCTCACAAATTAATCAATATGGGAACCTAATTATGGATTTCTAAATATGGAAAATATCCTTAAAAAAGGGATGGAGGGAGTATCTTAGAGAGTTTATTAAAGAATCGAGTATTAATTTATCGAGTTAAAAAATAGCAAAAAAGGGATGGAGGGAGTATTTTAGAGAGTTTATTAAATAATCGAGTATTAATTATCGAGTTTAAAAAAAAGCAAAAAAATTAAAAAGTATTACGCTTTTATAGCGATATGACTACATGTCGTCTGCCTTGTACCAAGGATCTTCCCAGCATATATTTCTATGACGATATATGACCGTCAGCGTAGGCTGTCATCCTTATAGTCTTTATAAAAGGAAAAATAAATAAATCAAAAAATCAAAAAAAAGAGCCACATGCATGGAAAAGCGTGTGAATATCGCGTGACTCATGCATCCTTCAAGTCTTTATATACTAAGATAAGTATGTAGCTATTTGGAAATCAATGAGAATTGATTCCTTTTGTACAATTCATGTGTATCGATTCATTGCGGGTTGGTTAAATGTGATTCTGGAACTTAGTGTTCACCTTAGTAATGGTATATTACTAGTGTGAGTTCATGATAATTTAAGGGTTATGGCGATTGTTAGATGCTACTGCATTGTCGTTATAATAATAGTAATTGGTCGATTATTATTATTATCTATTTACTATTATCTCGGCGCAGAAGATTCACTTAGTAGCGTACAATGATATTCGAATAATATTCGTGAATGAAATTACTTGAGGCTTGTATATTGAAAAATCGTTTCTCGATATTTATATATTTGTCAAATATATATGTTGATGAGCATCCGATTGGTTAAACTTGCAAAGTTTAATCAATTAAGCAGAACATGAATCGATGAAGTAGCGATAAGCTATTCGATAGTGACTCGTTAGTATTTTAATTGACTTGTTAAGTTAATTAAAATAGAACAAACTCACTAGTAACTCATTATTTAATTAGAAACCATAACGGTCTAATTAAGTTAACGAGTTAAACTGATTTCTTAACGAGTTGCTTAACGAGTGGAATTTGGGACTTAGTGACCCCAAAGAGAGGATTAGGTTTTCATGACAATAAGAATCGCCACTCCACCTCTCAAAGCACTTCCCTCCCTTGGAGAATTGGAAGAAATTTTTACTTGGTCGTTTTAAATCTCGAGCTACAGCAAGTTCGAGTTCTGGGATTCGTTCCCTCTAGTGTGTGCAATCTAGGGGACATCTTTCGGTGTTGAACAAGCATTGGAGGGTCTTGGAGGAAAGCGATCACGAGGCTTTTAAGTGGGGAGTGGGTTTAATTAAACTAGTTTACTGATATAAAATTCTATTCATACATTGTCGTATTTATGTTTAGATTAATTTACATTATTTTGAGAATCCGGGATGTATGAATTGGTGTTTATCACGATTAAATTCATACTAGATTCTAACAGTGGCCTCAGAGCCTACTCAAGTTTAATGTATTTTATCTAGTTTGATTGTGTTAGCATGGATTGTTAGTTAATTTTGATTATTTCGCTGATTTATATGTTCAATTGTTGATGAATATATAATATGAAAAAATTAACCATTTTAATATATGTTTCACATATGTTTGGAATCATCCTTCATGTGATTTTGATGATTTGAAGTTATTTAATTGTTTCTTAAAATGAGAAAGATTAAAAATTGGACAATTTACATTTTAATTTGAGGTAGAATTATTTTCGATTTCTGGTGAGAGTTTTAGAAATTTGAGAAAATTCACGAAATTAAAACTGTATTTTTGACCCTTTGAGGTTCATTCAGTTTTGTTTTAAATTTTTAGAATTTTTAAGTACTCCAAAATTCGTTGAATTCTAGTTGTTTAAGGTTTAATGAAAAAATAGAAGTATTTTGATAGCTACCACTTGGGCGTGTTCAATAATGATATTGATGTTCAAAGAAAAATCCCAAATTTTTTGAATTTTTAGACCCTCCAAATCGTTTTACAAAGTTGCAGTGTCTATGGCTGAAATGAATTACTAAAATCGGTCTCGAACTGACGGTCTCAGGCGTCGGTGCAGGTGGGCGTTCCGGCCGGGGCGTAGCCCATTGGCCTTACTACGGCACTCATTCGGCTACGTGTCATTCGTGGGTGGCCAGGGCCGGTGGTTTGATCGTTGAAGTTCGTCGTTTAAAATATAAAGCATTTTATGTATTGTTTAGTTTAAAATTTAATTGGTAATTATTAATTTTGGTTTTAATGTTAAATCATAAATTTTGTCATTAAAAGATGATTGAATATATATCTTGAATGACATTAGAATTTGATTTATATTTTCCTTTCAAAATTATTTTATTAATTGATAATTTTTTAAAATATTTTCATGATAACTTTTAAATTTTAAATTTTGGAGTTAATTACTTGTAAGTAATTATTCCATAATTTAAGAGGTTAGTAATTATTGTAATAATTATCATTAATCATGTGTGAATATATTTAAATTTAAAATTTATATTAATTGATAATTAATTATAAATATAATGGGTAATTAATTAGTCAATTATGACCACAATTATTTTCATTTCATTTAATATATGTGACATTAAGTGCATCTATTTGATTTAATGTTTTTGCCCACATATATTGTTATGGAATGGAATGGAGGTGTATTGATATGACCCGCGTTTTTCCGGTCTGCGTACCGTATTGTTGTAAATGACCTGTTGAGTCATATTATTTCATTTTATTTAATTTTCTTGTTTCTCCCACAAGCTTGCATGCTGTCTAAGTTGGGATTAGTGTTTGAATTGTAATTCAAGGGAGCTTATTAGGAAATTCAAAACCCGTGAAGAACTAAAGAAATTAGCAATAGAACCAAATGTTAGTTTTCAAGTTTTGAAAATGTAATATAGAGGCTGGGAATTAAATATCATGCGCCTCTTGAATGTGCATTACTTGTTTTTTATTTTTCAAGATTGTACATAATAACTTGATTATGTGCTACGATTGCACGTAGTAATATAAAGCAAAGTAATAATAATGCATGATTTAAAATTTAAGCAACGTGTCGAGCCAATTTTAAAGTTGTGAAATGGGTGCATTATGGACATATTTGTGATGGCAGTGTTACGGTTTTGCACTTTTGATATGACAATGGATCATGTTGATGATTTTCCACTGGTGTAGGCTTTGAGATGATCGTTTCAGTAATTTTTGGATTTAGACATCTTCTTGGTTTGTCGAAGATACAAAAGTTGGGTAGCATCTTGGATAGTATGCTAACGACACAAGAGTGATGTAGTTTTAGATAATCGGTTGATAACCTACTATTATACTGGATTCAAAATGTATGTAGTGTTACCGTTTGGATTTAAGTATAATAAGTCTTGATACTAATATATTTCGTGAGATTTAAAGTATTAGTATTTACTTTATAATTTATTTGTAAGTGTTTAGCATGATAGTTCTTGATTACATTTGTCTTTATTTACTTATTCTTGTAGAATTTTCAATGGCTACCGCTACTACTACTCACTTAAAAGCTTCGACCCCATTTCATTGACAAAAGTGCAAAATTTGAATAACTTTCAAAACTTGGCAGAGGTGGTCACAGGAGTTGAGAATAATTCTCAAACAGAGAGAGGAAGCGAATACGTCTTGAGCGGTGGTTCCTCGAGAAACCTGGTGCCTCCCCATCGGGAAAAGGGATCCCACAAAAGCACAAATTAGATCTTGGATTGTCGATGTCTCATGTCTTTGGCGATATGGAACGCCCCGTTCCAAATTCAATATGAAAGGTGGCATCATGACATGCAGCAACCCGAGGAATTATTCGAGAAAGGAAGCTAAGCGATAAGGTATGACGCGATGCATTGCTCGTGGATAGCAAGGTAGAGCGGACCGGCCGCGAGCCTGCATTGAAATGATTGGCGAGTCGATGAGCTCAGCGCGCGGGCACCGGTGTCTCTCGAAGCGTGGATGCCATCACGAAGTTTCTTCCGGACAAGTTCTCTCGGTTTGTCATGAATTTCAATATACAAGTTTGAGTTATCTACAAGCAGGCGCACTAGATGATCACGAATCTTTGAAAGGGCGAATCTGAGTGCCAAGGCCAAAAACTTCTACTCCTTGCAAGCTTTTGTTGGTCCCGAAACAGAAGAAATTCAAGAAAGAAGAAGAATTTTACCGACCAAAGCCAAGGGTTAGAATCCCAAAGTTGCGGGGCAGAGGCAGTAAAGGGATGACAAATGTCATTATTATAGATCACTTTGGAACTCGACTGCCGGGAAATTCACGGATGATAGGAAGAATGGTCACCGCGACGCTCATTTCTGAGGTAATAATATGTTATTGAAGTTTTACAACTTCTAATTCTATAAGTAGATTGCTAGACACGGTTGTGGTTCATGTGGCCATAATATGCGGGGAACTCAGTCAAATAGAAGACTCGAGAGGGGAGATGGATCTACGTGTGGGGAGATGGCAGCGAAGGGTTCGGCCGCTGCGTGGGATCAATCGGTTTAGGACCCCTTGCGGGCCTTGTTTTGAACTTATCTCCAGGTTTCTTGTACACGCAATTTGCGGGAATATTATTTCCGTTTACATTTTTCTGAATAATGATGGTTTCATTTTCAATGATCCGATAATTTAGGATCACCAGAATGGGGTAGTATTTAGTACCCTTGCTCCATGAAATGGTCTGTCGTTTTAGACATGATGATTGGTCATATAACATAAACTTAAAATGGAATAAACCTAATGACTTAAACAGAGACATACCTGGCGTGCAGAGATTGCAGGTCATGTGCGAGAACCCGAATCAAAAACTCCCACTCTAAAGGTAGGATACTTGAAGGTTTCGATTATGATCATCGATAAGTGTGAATCTTGCCTTTGGGCAAAAATGACTAAATCACCACTTCATTAGTTCAATGAAAGGGCAAGTGATTTATTGGGGATCCTTACACTCGGTATGTGGGCGATAGACACATGTCTGCAAGAGGGTTATATTGCCATTACGTTGCGTGAATTCACGGTAGATACGATTTTGTGTATCGATGAGACACAAACCGCAAGTCCTTTGAAATTCAAGGAGTTCCAAAATGAAGTACAAAACCAATTCAACTTATAGACAATAAGATTCCCGGTCGATAGAGGTGGAGAATATTTGATTCAAGTTAAATACTTTCGTCTTGCGAGTGTGGTATTGTTTACAACGGCCTTCTATCCGGCGCCTGACATAATGGGCGTGTGCAGAAAGGAAAATGAACCATCTTGATATGTTCGATGTTATGATGAAACTATATGATCTACGGTTAATTTAAGGGGATATGCGCTTCATGACAACACCTTAAACAAATGTCCGACAAAGTCGGTAGAAAACTTCCCGTGAAGGCGTAGTTTGGAAGATTCCCCGAGATTGGGTTTTTCTTAGGATTTGGGGTTGTGAAGCTTATGTTAAGAGATTAACAAAGGATGACTTGCTGAATCCGATAAATGCTATTCTCTAGGATATCCAAGAAAGCAGGTTGGTTACCTTTTACACAAAAGCATGAGAATAAAATCTTCATTGTTAAAGATAGGAGTGTTCCTTGAAAATGAATATACATTCGGAAAGGACTAGAAGTAATGGTGTTCATCTTGATGAAACTTCGAGTTGATGAAGTCAATGTCGATGCATCTAATCTTGGCTTGTCGGCGAAATTGACGCATGCTTTGTAGAAGATCGGTCGTGATCCGCGAAGTTATAGAAGAACCCGACCCTTAGGATATCAACGAGGATCGTCACGAACTGGCCATTTGAGTATGGGTAAACCTTCATAATTGAAAGTGGCAGGCCCACTTCTTATAATGAAGCAATGAATAGCAAAGATCTTTGATAGATGGCAAATAGCCATGCGATCGAGATGGTTCTATGCCGAGCAAGAGTTTGATCATGTTGGATTTAAATAGGGTTGCACTTATTGAATGTAAATGGGTATTTAAGAAGAAACATGATAAAAGCGGAAAGCGTCTGATGTTTTCAAAAGCTAGACTGTAGCGAAAGGTTTTAAGCAAGTTGCAGCGTGGGCTATGACGAAACTTACTCGCTGATGGTATCTTTAGAAATCCATCAGATAATCTGCTTCATTCTTTGCATTTCATGGCCTATGATATATGGCAAATGGATGTAAATACTTTACTTCTAAATGGAAATTTGGGGAGGATGTGTATATGGTGCGACCTACAGGCTTTCACACGTGTCCTAAAGGACCTAGAAGGTATCTGATTGCAAGGAGTCTATTTATGGTCTTAGCGGGCATCCCTTGATTTGGAATCTACGTTTTGATGATCAGTCAAAGATTTTGGTTTCATCGAAGCGAAAGAAAGAGTCTTGTGTATATAAGAAGGTAAATTAGGAGATTCACATTATCATTCGCTTAGTCACGGCAGCCAATAGATGGCAATGCCATTGACAGCGTGGGGATTCTTGAATTTCAGTCAAGGATTGGGCGTGTAAATATTTCTCGATGAAGGACTTAGGCGAAACCTGATATATACTTGGAATAAAGATCCATCGGATCGGGCCGGAGGCTAATTGGACTTTGTCGGTATACCTATGTGAATGAGTCACGCAAGGTTCAACATGAGTAATTCAAAGAGAGGTAATCTCCCGATGAGACATGGAGTTATTTCAGTAGAAACATTGTCCATTGTCTTGGATAGACAAAATGAAGATGTAACCGACTATAGGATCCATCATAATATGTGTGTTATACCTTGGAGCTTTGATGTGTCTTATCTCTACAGTATAACCGGTAGATACCGAAGCTAATCAGTGAGAACCCTTTGGATTAGGTGAAGTGCATTTGAAGTATAGAAGAACTAAAGATACTTTTGGTATATAATTGGAGATGATGAGTTAGTAGTCACCGAATTTGCAGTGCAGTTTTGGTAGCGGTGACCTTCTCGTTCAGTATGGCTATTTTGTACCAGCCCGGTGGAAGCGGTATCTTGGAGGAGTTCAGCCAGTCTTTGTGCCGATTTTCCACCCGTCTGAGTCATCCTTGACGTCTGAAGCAGCTAAGAAGCATGTTGGATTAAGAAATTAAGTGAGGCGAGCTTGGTGGTAGTACCTAGCATGAGGGACGATTGAGTTACTGGCCCAGCAATCTTGGGCGATAACTCGAACTAAAGAACTGACGCGTCACAAAATCAGCCAGCGTGCAATGTCGCTAGTAGAGATATGCTTAATAGAGGTGATATCAAAGTATGTAAAGTAGCAACGAGAGGCCAATCACAGCGAGCCCGCTAAACCGCTCATCCGGGCAAACATGATGGCATCGTGAACATAGATTAGGCAGGATGTCGCGGTGGTGTTAGGATTAAGTGGGAGAGTATGTATCTATTGTGTTATGTGAACAAATATACGAATATTGTTGCTTCTTATATTCGAGAGTATATTTGTTCGGCGATCTATATGTTTATATTTACATATAATATACATGTATTGTATCCTCGATGACTGAAAGTTAAAATCCTAGGTTAGTCTATGTCTTTCTATGACGTGGGTGTTGATTATGCCTCTTGGCTTTAGAAACATAGGATAGCCAAAGGCACTGATGGAATCTTGATAGTTAGGGGCGACCAGCATTATACTTAAACTAACATGGTGTTACTATTGAGCGTCAAGATTGATCCGTTAGCTGCAGGACTAGATCGATACCGTGAAATTTTTGCCGATTACGGTGGCCCCAGGGGATGCAGCATGGCCAGAAGCAATTCATAGAAGATATGTATACGTGTCTATGATATATGTTTAGAATTTTAAGTTCGACAATTCTTAGACCTCACGATATATAGCCCATACGTGTTATATAAGGCTACACATCTTTATTTATGACCAAACATACATAATAGCGGGGATCATGCGGCATATGTTGGGTGGCGCACCGAGGAATATAGTGATAGATGTTGATATATTGGGATGGATTTATCCGTCCGCTTGTGAGAAGATGCCGGGCCTCATTGCTTGATTGGTACCGATTGTTTATGGGGCGCCATAAATGCTTATTCAGTTCTTACTTTCGAAGTAAAAGAAAGAAAGTTGTGGGTGTTTGTACTTCTTATGGTTAGCCTCGTGGCTAAGAATCGGAGGCGATAAAGGGAATTGTAAATGTCGTCCAAGGGCCAGAGTGGTGTTGGAAATCAATGAGAATTGATTCCCTTTTATTGTGCCCGTTGCGACAATTGTGTATCAATTCATTTACCGGGTTGGTTAAATGTGATTACTAGAACTTAGTGTTCACCTTAGTAATGGTATATTACTAGTGTGGGTTCTCATGATAATTTAAGGGGTTATGAGCGATTGCTAGATCTTACTCATTAATCGTTATAATAATAGTAATTGGTCAATTATTATTATTATACAACTTACTATTATCTGAGCCTGAAGGTCCCTTGTCTGATGATAATGAATAATATTTCATGAATGAAATTAAACGGGACTTGTATATTGAAATGTATTTCTCAATACATATATTTCAAATATATGTTGATGGTATCAATTGGTTAACTTAGTTTAATCAATTAAGCAATTGAGATGAATGGAATAACGTGATAAGCTATTCGATAGTGACTACCGTTAGTATTTTAATTGACATTAAATTAATTAAAATAGAACAACTCTTAGTAGCTTCGTTATTTGAGCTAGAAAGAGGCCTCGCTTGGTCTAATTAAGTTAACTTTTGATTCAGCGATTTCTTAACGAGTTGTATGAGTGGAATTTTGGGACTTGGTATTTAAGAGAGGATTAGGTTTTCATGACCGCAGAATCATAAAAACCTCCACCCCTCTCTCAAGAAAGCCGCCCCCTCCCCCTTGGAGGTGGAAGAATTTTTCTCTTCCAATTCATTCCCTAAATCCTCAAGCTCTAGCAAGTTCAAGTTCTGAGTTCGTTCCCTCTTGGTATGTGCAATCTAGATCTTTTCGATTGTTGAAAAGCATTGGGATGCTTGGAGGGGCAATCACAGAGGCTTTTCGATAGGGAATTGGAGTTCGGTCGCTTCCGTTGCAATGTAAATTCGTATTCATAAATTCGTATTTATGTTTAGATTAATTTACATTATTTTGAGAATCGGGATGTATGAATTGGTGTTCATCACAGTCATTCATACTAGATTCCTAACGATGGCGACCCGCCCGAATTAAATACGCCCCTGAGGTTAGAATAGATCCCAAATCTGGACACCAAAGTCTGATAGATGGATATTTCAAATTTTAAAAAAAATAATAATATTTGAAGCTTATTTCAATGAAAAGCAAATATAGCTAACAAAAACACTTTTTAGAAAAAGAATCCATCACTTTGGTAGTCTATATAATAAGCCATTAACATACAACAACATAACTCAAATTTTAAAATATCAGCCTACAACCTGTAAGGAATCCCGAATAACAACTTTCTGAGACAACATAACTACAATCCAACAAAATAAAAAGAAACGTAGGGATCAAGCTGCCAGCTAGCTCTTTTTAGCTGCAAAGGGCACAAACACTTGAACAATCCTTGAGGCAGACGGCGCACAATCGACCCTAGCAAATTGCCGCCCATGGCGAATAGGGTGTAGGCTATGAAAGCTTAAGTGAATATATACCTCATGAAATTAACCTCAATCACTTGTGTGTAGATGATATGGCATATGATGAATAGAAGTGGTGCATAATATTATTCAACTAAAGATCTTAATACGAGGTCATTAGCAATTTCATTATCACATTTCGTATGTTCATAAATTCGGCACTAATGAGAACATTCAGATGATGGCAATTAACAATAACATACATTATATTTCAAGAATGAGCTAACGATAACACTTGACAATCCAATCGACCTTTACTCTGTCCAGTGATAGCGGCGACCATGCAATCGCAACTAACCAGCGCCGATACAATCAGCTCCAACAATGGTATCAACTCAGCGACTCAACGACTCAAACGGCTCTGAGTGAACAACTCATCCTTTCAGCTGACCCAACAGCTCTACAACTCGACAACTCGATATAGTCGGTTCTAGAACTAATGCGCGTATAATCGGCCTCAACTGCCAAAGGAGAACTTATGCGTCGGCATTAAGCTATCACCCGAATGTGTGAAGTGCAGAGCAAATCACCGAATATTAGCAGTGCGAAGCAATATACCGGACAATGCGACTCAACAAACAACATCAACTTCATATCATCTCTCTTTCTAATACGACTCGACATCAGCATCATTCATGACCAGAGCCATGACCAGCATTTCGACCCTTGGCCTTGTATTCAACATATAATTTAGAAGATCACCTTATGAGACATATACACATATCATTAATGTCAAATAATTAATCTTTACATTGAGATAGAAAATCACCTCGGCTACAAATATAAAACTCCACTCAATCCTGATAACTTGGACCTTTCACGATCAACGCCTAAACAAACATTCAAAATTATAATTACTGCTGTAATATACAACTAGTAATATAACATTCTCTATATATTTAATCTCCTCACGATACTCCCAAAATAACCCAACAAAGTTTCCATTTTTAAGTCCATGACTTTCCTTATAACCTTATTCAACTTAAGTCATATTTCCATTTTAATGATCGAATTCCAATTACTAGTTTCAAAAGCCCTAACGTTCCGATATTAACAACTAATCATCACATTTCTAACCATCTTTAATCTCAAACCCAATTAACTACTCAAACTTACAAAACTCATTTTAACCCTATATTCTCTAATCACATATAAATCACAACCTACACCTCGAAACGACCTAAAAAGTCCAGAGTACACTTCTACCATAATAAAATCATTTAGAAAAAGTCAACAAAAAGTCAACTTCTGTAATTCTCTTATATTTATTACCCACAATCGATTATTATCACATTAACATCTTCTCATCTAAACTAGATGGCAATTCTATATATCATTATAAATATCAAAGAGCTTGATCGAAACTGATTACCCAAAAGTCAACATCCTCGAACTCAAAAATACTCCAAAGGTTCGAACTTTCTTACCTTAAAAGCGTGAGAGATGACTAGGAAAACTCTCCAAGAAATTTTAGGACCAAAGCTTGCAAGATGAGTAAGAAAATGGAAGAACAAAATCAAGGGAAAATTAGAGAGTTAAATTTTAGCTTGGAGAAAGGATGAAGATGGGTTGGTGGATGGATAATGATGAAGTGCTAACATGGGAGTTAGCAAGATATCTCAAGAGTTGCATGTTCTCGTTAGGTTTTGGTTTAGTTTCTGGGTCTCGGTTTAGCAATACAACTCGAACATAAAACTTGCTTACATACTGAATAATATTCTGATATGTCTGAGCAGGGAATGAATCACATATGTTAATTGAGAATTATAGAATCTTTGATAATGACTTTACTACGGTTCTAGGGGTAAAACAAATATCATCATGATAAGGCCAAATAACGAGGAAAAAAGAAAAAAAAGCAAAGGGATTGGGACTTGAAAGGATGTCAGACAATAAATAAAATTGTATGATGGTCCTAGGATGACTGCCCTAGTGGTGATAATAATCCGCGTGCAGCGGAAATTTTCTTTTTCTCTCAGGATCTTTGGTTTGATATTAAAATAAAATATAGATGTAGAATTTTATTGATAAATTGATTTAATATGAAATACAATATTGTATTTTATTTATAGACATTTAAACATAAACCTCGAGTAACCTCCGGATACCTATATAGCAAATATTTGGACGGACTCGTCCATTATCTATACCATATATAATGTAAAGCACTCTATTGGCCGGTTACAAGTGAAGCCAAATTAATGTATTTCCTATTTTAACCTCCTAATAATTTTTTTTAATTTTAATTTTCATAGTAACTTATTAAATGGTATAGCAGATACAAGATAACTTATATAAACTACTACTATAAATATTGTACTAAATAATATTCTGTAATTATCACCACGAGAGAGAAAATAAAAAGGATGTTTCACGATCCCTGTCTTTATTTCTTGTAGTACTTTTTATCTTATTTCTTTTTAGCTTTTTTTTAATTTTTTCATTATAATTTTATTATAAAAATAATAAAATAATTTCGCGAGTAAGGCTGTGCACATATAACTTCGTTATGTGGCAAATCTCTCTATGCATGTAATTAATCAAGTGGTTGTTCTAATATTCCCTTTTTAGTTTTAGAATGCTAATTATCTCATATGACATCATATTCTATTCTCATTTCTAAATGTCATCAACGATCTGAATTGTTTTTACACTTCTCGAAAATTATTGATCTTTATCCACATCAATAATATAATATACATCCATGATCCATAATAATCGCATTTTTCTCTCCTTTTCAATTTGAGGGTGTTTTTACAATATTTCCTCTTTTTAAATGGACAAATGTGTCTCAACGGCCGTTCATTGAAGTAGGAGCTATGTTTGGACCACAAGGTCTGTTATTGTCCAACTTCTGTTTAGATCTGGAATAAAGAAGGGACCCAATTTGGGCCTAGTTAGGAATTTGTTTTTATTTAACTTCACTTCTAACAGTTCCGCCCAGGTCCGTGATCTCACCAACCCACTTCACTACTTGAGAGTTGAGACATACACCTAGCAAGAAGAAATATTTTATTCCATTTAAAATTGAAATGTAGTATATCCTCCTAATTCAGAGAAGGAAAGGATACAAAATTTATAAATTAATGTTCCCCTGATATAATTTAATATGATATTACTTTAAAAATAAGTATTATTCTATCAATAAAAATTACTCTTTCATTCTGATTTGCGATTATGCTTTCAGAAGTCTTTATTAAAATTGATTAATATTACTAATATATCTAAAAAGTAACTTTATTAAAATACTTTAATTAATCATGAAAACAAAAATACTTTATTAAGGGATAAAAATGAAAAAATAAAAATAAAGTTGTATTGAATTCTTATATGATCAAGTAAAGAAATAAAAGAAAATTTTTACTTCATATTAAGTAAATTAGGACCAGGCCAGGTATTGATTAACAAATAAATAGTGTAAACTTGCCTTTCCCAAATCTAGAACCTGTACAATTGATAAACATAACTAATCTAACCCGTTTTTAATGTGGATGTTATTCACGTCAGCGAAAAACCTTTAAATCCGTCCCTACTAATTTGACTCTACCTTGAATTCTATAAGATACTATTTTATTAATGAATAAAAATTTACAAACGTTCCTTTGACATATTTAGAGATAGAATATATTTCATTTATATAAAAATGTTAAAAGATATCATTAATGAAAAAAATTTAATGGTCGTAACTTTTTCACCAATTTTCCATTCCACCATGCATGAATATTTATACTCATGAGTTACCAACTATTTACAATATTATATTAATGTTTTAGTCTATAATGGGTACTAAAGTTTTGAAGCTTTTGTCCTGTTCGATAATAGCTTTTATAAACTCTCACCGGAGTTTTGGAATGATTCACTTTGATAAATTAAGGTAATTCATTTGTTATGGTGGCGTTTCTAAATTTTGTGTTTATATCTTTTAAAATAATAGAAATTGTAGATTTCATGGGTTTTGTTCTCTTGCGAATGTTTACGGGTGTGTCATTCGATCTTTACAGGCATATTTTTTAAGCATATTACATACAAAGTTGATCTAGCGCTCAGATGAATCACATCTTCCGTCCGTCGATTGATTATTATGACGCTAGTATATATATATAAAGAGTGTTGATGGCGTTATAACCATAGTCGTACATTTTTGGTGGTCAGTGTAGTAGGTGGCTATTTATTTATTTTTGATGTTTTTTCCCTTTTTTTTTGAAACTTCGATAAATAAAATCTTCGATTATTTAATAATTATCTAAGATAACTCTTTTTTGCAGTTAGGACTATGATAGGGTGTTATTAAATTAATAATTAGGTATTCTTTTCGTTCCTTTTTCATTTTTTTGCAATTATCAACTACTGTAGAAACTCGATAAATTAATACTCGATTATCTAATAAACTCTAAAAGATAATATTTTTTGCCGGTCCCGACTCCGGGATAAGGTGCTAAATTAATTAATTCGTATTTTTTTTGTCGTTCCTTTTTTTTGTAATTACTCGAAATCTTTGTAGTTCAAACAAGAACAAAAAGCCGTTACTTTTTCTTTCCACACATTATCTATTACAATGATAATGAATTGAAATTGAAGCCACAGAGCCCTATCCGTTTTATTAATTAGACAACTGTTTTATTTCTTACAAAGAATTTGACACGGTTTTACCTCGATCAAAATCAAATATTCTCAGAACTATTCGTTGTTCCATGCACTTTTTTCCAATTTGTCAAGGGTTGTCTGATATAACGAACAATGACATCGTTGAGAGGAGGAGTCAAGTTGAATCTAAACTGGCCAGACTGTGTCTCGCAAAAATTCTTGAGTTTTTGGGGTATGGGAATAAATAACTGCGGTGGGGCCGTCATTATAAAAGTTTACCATATCTTACTTTTTTCCCCCGTTCATTAGCTAGTATATAATAATCGACCATTTGGATCACTTACTCACAAGTCTTTATGTTTAAAGAGAGAGATTGGCCAGTAATTACATTATAAGCCCCATTAAAATACTCCATGATACATGAAGTACGATAAATTATACAATAAAAGACACATAAAAAGTTGGATGATCTTATTAGTACTACTTCAAGTAACACAAATAATTTGACAAACCTAACCTAACGATTGGAATAGTGGATAAAAATTTCGTAGAAAGTGAAGTTGACGTGTCTTTGCGTGGGTTCGAATCTGCAGGCATCTTTTGGGATTCGATACATTGTAAAATGATGATCCGGCCTGGAGAAATTTTATTGGCCAAGCTCGGCGTCTTCTGAAATTTAAGCATGGGTTTACGCGTCTTGTGCGTTGATGAGGGCCCAAGAAGAATAAACCTCCTTCTCAATAAAAAAATAATAATCTGACAAACCTCGAAGTTTTAAGATATTTTGGCACCATAGGTCAGTAGGTCACTATCATTCACGTATACGTACAACAGAACTGAATGAAAAAGAACTATCAAGAAGTAAATTGAACATCATTTTCAAAAAGTAAATAGAACAACCCGTGATTGAAACAAAAGTTATAGTAAATCTTTAACATGTCATCTTCCTTGCTAGAACTTGCTTAATTGTATAACCACCTCCAAACATTAATACTCTCTCGAATCAGGATTTGCTTTTATAAAGAACAGGGTCATGCATGCTTGGACAAAGATGTATACTTCTACATTAACCAAAAAATGATATGTGCTACCACCATCCACAGATGTTTGCATGGACAGTATATGCCTTGCTTGTGTAATCGACAATAATTACATGGTTAAAGTTGGCCGACATGTGAATAAGTTGAGAAACTTGGTTTGTTCCATTTATTTTAAATGGACAAAATTTATCCGGAGAAGTATCTAGAAGAATAAAACAATTATGAATCAGTTAGTTAAAATTTAAAATAATGCTTATAGTTTAGTACGTGGATACACAACGAATTGGGCATTAGTTATATACTAGAACACTGATATACTCTTTCCGTTCTGGCACAATTATATTTACAGTCGTTTATGCAGCCCAGATTAAGAAAAATAAAAAATAGTCAAAAATTATATTGAAAATATAAAATGTCAATTAATTGAAACTATATAATTTATTGGTTGATAATTTAATAACAAAAAATAGTAAAAAAGTACATTGAAAATATAAAAATATAATTTTTTATAGAAGGATAAGTATTTTAAAATAAAAAATTAAACTTAGAAATATAACTAAAAAGAAACGGAGGAAAGAATAAATATGTTCGCTGTTATGGTTTTGAAATATAACTTCTAAGGTAATGTTGTGTATAGGTTTCTTGATGTATTATGTTCCTTGATGGCTTGATTGTATGTATAGTTCACGGGAGAAAATTGGATCAAGTATATATATAGTCAATCACACATTTGATAAATGTTAAATTTCATATAACTATCTGTATATTTAAGATGATCGATCTTTATGGGTAATATCATGATCTAGTTCACAACCTATATATCATATATAGGGATCAGATCACAACATGATTCCACATACGTTCCTTGATTACTAGAAATGTGCAAGTTGTTAGAGTAATAATCCAATAACATTAAGTTGTTAGGTAATAATTAGATATTAAGTTCACAGAGTTTAATCCATATATGGGGTTACAGTTTATTAGGATTCTACCTATAAATAAAGCCTTGAAACATTGATAAATATTTATATTCTTTAGCATTCTAGCTACTAACTACTACCCTATCTAATTGACAATTATCTCATCGTTTCTATAATAAAGCATGTACGTACTGAATGGAGAAAGCATCATGTTATGGACTTATGGACTCTAATAAGGTCGGAGTATATTAATTTGGGACAATATATATATATATAAGCAAGATTTTGAATATCATAGATTTTAGTAATATTAAGTATTCAATTTAATTGTGCGTTTGATGACTTTTAAATTGAATTTATTATTAATTATTAATTATCATTATTCTAAAAAATATAAAATTTATATAATTAGATTTGTCTTTAAATTACTTTCATAAATATTAATTTTATAATTTTTACAATAATATAATTAAAAAAGAGTAATTGAAGATTAAATATTTATACCGATATGTAAAAAATTAATTAAAATAGATTGGAAATAATATATAATATGCCTTCTGATCTTATTATAATATACGGAGTATATATTTTTCTTACTATCTTTTTATCATGGACACAAGAAAATTATGTTAGCTTCCACCGAACTATATATGGCTTTCCTTTTGATACAGATACGAAATAAAGATTTGAAGAAAAATCTAGCAACTTCAGGACCATAGACTATTAGATTTAACAATGACATATAAGTTTTCATGGTCCACAAAATCTTCTTTTTGCCTAGTCACAGCCGTAAACTAAACACTATAAATACACAAGCTCATCATATACCCTAACCAGTTATAAAAAATAATCACAAGTTATTTATCACCATTCTTAAGACACAAACTAAAGCTTCAATAATATTTTCCTTATTTTTCAAAACACCATGGCACCACATGGAGAGTCACAAGTTCTTAACTCCTATGCACGTACTAACAATATCATCAAGCCACCAAAACTCTCCAACGACAACCTAAAAAGAACAATTTCCGACATCTCATTCGAATTGAGCAAAGAAGCTTCCATAGTAGCGGCCGCGGCCGCTAATAATCTTCCACCAATTTCAGAGGTGGAAGATGCGAAATGTGAATGTTGTGGGATGTCCGAGGAGTGCACGGCCGAGTACATCGACCGTGTACGTGAAAAGAACTTAGGAAAATATATATGTGGGTTGTGTTGTGAGGCAGTGAAGTTGGAATTGGAGAAAAATGGTGGAAATAAAGAAGAAGCAATAAATACTCATATGCATACATGTGTGAAGTTTAACAAGTTTGGTAGGGCATTTCCGGTGCTTTCTCAAGCAGAAGCTATGAGGCAGATGTTGAAGAAGAGTCATTCTATAAGGGCTAAGTCTATAAGTCCAAGGGATAGAAGTGTTGCAAAGAAGGGTGGAATTGCTAGGAGTTCAAGTTGCATTCCATTTATTACTAGGGAGATTAGTGAGCTCAACATATAAAGTTACATGATTTTTTGGTGTTGCAAATAAAGGGGATTAAGATGAACTTTTGTTACTTCTTTTAGGTTGTTTTTTGAGGTTTGTCCCTGGTCTTGTTACCTTGTTTGACACTAAATGATTATGTAACATGCATATTGACCCTGTGTAATGTTTTTAACCCATCAAATATTATGACGTTGACTTCAAGGCCCAGCCCTGTCGTTTCAAACGGTTGTAATGGTTCTTGAGCTTTCATCTTGGAGCATTTGAATTTTGAATAAGATCTTTAATTTGTTAATAACTTATTGAACATATTGTTACTTGCTCCTATTAATTATTTACATAAACTAGTACATTAAGATGTAGTTATCGACGAGATAAATTTTTCCAATCAGTTATGTGATTTAACTATCTAAACAAATAGATTAAATGAAAATAAGTATACATAAACTATAATAGAATATACATTGTTTGAAATCATCGACTCGTCATGTTTCACCATCTTAGTTATTTTACATTATGTATTGTCAATTTAGAGGTCAAATTGTAATAATTTTATCAATATTAAGAACTACAATGTGAAAATTATTTCCTTCGAGAATCAATTCTTGTGAGCATCCTTTCGAATGCTAATATACATCTACTATCTACACATGTATGTCTTACTTTTGGTCGACCAATTGTGTGAAATTAATTAACTAGATTGAATGGCTCGGTAGACATGTTTATCTTCGATTTTTTTCGAAAAGTTAATCATATGTTCTTCTTACCATCATCATGGGACCGTTATGCTTATTACTAAACCTAAACTTGTTCTATGAGTGGCCCAATGTTACAATCCATCAGAGATCCACTACTTATTATTGGACTGGTTACTGGTATATGTTATGAAACTGCACTGTTAGAGCCCGGTCCAAGATGTCATGTTCGGTCTGCAGAGTATAACCAAGGGAGTAAGGGATTACGAACTAGAGTGACCAAGAAGATGGAATTAAAAAACATCAATTGAGCTAGTAATTAACTAGTGTTCGTCGTTCAGTGACCCTTTGAAGTTTCGATTTGATTTTCATATAAGGAATTATGGGGGATTCGCAGGGGGTTGGAAAATATTATCTATCGGAAAAGAAGATAGAATTGCAATAATCGAGTCATTTCATTGAATCATTGTTTGCTTTATATATTTTGGTAGAATACTGAAGCTAGAGCTTTTTCTTGGAGGCTTACAATTAGATGCTTATTAGGTACAATTTGATCCAATGGTCAAGATTGAATAGGGGTATTTCGAATTGAGTTTTAAGCATTTTTAGGAAAAGGCACGTCTGTATGATTGTTGCGTCTGATTAATTCAGAAGATTTTTAACTTTTTCCAAGCCATTTAATTTAACAATATATTCTCCATAGTTTGATATTAATTCAAAAAAAGCTATTAATTGTTCTATTATTTTCTTTGATATTAGATTCAACAAGATATTCGCCTTAGTTTGAAATTTTACAGATTTGTTCCAATTTTTTGATATTAATTGTTGTTTATTTTACGCTTGAATTATTTATCGTAGTTGGAGTTAACAATGTCGTATATAGAGGGTTCACATTCTCTAGTAAGAAATCATCCATCATTCTTGTATCCTACATTTGCATCTTCTGATGGCAGCAATCTTTAACATGAATGGCATGATACCGTTTAGGCGTTGCTATGTGATTTTTTTTCATATAAGAGAATCACAATCTATTATCTGCTAAAGCATGTCTTAGACAGTAAGATGGATACAACTATATGGGGTAGATTGGTGCCTACATGAATTCATAGGTGACGAAGAAATACAACCCTATATTTGGAATGCAATTTAAAAAGCGATTCAAATGCAACATAATAGTAAAATCAATAAACACACATTTATATTATGCTTCTTTAAGATAATGGAATATAGACTAAATGTTGTTATGTTATTTTTTTCAAATAAGAGGATACAATAACATATCCTACTAAAATGTGGTATTTCAGATAACAAAATGGATACCATTATATGGGGATTGGTATTCTGGAGATACAAAGGTGTGGCAAAAAATATACTAGCTATATTTGGAATTCAATATTTATAAAAAGTCGTACTAATGCAACATAATACTCATTCCGTTCTCTTTTAGTTGTATTTCTAGTCATTTGCACATAGATTAAGGAAATGAAAAAATAATCAAAAAGTACATTGTAAATAAGGAATTACAATTTTCAATGCTAGAATGACAATTAATTTGAAACAAAAAAATTGACCTAAAAAGACAAGTAAAGAGGAATGGAGGGAGTATTATTTAGATGTTATACAGGCAAATCACTAATAAACTACTCCATCCGTCCAACTTTAGTTGCTACATATTTTTAATTTGGGTGTCCAACTTTAGTTGTCTAATTTCTAAAAAAAATTATTATATTCCCATTCTATCCTTATTTAATAATATTAATTTTTTTAATGTAAAACAATAAATATCTTAAATTTATACCCATCAAATTAACACAATTGCAAAACCTCTCAGCTTACCAAAAATAAAAACACCAAATTTGACGCAACACAATTGCATAACCATCTTAACTATGAAGAACTCTGTTAGAAGCCTCAAGTAGTAGCCAAATGCGAGATAGACTCAGTTAGTAGCCTCAAGTAATACTCCGTAGTCAAATTCTAGATGGATAAGAGCAAACACAGACATTGCAAGCAGATACTAAGACTGAAACTAACAAAGCAAAAGTAATGTCTTTACATATCATGAAAAGAAAAGGGCAGCAAGTTTCAATCACGTACGAGTATCTTCGTTGATTGGGATTAAGATGACTAACACGGATGACAAGTCAATGTAGTTTGGATCACAATTGGACATGGAGCAGTTTCTCTTGGTAAATCAACAATTGATGTCGTAAAATAAGCAATTCTTCTGAACATAAATTTAATCTCTACGGGAACTTATACTCAGCAAACATAAATTTATTCTTTTACTCCGTATTTCAAAACAAGATGACTAATGCGGAGTATCCAATATCCTCAAATAGAGAGAAAGTAAATGAAAATTTTATTTTCTATACCTACAATAATACGACAAACGGAATAATGAACTCAAAGTCATTCTTCTTGTAATCACATTTTCTTGTCGGAAGCCCACCCGTTTATTTGCGAATGCGTTATAGCTTCCTCGATATATGTCCTCGAAGAAAGATAAATGAGTAATTAATTAAATCTTTAACCACTTGCTCATGTGAGGAGACTTGTAGTTATTTTTTCCCAACACCTTCAAGACCTCAACCATGGTTTGTTGTAAAGATAAAAACACATCATTGAGGAATTCTGGCTCGTACTTGTCGAATGAATTTTGTACAGCCGCCACAAGCTGATCAATTGAGTTAGGAGGTTCCTTATGTTGTAAAGCTTGGATAGGCGAAAATCCTAGATCGATACGTTAAATGCTCGGGACTATTTGGTGGTGGAAGGCCTTGTCGTATATCAAAACCGTCTTTCTTTGCATGGTGGATCTTCCGTTTCGTATGAGGACGTGCGTTATCCTGTTGCATGAATATAATAGTATTTGGATCACCTTTTGGCCACTTTTCTCGAATTGTCGGAAGCACTTTTTATATTAAACATTTTATGATAACATCTTTATTTATAACCAAGATTGGCTTAGTTTCCACAGTTCCAATGACCGATTCTTGATGGAGCGGCGGCAGGTGAACCGAAGAGCAGCGCGATCTTTCCGTGAGCCATTCGTTAGTCTCAACAACAAATCTTGAAATTACATGTGAGTCATAAATATGATTTTAGTAATAAAATTTTTACTCTTAATAGGCCTAACAGGTTCAATTTTCTCACGTGAGAGGTAAAAATTTTGAATTTTTTGTCGTATAAAACCATTTCTCGTAGTATAGCAGCGATCATCGTAATACACAAATGTAGGTTTACCATTTATATTACTCTTATCAGGATCAATCATCGAAATACAAAATTCTAACGACGCTATTGATTTAGTTAGAAGAGGCTTGGTTGGGTTCGAATGTCGTCTGAAACCTTCTAATTCGATTATGCACCATAGACTTTGACATGTTAAGATTTGCGGCTATGGAACGAATATTTGTGCGATGGCGTAATGGAATTGCTGTAAACTCATCTTGTTTGATCATCATCTTTTTTATGCCCAACTTTACCTTTCGATCCGGAAAATATTGGTTTTGCATTCTGCGTTGACTATTTTGTTCCATTTTTTCCAAATCGTTTCTTCGAGATGTATTGAATTTTTTAGCCATTGAAGTTTGGGATCCCCACTTTAATTCTCCATCTTTACTTTCTTTTAACAAAAGTTCGAATATAATCCGTTTCTGCTCCTCAGATAATTCTTTTTAGTTTGAGAATTATCACCTCCAAATATATTAAAGGACTACATTAACAAGCAAAGTTTATCTCTTGAAAAATGGAGTATATTGTAATGACAACTTTGAGCTATGGTGGGCGGGAAAATGAAATTTAATTGGGCATCTTTCAGCTATGGTGGGCGATAAATTATGGGAGGTAATATCTATTGGATGAAATTTTTCTTGTGGTGGGCGGTAAATCTGACGTATACACGCTTAGCTTGAGTAAGTGTTTGGGGATGGAAATGACTATTTGTTGTAAGTGTAGTAATTACGAAATTATGTTCGAGGAATAAAATAGTCATTTCAATACTAAAAAGTACTATTTGGAGTGTGTATAATATTGGATCACGTTAAATGAAGGGTAATATTGGACATTCACCATAAGTCAACAAATTTCTTAAAACTAATAAAAGTCAAATTGTTCCAACTAAAGTTGAGCGAGATAGATACATAATTATATTGTCACGCCCGAAGATAGTAGAATATAGATTAGATATTGCTATGTGATTTTTTTAGATAAGAGACTTTAATACCATATAATACTAATATGTGGTATTTCAGTTTGTAAAATATATTGGGTAGATTGGTATTTCAGAATACAAATGTGACACATATTTATAAAAAGTCATTCAAATTATAGAATACAAAGTTATTTTATTGCGTTCAAGTTGGAGCTTTTTACGCTGTCAGGTGGGCGTGTTTAGGATCAAACCTCGTCGTCATGAAATCATTAAATTACACAAAATTTTATTCATCAAATGCCAAAAATCAAATATCATTGAACATGTATAAATCCAAATTTTCATATATTCAAGACATAATTGAAGCATACATAAACCCAAATTTTCATAATTAATCAACCATGAAACAAAAATTTGCATATCTTTTCATAATTGAACATGAATTTTGAAAAGTATGCGCATAGTATTCAACCAAAAATACGGAACTTGAACATTGTATTTTACTTAAAATACTCCAATCACACTTAAATAATAGTAACATTGTAGAAAAAATTACTGCTCGATTGTTTTGTATTATTTGTAATTTCTTCCCAATTTTACAGTATGTTTTGTTTTGGTCGAGATAGGGTTTTTGAGATGCCAAATTTCTTTAGAGGCGATAATTAGCTAAGAATTGAAATTGTGGGTAAGAGACTGAGGATTTTGAAAGATTTGTGCCTATTTTGGTGGGATTTTGTTGAGAAGACATATAATGTGGTGATGGGTATAGCAGGTGGGTGAGTTTTTGATGGATTATTTATTTATTTATTAATTTATGAAATGACTTTTATGTCCTCGTAAATACCATGATTATACCAACCTTGTAAACCTCAAAGTATAACTCATTTACGGACCAAAGCAACCGGCACGTGCAGTGTTTGGTCTACACATGCTTACACGTTGGCTTTAATCATGCACGGATTGACGCACGTGTGAGGAGCTTCAAAGGAAAGACTCCATCAAAATTCAAAACTACCCAAAATATGTCGATTCCGTTTTGCCAGCTATGCTAATAATTGGATTTTGACCACCTTTGGCGATATGGAATTGGGTTGGTTTATTTTTTTTGGAAATCAACCTAAATATGATATGGTATATTGGTATATTACCAATATAATACCGAAATTTGAAGAATATTGTGTACATGATATGTATAAAGTTAGCACATGATAGCTGACAATTTCACCGTAACGTTGGACCCCATGATTGCATGAAGTATGAACAATTCGAAAAGAATACACATACGTCGTTTCCCTTTCACAATCCAAACTCATTCTACTCCCTCAGTCTCATAAAAATTGTAAGTTTTAATTTTTGTTCGATTTAAAAACCTTAAAAGATAATATTTTAATACTAATTAAATTTGATTTATTTTCAAACATGCATATAAGAATTGATCACATGAAAAACGTTGTCATAAGTGAAAAAGTAATGAAATTACGCCAGTTATTGAAAAAGAATCCTAAATGTGTAGTAGTTTCAAGTCGAACTGTAATGAGGATTGATAATGGATGAATTAGAAGAGGGGAAAAAGTGGGAAATGGAAAAGGTGATGAACTCTCACAACTATATATAATCTCATAACAAAATTAAAATGGAAAGACTATTTAAATGCTACTTGTTCTCAATACTATATATAGGTTCAATTAACCCATATCAACTCCTCTCCCAACAACTAATAACCCCATTAATAAACACCACAAATTAGCAACTTACCAATGCAAGTTATTCATTTTTTTATTCTATACCTCTTTCTCACTGCACGATCTTCAGCGGATATTCTCGGAGTATACCTCTTTCATCACGTTCATTAAATAGTTTTTAAACATAAAAAAGAAAGTACTGAGTACTAAATAAATAAACATAAGGTTAAAAAAAGGTTTGTGGATAATTAGCTCTGCTTTGCAGACTGCAGTAAACAAGCTTCCCATTTGTTATCAGTTGATAACATGGGGATCAGTGCTGATTACTTGGGCAGCTAAATTTGAATGTTAAAATAAGCCAGGCATTACCAGAGTAGTTGACATGGAGTATGTATTAGCGATAAGCCTGGCCATTATTAAACAAGTTCATCATACACACCTGTTCTAATTAATTTCGTACTCTGATATATTATTTATTAGGGTTAATGACTTTTGGGCGTAAAGCAATGTTTAAGAAAAAGTCATTTTAAATCGCTGATATTTAACCTACGTGTTTTGATTATCGATGTTCTTAAATCGTCCCATTTTGATACTGCCGTCCAAAATCTACGTTAAAATATTTCATCTGTTAGTTTAGCTCGAAAATAGTGGAGGTAATTTAGACATAGGTATTTAAAATTAACCCCAATATTAAACTCTTTTTTATCTATTAAGATTCAACATCTCATTTCTCTTACATTCATTTTCTGCTCTGCCCTACTTTCCACGAATCTTCTTCTTCGTCCACCTCGCACCCAGACCCCGCCTCTTTAACGCTGATTACACCATAACAGCGGAGATGGGCGTGCCCGTTATACTTAGAACACACATAACATTACTGATTAGATCATTTTTAATTTTCTTAAGAACCCAAAACAAAATAAAAATCTTACTTTTTTACACAAATTCTATAAACAAATCAACCAATATCTATAGATGCTTCTTGATTCAATTTTATTTTTACTGAACACCAACATTCTCATCTTTCATTTTTCACTTCAAACCACCAACTTAAAAGATGGGGCAATCTAAACCAACTCAAGTATTCCATCTTTGAGTTAAAGATTGAATCTTGATACATATATTGCAAGTTTGGTCATCTCACAGTCACTTCAAATCCATTAACTCATTTTTAATTGTAATTGCAAGTATGGGAAAATGCGTAAGGTGATAATTGTGGTAGTAGTCACTCCAAATTCAATCTCTTGAATTTAATGAAAAAATTCATATGGACTACGTTCTCACTTTTTGTTGTCTCTTCCTTTCATTTTGAATCAATGAGATTGCAGAAGATGGTGGGTTTGTGATTGAATGGTCGGGGTTGTAGAAGAAGAAGGTGATGGGGTGGGAGAAATTAAATGTCATTGAGCAGAGAAAGGGGTGTTGATTGTTATAAATATAGAGTTTGGGTTATTAATAAAAATGAAATAGTAAGTGGACTAAATTACTCGTTAAAGTACAGGATGAAGCATTGAAGGAGATTTTGAACGATGAATGGAATTAAGAACATCAATGCTTTATTTTTGAAGCGTAAATGATGTTAAGGCCGTTAACCTATTTATCATAAAGATTCTATATTTATTTCTTATTAGTACTACAATATTTATTTATTGTTAATAAAAAACAACTATTATTATGATTTATGAACCTCAATCGTCTTAATTTAACTAGAAGTTTTAATTAGTCACTAGTATTGAGAGTTGACCCTAAGTCAACCTCCTTTAATAAATATTTTTTTCCCTGAGACTTTGTTTGACATATTTGTATGGAGTGTTTGTGAGTTTCGTGTATTAGCGGTATCAATATCTTGATACAAATTCAAAATGATATGGATACATTATTAATGTTACAAATTTTTATTTTGTTTTATTTCTAAAAATTCCATCTAGTGGGGAGTACTATTATGGTCTAGTTATACAATTTCTGGATGACACGTTTTCTGGTTGCGTCTTTCACTAGCTATTAGGAATTTTGGTATGCCGACAACTTAAAAAATATTTATATATAAGTTGTCGGTTTGAGGTTTTAATCCGTTTTATATATATTCGAATAATGCAAATAATGTGATTAAAAGTTAAAACACGTTAATATACCATTATTATTACATGCAGTAATATCTCTTAAAACAGTCATTAGTAATAATTCTAAAAATGACAAATCACTAGATGATGACCGTTTCTTAAGGTATAGTCAGTGGGGGGGAAGTAATCCTGAGCTGTGACATGTTAATTCTGCAACCATTCATCGTGCCTTAACGTGGGTTAAGGAATAAAATAACATGTGTGTATGTAACAAATGTAAGAAGTGACGATGAACCGTACAAATAAGTTAATAAAGAATGTAATTAAATTAATTACTTACATAAATTAAAATGTAAGAGGGCAAGCGCAATTCCCTAGGACAAAAATAATGAGACATCAGAGGAATCCGGCTGTAAACTTGGACACAAATGGTGGAGTCACGGCGACAAAACCTGCTACCTCCTTGTTGATCTATTCTTAAGGAAATGTGGAAGTACAAAGGAGGAGGGGGGGGTAGGATGGGGATGGATTTAATGTTGGTGTTGATGAATTTCAATTTTGAAGTATTTTTTTCTTGTTTAAACTTTTACTCCAAGCTAAATTAATTTAATAATTTTAACTCGGATAAATAAATGTAGTAACTATAATGTTTAACGGCCTCCAGTTACATATAATTTCATTTGCATTCTCATTGTACTAACTTGTTTGATCTAAGGATAATATTTACTTTCATTCAAATTAAATGATATTCTCAATTTTGGAAATTAAAATCAGTTTATGATTGCAACTTATAAGCTAACTAGCTATTTAAGGCTTACTTGAAAGCTTATTTAATTTGTTGAACAATCATTTTAAAGTGAGTAACTTTAATACTTAATTATACTCCATATTAATGGAAATAAATACAGACAAGTAAATGCATAATTGTACCCTTTATTTACTAGGATAGCTACCTATAAAGTTTGGCATGCTTTTATTTAGAAAACAATCATAGATTACTTCAATATTACTTATTTTCTTTTAGAGTAGAAATGATTAATTACTTGATTTTGCTCTACATTATTAGTGAAATAGATAGATAGGCAATTTTACAAGTACAAATTCAAAAAAAATCCTCTGTAAATACATATCGGACTATACTAAAGCGGGTTGAATTTGAAATTAAATTTTGATAACTTTGTTTGCCATCAATTACTGTATTACATTTTACAAAGTCCAAGAAAAAAAATGCAGATACAAAAAAGGAGTAATTAATTCAGCTTGTGGAGAGATGCTCTGCCATTTTATTTTCTCATTAAACAAACAAGAAAAAGGTAAAGGAAAAAAGAATAAATCTTAAAATAAAACAAGAAAACATATTCAAACAATGATCAATAATCTTTTTATATTTACAAAATAACCCCTCCCAACACTTATCAAAAACCCCTCCTCACTTTCAGCTCTACCAATGCACTCTTCTCAACCTTCCTTACATTTCTCTCTCAACCTTTTCCACTTTCTCTCTCTAACATTCTTAAAATTGACACCAAACCAAACCGTACCTTACTCTTACTTCATTTTCACACACTCATCATTTCAATACAACACATAACTACTACAACAAATTCACTATTATTTCTCAATGGAAGCTTCATCAGAATTTATCATTTCAGACAATACCCAAATGTCCCCTGAAGAAACAAACAATTTTCCTAATACCAAAATGGAAAATAATAACCATTTTGTGGTTGATGATTTGTTGGATTTTCCTCAAGAAGATGATGAAGCCATGACTGATGCTTTCTTTGAGAGCCTTACTGGGAATTCCGGTGGTTCTTCCCCTATCGCCGCCGTGGACAGCTGCAACTCTTCCAATTCCAGTGGCGATAATAATACCCAATTCAACGGCAATGTTAGCTGCCGCAGCTTCACTGATGTTCAATTTCCTTGCAGCGAACTTTGTGTTCCGGTAATTATTCTATGTTCTTTCAATTTATGACACATTTTCATCACTCTTACGTAAATTTCGGATTTTCTAACAATATTGTCATAATTGTCGTTTTACGTAATTTGATTTTATTGAAACCTCTTTTTCATCAAAACATACAATTTAATTTATATAGTCATTGGTTATTTGGACTAGTGTTAATTGGTTTTACTATGTGAATTTGGTATTCTACTTGGTAATAGTATGTAAGGGATAATTTAATGAGTTTTTTTAATGTTGAACAGTATGATGATTTGGCTGAGCTAGAATGGCTATCTAACTTTGTGGAAGAATCATCATTCTCAAATGATGATTTGCACAACCTTCAATTCATCCCCACCAGTAAGCTACCATCGACCACTGAAATTTCCAGCTTGTAACAGCAACCAAAGATTTCACCATCTGTTTCCCTGCAGATTTCCAGGAAAGCCGGAAACAAAGCGGTCACGCGCGGCTTGATGTCCTCCCGGCTCCTCGTGGGCTGTCTCCAGAATGTCACTTCGGAGGGTAAATGCCAATGACACATTGTATGCTCTGAAACCAGTTAGTACAAAATGTTGCTCGAGACCAAGTGTTCCCCTATAGCCAGGAGTTCAAACGACTTCCGGGAGGAAAATGCCAAACACAAATGTTTGCATTGTGCTTCTGAAAGGGCCTATGGGTCCAAAGACATTGTACAGTATTAGGTACTAAAATGGGCTCGTGCCAGAATATTGAGCCGCATCACAGCCCTGACTGTTTATTTCCGCAAAGCATTCAAATTCTCATAGGAGGTTATTGGGCTTAGAAGGCAAAGTACAGAGGAATTTTCAAAGCTCAAACTGCGGCACAAATTTATACATAAAATACATTTTGAACCTGGAGAAGTGATTTTGATCCGTAAATAAAATAAATAAATGAACAGATCGAATTATAATGCTTAGTCTAGTCTGTGCCAAGTCGTAGGGAAAATTAAGAATAAACTTTAAAAATAATATAGTAGCTAGCACTGTTTTTGGCGTTTAGCACTAATTTACTGGGTTACAGGGAATATGGAGGGAAAAACTATGAAGCTTTTTTAATAAGATTGAAACTTAAATCTCATTAATTTGTTTCTTGCTTAACGTCATTTTTTATTAAAATTAGATTTTTAACTTAAAATAATTATTTTTTTGTTCTAGCACTTTAAGTACTAAAAAATTAAAGTATACAATTTAAATTTGATTGATACGACCAGCTTAACCAAATTGAGAAGAAGAGATAATGTGCTGGAAGCAGAACCAATTTGCACTATAGCGAGGAATCTAAAGCAAATGGAGTGCTACTCAATACTATATGTTGAAAAACAGATTTCCAAGAGTCCATAATATTTTCTATAAGAGGAATTCTTTTGTTTGCGATTGAGACAAAACAAGTTGGCTTTTCGGTGGGTATCTAAGACAATGTCAGACCGGTTGAGCCAGGGTCGGAGGTGAAGTAGGAGACGGATCAGCAAGGCATGGTGTGAGATATAAATTATAATAATAAAGCAGCTTAAACATATACCATGTAATTAGAATATCTTCCAGTTCTGCTTTCTTACTGTTGGTTCATAAAAGTACTTGGATGCAACGTGGCCGGGATGAGAGGTGGAGGGAACAACACCCTGATTTCTTTGGAAGGTTGATATCTCTTTGTTATTAATGCACAAATTGAGTTCAGGAGACCTGGTTGCGGGGGGTTGACTATGTGTTGTAGTGATTTCAGGAATTAAGCATTTAAATGGATGAATGTGGTCCATAATAGCCATGTATTGTGAGGATAGATCTTGGGTTGAAGAGGCAAGCCACTTTATAAACATGCAAGAGAAGAGGTATTTGAAGGGACAGGGTTAAAATACCATCTGATTCTTTTACGATAAATTGTTTTTATTTGTTAAAAAGTGAAGTTGATGTCTTTACGTAATGTCATAACAATTCAATTGAAATCACCAAATAAGCATTTGACAATGAAAAACATCTGTTTTCACTTAGAACTATTCAAATATATGAGTTGTGGTTTTTTGTCTTATGATTTCCATGAAATGAATACTCAGCAAATCACAAAATATCATAGCATAATAAATCATGAAGCATAACAAAAATATATTACGAGTGACACCTTCTAAAAATACAAACATTTTTCTCAAATTACTCTTATCTTGCGCCCATGAGAGCAAGAAACAAGTATAAGCAAGGTTTACCCATCTCGAGTTTGTCACTGAGGAGCCAGGATTCGGACATCCAGAAATGTACCTTAAATACTCACATTGAGCAATTGGAAAATTTAAAAGCTGTCTTACTACGTTCTGAGTGTGGCTTTTTGAGACACTAATTTTATTTAATTATCAATTAATTTTTTTTATATGAAAAAGTACAAAAATAATATAAATTGTCTGTTTCGCACCTGAGTTTAATAATTTAACTTGGTTGTCCTTCCTGCTTGAATTTGCGCATAGGTAAGAAAAATTAAAAAAATAATTAAAGTACATTAAAAATGTAGAATAATAGTGGTGAGAAATTGTCATTAGTTGGTTGATAAATTTAATAAGAAAAAAATAGTATCGATTAAAATTGAATTTTTTTTATCTTGAAGGCAAGTATTTAAATAAAAAATTGACTTCAAAGAAGACAAGTAAAAGGGAGGCAAGGGGCTTAGAGAAGTAAATGGGAAAGCGAGGAGGGTATTATGAAAATGTGCAGAGTCGATAATATGCGATTTTAGCATTCTTTTTGGAGTTAAATAAAAAATAGTAAATTGACGCTTTACAGTCTGGTCACGATTAATTTCAAAGATAAGTAGACTGTGGATTTCATTGATTGTTTGACACATGATATTG
This sequence comes from Lithospermum erythrorhizon, assembly GCA_019722365.1. Taxonomy (NCBI): domain Eukaryota; kingdom Viridiplantae; phylum Streptophyta; class Magnoliopsida; order Boraginales; family Boraginaceae; genus Lithospermum; species Lithospermum erythrorhizon. The sequence goes on along the minus strand of JADFUC010000758.1, from coordinate 1,755,689 downwards.
AAACGTAATAGGATTGTGAAGATTCTACATTAACACTGCGGACTACTTTGCACAGAAGTGCGTAAGGAGGCTATCAGCCTGGTGGGAAACAGTCTAGAAGGAGCAAAACTATTGAGCCAATGGAGATTGAGAAACAATTAGATAATCATTTTTAGTACTTTATTGTATTACGGAGTGTAAATTAATCAAGGAATGGAGTCTGCTTTAACCTCATGATTTTATGACTCAATTGGTATCCCCCACTCCTGTTTTTACATTCCTCAATAAAAATAAAATAACTTTTACGTTCCATTTTCAACAAATTCAAGATATAATAAATAATAGTGATGATGACAATAATAATTTTTTAATGTGATAGTTGAATTTTTTTTAATAATATATGTTTCTATATGGTGTATAATATTAGAAAAAATCAAAATATAATATTTTGACGTAATTATTATTAACATTAACGCAGTTCCTTCCTTCAAAAAGGTAGTTGAATGGAGTATTTAATAATTATTTTTGAGTAAAAAATGATCCTTAAAATTAAATTTAATTTTCTTTCCATATACTTGAAACAGGAGGCATGTTTTTAGGGATGATGGAGTTTCTTCGAGGATTGCTTTGGTTGCGACTAAATGGCGGCTCTACTTAGCGTTTGAGGTGGCGAGAATTCGTATAAACATATTATAATATAAAAAGTAATAATATTGGCGTTAAGTATTTATTCTTTTAAACGTTCAAAACAGACGCGCACGTCAACTCTAGAGTGACTATGCAAGCTAATATCTGCAAGTCACAATATCTGAAGGTTCCCACAAAAACATTTACTTGGAAAGTACGGAGTACAATGCATCTATAAAACGTCACTTTTTCAACTTAAAAAACCACACTTATCAAACTGGTAAAAGGTCCTTTATAGATGTAGCTTATTTTTTCATTTTGGATATGTATTTGGGGTGGGGGGTGAGGTTAAGTAAATGTGGAGGTGAAGAAACATCACATGGAGTAAAGTGCCAAAATTAAAACTGTTTGTGCAACTATTTGTTGTAGTAGTATTATATCCGAAACCTCTTTAAGTATGGATTTTGTGCCCATGTCCTGGGATCTTTACATGTTATTTGGTAACAACCGAGCTACAATTAATTTTGTGTCGCCCCTCTTATCTTCTTCACACTTAGTCTGTTTGACGAAGACTTTATCTGATCTAACACTAATTGTTTTTGCTTGTTGAGGATTCAGTAATATGATTCCTTGTCTAATCTACTAAGGAAAAAAACCATCCTGTCAAATTCTTACCTTGCGTACCTCTCAAATTAAACATTCTTTTATTATTCAATTTAAATTTAAGTAATGGAGATATAATTTGTATATAATCTTTTTAAACTTTAAATTAAGGGGGTCAGCCGCACTTACCCCCTCCCCGCCCATCTCAATTATTGATCCCGTGATCTTAGAAATGATCTACTTCAGTGATTAATTTGAAATTAATAATGGATCGGAGTTAGTTGTTGATTTCTTTCAATATGAAAATGTCTTGGGGTCGTGAGCTTCTTTCGTTGAAGAAGTGATAATGCTCCAACCATTATAGTGAAAGGAAGCAATTAAGAACAGCTAGCAGAAACAAAAGAAAACGATGCCATCAAGCGAGAAAATAATAGTAAGTCAACATGTTGATGAGAATCAACTCTGATCAATCCTCAATATTTTTTGTAAAGAGTACCTGACCAATACTCCCACCGAGTGATGAGCTTATATCCCAACAATCCAGCATTAATCCTTTTGTGCCACTCATGGATTCAGACCACCTTCTAAGTTCTGATGTTCGGTTGCCGAATGAGTTATGGCCTTTTTGCCCATAGGAGCCGCAGTCTGAACATAATTCTTAGTAAGTAAAATATAACTATTACACTGGTCATTTCACATTTTTATATATACGTAATGCTGAATGAATCAGATTCTTGAGGGAAGAGATGCTGAAACTTTTAGCTGCTGTTAAAAATAAAAAATTCAAGGTTGCATGAGCTAGAGCTACCACTTGAGGATTAGTGGTTTCCCAGCCCAAAGACAAAAAAAAGTCAAATATAGATAGAAGGCTGAAGATTTACGATGCCTTGTGTCAGCATTCTCAATTCAGCACAATTTATGGACTTGAATGTATTTCAGCTCATACAGCTTTTAAGTTCTTTTAATTGTCACCTCAAATTTCAGCAATGCACAGCTATATTTCTCTCATTGAATTATGGCGCAGACCAAATTGATTATTCTATAGATTTGATAACTTCCTCAAAGTTGTGCAATGGTTGTAATAATTGGTGATCCCATGATAGAATGTTTGCTGCCGGGTGAGTTTGGAACTAAAGACATTGAAGGAGGAACATGGAGGTCAAGCCAGGGGTATGTTATGCTAAGCTATATATCATTCAAAATTTATCTTTAGTTTAATTGTTTGAGTAGGATGTTGCTGTTGAGATTGTGTTAAAGAAGGAAGCAAATGAAGCAACAAGTTTGTTCATTCAGGTAAAAGTTAGCGCTACAAACGTGGTAACTCTTTTTAAACAACTAAAATCCAATCAAATTGTATTGTAAATGATATTATATGTTTGGTTGGTAATCAGCTTGTTAATTAACCGGATTCTTTGGACTACATGGTCATAGATGAGTCGGGTTCAAGCTAAGACATTATGTGGACAAAAATCGGAAATACCCAGTATTTTTTTTATAATTAAAGTATGTAGTCAACTAATTACCAAGATCAAGTTTAGACTGATTGGATAAAACTAAAGACCAAAACCAAGTGATCATTATAAGCTAAGTGTGTAGTACTTATTCCAAATGGTGTTCCTAATAACAAATAAGTAAATAAATAAACCAAGCTATTCATTTGGCTATACATGAGATGCTTAGGTAATACCAATTTATTTTCAGGGGATGCACCCAGTTGTTGATGTCAAGGAAATTACTGGGAGGGATGAGCAAGTAGAAGAATTGTTGAATAAGGATAAACATGCTGACCAAACTACTCCAATTGGAACTTCTTGCCAATGCTCTTGCCCTTCAGCTCAGAGAGAGTCGCCAACATATCAATCTAATAAGCTAAAGGAGCCTGTGTCTGCTCACTTTTGAAGCTCTTAGCTTTTTATTCGTAGTGTTATTACTCAAAATGAAAAAATTAAATTTTATAGTATTTCATTTTTTGAGTCATATGATGGAACGTATAATAAATACTTTGCAGTATGATGCTTGATCTAGCTAATTGTATTGATTAATCTATCTTATTAGACTATATGTATGGTTAAATGAATTATCGATGTCACCGAAGACAGAGAGGCTAACTTCTTTTTTTCTTCCCAAAACAATTGTTGGTTTTGTTTTTATTATGGCAAACTATTGGTGCCTTTATTTTTACCTCACAGTTTAGTTTCCAAATGGAAATTACATTCTGAAATATGATAAAAATAATTTTATTTAAATAAGAGCCTGAGACGATATTAAATGAAAGAAATAAAAGCGGCCCAAAATTAAGAAATGCGTCAACTAGAAAGAAAAATATTGACAGTAAAGAGATCTTTACACATATGACTTTTTTATACCCACATATGTTACGATTATAGTATAAAAGCTTAAGCTGATAATATATAAAATATCAAAAAGCGGGTTCCTACGAGGCAATTAAATTCAGAGTGCTGGCAATAAGCTGATTGATAAATAATGGGGGGAAGATGCTTAAATATTAAATGATCTCGCCTCTTGGCGCACAACTATTATAAAAAACAAATTTTTAATTACTGGTTATTATTGTTTACAATTTGGAGAAGCACACCCTAGTAATACAGTTTTTTATACTTTTAGAAACAAACAAATTAAAAGCATCATTCACAGGGGTCTCTCTTTATTGCTTTTGACCCCTCATATATGACACGTATATAAGAGCACCACAATTCTACTCGACTCTCTTTATTTCAAAACTAAGCATAATTACCAAGAAACACACAATTTGGAGGCTCCCAAAAACATGTACTTGATGATGAAAAATAGTACCAAGAATGCAGAAGAAGTGAGTATTCAGCTGCCGGAGACGAAGTTGGCAGGCTGAAAATCTTACAATAGGTAGCCTTGGTGGCAGAGAATCAACAGAATCAAGAATTCTAAAAAATGAAATATTGTTTGTGGAACTGAATTTTTTGTGTCTTACAACTTCAGTAAACAGATTAATCACTATCTATGGCTTTACCAATTACCATTCCTTTTCACTCCAAATGGTCCTTCTCTGACTCATTTGGGTAAGTCAAGAATTTTTTGAGAGTTTCTTCACTTTTGTTCTTCATGATATATGCTTATTCTAGTGTTCATATTGTCTCTTAATAGGCTTGATAGAGAGTGTTTGTTGCTTGGCTTTGATAACTTTTTGAAGTCGGTCGAGGGAACATATTTATATTGAGGTTTCTGTCCAGGTGCTTTTTTATGCTCTTTGAAACCTAATAAATTTTGAGGGTGTGTGTAGCATGTGTTATTCTATATTTTATTATTCTTCGAATATAACTTCATAGTTGAAATAATAGAATTGTTACTTCAAAGGCAGTTTAATTGTTGAATATTAATGCGCTTTTTAGCAGTTAAATTGTGGGGAGATAACTTACATTTGACAGAAATGCCTTGAATTATGTATTGAGATTTTGTCATGACTGGAAGGAAACAAATGTTGATTATGCTTTGAAGTCTGTTAGATTTTCAATCCAGACAAAGTCTCGTATTGATTTTGCAATAGGGGGAGCAGCCGTACGTGAGAAGGCTGCTTCTTACTACCTGCCCCTCTCTGTTCTTTGGATTGAAAAACAATGGCTTTTTCATTTATGGAAAGGAGAAGATAATCATTGTTTTATTTCTGTGTTTAGTTTTCAATAAATTTTGTTCTAATATCTTATATATTGATAATTTTCATAAAATTAATGTGATCTTAAAGAATGTATAACAAAGCTACATGCTTTCCCTAAATTTCTTAGTAAATATTAAATGAACATGTTGTTATCGAAAAATTATTGTTTTTGCTTTTGATACGCAAAAAATGATGTTTTTGGCCTTTTGAGGAATGCATTTGTTTTCGAATACCTAGTTGGGTTTCAGCAGCTGTTGCAGTTCATTCAATTGATTGGTGCATCAAGGGAAATCTTCAATCATTCCTTCCAGAAATCATGCATGGCCTGGGAATCAGTGGGTCAGAGGAATTCCATGAGGCTTATATATGCAGCAAGGAAATCCATAAAACTACTTTTTCTAGTTTTTATGCAGCAAAAATCCATGAGTAAAATGATTATTACTAGAAGACAATTGTATATGATGTTGTAAACTATATATATGGAGTTAGTATAATAAGAATAAATCAAACTGGGTATAATTATGAATCAAGTGTAGGATGTAAACAAATGCTACAAAATTGTCTAGGCATTGATAGCATTTGAATATTAGAGATTTACACATTCTAGAGCCTTTTTACACATCTTTCAATGAAATACAAAACGTTCTGAATTGCGTATGACTAAACAGAACCACAACTATGCAATCAATTAAGAAAGAAGGGTTAATACACTGACAATCTACATGCATCATGATTTAATTCATTAGGTCAATAATACCAAGAGAAGAGGAGTATGCTCAATGCAGTGTAAGTATTTTGCAACTCCTACACACCTGAAAAAGGAGCTAGAACTAGATACTTACACCACGTTGTTGATGTAAGCATAATATTACCAGGCTTTTAGAATCTTTTTAAATACTACTTAAATATAATTCAATTAATGATAACATCGCTGTGATGTGGCGGATAACTAACGAGCTACTTGGATTGGGCTTGAGGTCACTGTCTATTCTACTTAGTTATTTGGTCATCCATCTCCGCTTTCTGCGGAAATCTGCATGTGAGGGTTACGATTGATCTTTTGGAAGGATTGGCGAAAGGTCGAGGCCATGGTAGAAGTCCTCGACCCACCGCCAATGCACTCACGAGCCAATCTTGCGACGCGGTTTGTTGGATAACTTGGTTTTAGTGGCGTCGAGATGCAAGCTAGCACATCAAAAAGGAGATAAAGGGGCACACCAGGTAATATAATATTACGTTAAGATATTGGCCCGATAAGGAATACTATTTTATATCTAAACTGATCATGCAATTGAGTTTGGTGAGATGAGCAGAGTTTTAAAACTTTATAACTAACTACTTCTTTATGGCTTTTGTTTTGTGGTTTAGATGATTAATGCTTTACAATCAATAAATATCTTTATAGTAGTACTAATGAACTCAAAGGTCTAATACCACTAATGATCAACTTATTGCATCCTTAATGATAATGAATGAGGGAGAAGAGAGGGCTCAAAGTTATACCCACTAATTCTATTTTTTTAACTTGCCTATAATAATCATGCATCACATTAAGCTCTTAATATTAATAAATTAGAATGCTTTTTTATATTATATGACGGACCAGTAATTAAGATTATATTTATTATATTTTAAATAATCTAACGATCGTCATGTATCCTACATATTAATACAAGTCACACTGCGGCAATGAAATTCTTTAAAATCACATATATCAAATCTTGTGAAATACGCATATCGTATTATGACATAATAAAATATCAAGATAGTAATATCCAAATTTAGTGAGAGAAAAACATCACGACAATACACTCTCATAGATGTGTGTCATAAGCGAGATTAACTTATGAACGTCATCACGCCTTAAGATATAGTAGAAATTGTAGAATGTTCTCAACCTTGGAGTTCTTACTTAGGACCTTAACGACCACTTTTATCTTGTTATTAGTGCATCCAACTTATTTTGATCTTTGCCTTCTCTGCATTGAAAGTTTCATCACTTCAAAGCAATGCGTATATTTCTTAAATCTACTTTGAGATTGGTAAAGATTGAGAGCTTCAGCGATGGTCAGGCGTAGGCTGGGATGTCGAGTCAGAAATCGAGATCGAGAGTCGAATTCACAGGATAATGTGGAATCATTTGGCAAGGCTCTCAGAGCGATCATGTCCAGAGTCTATACTAGTTTTTAAGAATCAATTGAAGATTGGGGCGGCGTATCAAAGTCTCTTGGCCAAACTGCCTTATCCAGCAAATCAAGTCGAGGGAAGCGAGCTCATTTCAAGTTCCTATCAAGGAGCAAGAGTAGAAATTACGGCTTGGCCAGAGATATGCCATGGTCGTCGTAATGACATGAATTATAGTTTGGGCAGTCGATGTCTTTTGGAGGATTTGATGAAAGCGCGCAATAAGCGAAATTTTTACTCGCCCATTAAATTTTTATACCTCACGCTATATATATATAATAAAAATTCTTCTTTGCATTACAAGAGTGGCTGCAAAAGCAAAATACCTACTTCACCAAAAGAAATTTCCCAAAAAGCAACAATACTACACCAGAAAATGGATGTACACCTCCAGACCAAACAAGAAAAATATGGTAAAAAGAAAAGCATCAACTAGCTTTCCCCTTCTTTTATTAAAAGAAGCAGCAAACAAAAGGAATTTGGACAATCCAAAGTTGTTACAACAATAATTGAGACTAATTAAATAAACTTAGACAGCTGATGAAAGTGGGGCATGTTCATGGTGCATGTACACATTGCTATAGATGCCACCAGCCAAACCACCACCAATCAAGGGTCCAACCCAATAAATCCAGTTGTTTGTGAAGTCACCACTCACAACTGCTGGTCCAAATGATCGGGCCGGGTTCATTGATCCACCGGAGAAGGGTCCGGCTGCCAATATGTTGGCACCAACAATGAAACCAATGGCAATGGGAGCAATTGTCCCCAATGAGCCCTTCTTCGGGTCAGCCGCGGTGGCGAACACGGTGTACACCAAAGCGAAGGTGATGATGATCTCCATTACCACTCCTCGATGAAATAAACGCCGGCAGTTCAGTATTGTTGGGACGGCCTGCATAACAATTCAATGACTCATAAGTCACTGCTAACTAGAACCTAAAAATATTTTACCATATTTTATTGTATGACCCGACTCATAAATAATTATTTATTCAAGTTATTCTTTATCTTAAATAAATTATGTGTAATAGTCGATGGTACAAATAGTTTCAACTTGCGTTCGTAATTTTGTCAACGTAGATACTAAATATCATAAGATTTATTTTTAAAATATTTATAAAATCATTTTCTTGTAATTTTCATAATCATTTGGTTTATTTATATATATTATATTTGAAATAAAACGTAAAATAATGGGAGGCGTATTTTAAGCCACCGGTAACAACGCTAAGAAGGTAACATGCCAAAATGGATCCCAAAAGTTGAGCAATCCAGTAGAAGAGACCGGTGAGGATGGTGATTTGGCCTCCAATAGCTAATCCGAAGGTGACAGCTGGGTTAACATGGCCGCCGGAGATGTTGGCCCCCACGGCAACTGCCACAAACAGAGCAAAGGCATGGCAAACTGCTATGGCTACAAGACCGGATGGGTCAAGTGCTGCATCTGATGTCACCTTGTCTATAATCACAAATTATTAGAATGTTTGTGGGGAAACGTTATTATCAATTCAAGAAACATACAATCCGATAGGATGTATGTTCAATCTAAGCGAGATATGTAATAAACAAAGTTGATCACAAAACTCTCACACACTTAGATTGGTGAATTGCATTTCTCTAGAAAGAATAGTTCATTTGTTATGACATACATGAATCATGCAATTATAAAGTAATTATCGATTTGATCTCAGTTAGTAAACTTCACAAAGCTTGCTTAATGTCAAATAATTGACTAATATATTATTTGTTATTTGGACTTGGGGAGCAGTTGAATATTTTCAATGTCCAATCTGCAACAATATAGTTATCTGAAGCTAACTGAAACTTGCAGATGATCTCTCTATATGAATCAAATTAAGCAAACAACTTTAAAATTGCAATTGCTCTATGGGAATTGTATTTTGTTTTATATGAAATAATTATTTGCTAAACATAACCTGAAGTACACTACTCTACTATTATGAATTTATAATTCAACCACTATTATCTAAGAATATATACATGCATGCATGCAAATGATGATAATGGCTAGAATAAAAGTTCAAATAACTTTTAGGCTAATAAATTAAAGGAAAGATATTAAAGCAATGGCAGAGCCAGCGCCCTTGGAGGAGCTTGAAAACAAAGTGGAGATGAATTCAGCTAGGTAGGCTTTCAAAGAGCCTGCACTGAAAGAATCATCGAAGCGTCCGAAAGCTATACCAGGCATTTTTCTTTTCTTGGCAAGAATTAGAGAATGACACTTGATGATGGTGAGTTGAGAAGAAGTAGATAGAGACTACCAGGTTTTTTTCTTGTGACAAGAAAGCTCTATATTTGTGTCTTATATATACTAGCAATTGAGCCAATTTAATAGTAGTATATTATTGCCAATGAACTAATTTAATGAAGTTCATGGTCATGGGCATGTTAATCCAAACTTTTCTACGTCTTATTAGCAAAGTTACTACTCAGGTAGTAATTAGAGATTACTTCTAATACTTAAAGGAGTTGTGCGTAATTTACATAAATATTGTTGGATAGTTACTATATTCTATTGAGTTCTAGAATCATAATTACAGTATTATTTATTCATAGTAGGAAATCGAAAGTTCTCCCTTTGTGACACGAAAAATATTGGGAGAATGCAAAGCTTAGAAATTATTCCCCTAACTATATGAATAGTTATAAATTAAGATATCATTGATTGGGTGTGATATTATTACAAAAAATTATCACAACTACAGATTTTGAATAGCATAGACAGTATAACGCTAGCTATCTAATGGGCATAGCGGTTATACTCAGGACTCATTAACAAACATTGTGCAAGTTCATTTTGTTATTTTTTAAAAACCTCTAAAGGGGTGAAAACTGAAAAGTGTTATCTACGGAGCAATAGTCATTCACCTAGACAGCGTTTGTAAGAAAATGTTATCTAGTGTATGCATATTCTTGATTTTACGTAATACGGAGTACGGAGTAATATAATGTTCTCCATCTCAAAATTAACAAAATAAAGTTTGTGATTTTCATTGATATACATATAATAACTAATTTGATTTAAATGATTTGAATCATTATCATAACTTATGGCATATACGGAATATATAAAAGGAATTAAATGTAGTTTTAATTTTTAGTACTCATCAGAATTCCAGATAGAACTAGATAATGATTGAGGAAGCATGATAGATTATACTAATGAATTAGATAATGATTGAGGTTGAGTAATAAATTATACGAGTACATAATTTAAATTAAGTCTACCTTAGCTTGTTATTTATTCCTAGTTATGGAATAAGTCAAAAGCATATACGATATCCATTCATATCCAACCAAATAATTTCAGAGCTGGCAATAACGTGCTTTTGATCGAAGTGTCGAGAAGATCATGTAGAAATAGTCCATGTGAACCGCCAATCATGAGATGAGATGAGAAGGAGGGCAACAATTGTGGGGAGAGGTCTCTTGTGATACTTATATATATATATATATATACATTGTTATATAGTAATATTACTAATTAGAATATAGATGTTGAGCGTTCGAATATTGAATATAGAAAGTAATGCAGCTTATGGAATCTTGGTTAGATAATTAGAAACCATTGATGTCTGATGACTAACATATACTCTCTTCTCCGTGCCCAAAAGATTATGTTTTTGATGGTTTATTTTTCAGTTTGATCTTAAATATTTTTTGTTTGTCTTGTATAATGTGATGAAAAATATTAATGGAAAAGAATTTGAAATATATTTTTTTTTTTATTGATATAGTTTTAAAAAATATTATGCAGTAATAACTAAAATATTTTAAGATAAAATAAAATTGAAAATTGGAATAATGCTTTTAGGAAGCAGTATTAATAATAGCTCAACAAAAGAATGTGAATAATAGTGCCTATTCTGGGCCACATAGTGCACCGCCCAGTGAATTTGATACTATTGTTTGAACTTTTTGTAGGGGTTTTTTATTGTTCGAGTTGATTCCAAATTTGTGGATAGATTTAAATGCAGATATGTGCACTCCATAATTTTTGTGATTAAAGCATGTGGCTAAGCTTATCTAAAAAGTTAAAATGGGGAATAAATTATTAAAATTGAAAAATTATATTTTTTCAGCTTTTTTAAAATAAATTGATTTTCTATAAAATTATTCACTTACCCTTTCACTCTCTAAATTTGCATACCTTTTTTTGTGTTTTTTAATAGCGAAATGAATAATTATAGAATACATGTGGCACTTTTAAAAATATTAGTTTAAAATGTATTTTTTAAATATAAATTATAGAGGAGAAACTGATATGCATATGCTTTGTGAATTATGAATTGAGTAACAATAGTCAGTAATTACGGATTGATGATGGCCAATCATGGAACCTTGGGTTTTTTTAAATTTTTCTGGAAGAATATGATTGTTGAAAAATAATTTTATATAAGTGGATAGAAGTTCATGAGTTGTTTAATGACAATTCCTTCATAGATATAAAAAAAAAAATGTTCAAGCTTTTTTCTTGTTTGAAATGGATATCCATTTATGATAATTCTTTTGTTCTCCTAAAATCAGTTAATAAAAATGCATAGCGACAGGTGACATTCCAACAGTCTCACGAGTATACTAATTAAAGTCAGAATTCATACATCCCTTCCTCTTCCAGCCCCACCCCACCCTTTTATTAGTTATTTGAGCTTTTTTCCTTGGAATGACAACTTTTATGTATTAGAGTCATGTAATCAACATATGTGTTGTCTTGTATATTTATAGTTTATCATGTATTTTAATAATTCATTGTTTTTGTATATAGTTTATAATGTATTTTAATAATTCAAATAAAGAACATGTGTTATGCTTGCATATTGAACATATGTGTTAATGACTTGTCACAATAATATGACATCACGTTTTGTATTTATTTTACTTTCAGAATCAAAATTCTGCAAGACATGAAAATCCAAAAAGAGTTTGAAGCAAATATGAATACAGAACTTTAATTTGTGCCGATTTGGACCAAGCATCCTCACTCAGGAAGTGGGTGGCATCAACCAAAGTTAAGATTATTATGTCGTCTTAATAATGTTGACCCAGAGTCCTTACACCCACACTTGTTGCTTGGAAATCCCAGTTGTAGACAAGATCCTGAACTTTTTGCACGAGAAACTTAATTGATACAAAAAAAGGAAATACGATGGCTATTCGATACTCTGACATTCCACCGGACACATTTCTACCACGTCCTTCTTAAGACTTCGGACCAAGCATCTTCGTCTAAATATGTCAAAGATATGTGTTGTCTTGCATGTTTGTAGTTCTTAGTAGATTTTTAATGATGCGTGTAATAAAGGATGCGATGATGATGTTGTGCATGTTGAACCGTGTTATAGTTTACAGTGACTAAGCCTACTTGGTCTATAAATAGGGGCCCACGGCTTGTGGCTTCGTTTTGGTTTTAAGATTAAAGTTGATGAAGTCTTTGAAGAGTACTTGTGTGTATCTCTTGTTATGAAATAAAACATTACTTGTCATAAATATTCATCTTATGTATATATCTTAAAATTGTACTTCAGTTAAGTAGAATTAGGTTATCAAGAGTTCAAACACAATAATTAATATTCCATTTAATATTCCATTTCCATTATGTTAAAGATATTGAAAACCTTCTTAATAGTTGTACCTCTATGTGGTTGTATCGGATGATGAGATGGGTGGCTATTGTGTGCTTCAGTTCCTGGAGGTGCATAATGCTAATCATTATGCCATCCAGCACTGCACTACCAACTTTTCATGGCAGTGGAAATCATTTCCATGCTTGGAAAATACAAAGATCATAGCCTTTTTGGTAGCCGGTGATTTTATTTAACTATTTATATTATCACAAATAATTTTACAGATAAGTGAAAATTTAATTTAAGAAGAGATCAAATAAGGAAAAATCATATTTTCTGAAATTTGATAAAGAGGTTAAAAGAAATTTCTGAAAAATCAATAGACCAATTCAAATAAGTAAAGATATTACAATTCAACGAAAATACTAGTACGTATATTTTCAAAGTTACTTTTTGATTTATTTTATTGAAACTTTACCAGCATGCTCGAAATAAATCTTTGATCTTGATTCTTTAACAATTATATATTACTAAAATAATTTAGGAAATGAAAGTATTTTTAAAATGAATATAGTTATATAATTTTTTTCATACTTTAGGAGCAGAAATAGTTAATGGTGATGGTGGTTGTGTTCCAAAGAAAAAAATTAAATGTCAATTGGGGAAATATTCTATATTGATAAGCTTAATGAGATACAGCGTATTTATAGATTTTAATCGTCAGGGTGAGTCGTCCTATCTTTCACTTTCTTCTATTAGCATATATCGATCTATTAGCATATATCGTACTATTACGAACTTAGGTTAATCTTTTGGAAGTTTCTATTGTACTCCACAATATAATTGAGTGTGACCCAATAGCTTACTCTATATCTTCAATACTCGGTTTTCCTCTTTTTGCCCCCTACAGCTTCAAAAACAAGTGCATTACCAGCGCTACTCTATCTGTGAGGTACAGTGTGAGTAAGTTTTATTTAGAGACAAAATAATTATTTTATAACTTTTTTTTTAGTCGGACTCTTTTGCTACTAGAAGAAATAGTAGTGTATTAGAGACAAAATTGTTATACAGAGTAAATAAAAAACAAAATAGATGGTAGAGTAGAAGTTCTGCGACAGTTCGATTCGATTGATTTGAGGTGAGAGGCAGAAGGCACACCACCATTCATTGGGATTTACTACCGAGAATTGACACAAATCGGTTCGGTTCCAATCTATCTGGTTCCGGGTTCGGTTTGATTAGAGCTGGGTTTGAGGCGTTTTTTACGGCGTATCGTCTTGGCTTCCAAAATTAAGTCTAGCTTCCAAAAGAAGCCCAGATTTAGCATTTATGTTTGATGAGCTTTCATGCACCCAAGAGGATTAATTTATACGATCTACGTACAGATTTAAATCTGTGATAAGGCTTGTTTTGCATAACTTTATATTACTTTATATTGGTTTGAATTTATACGAATAATTAAGTTAAAATACAAATTAAAAACTAACTGGAAATCATACTTGGAATCTTACTGAGATCTTTGAGAAAAGATAATAAATAAAAATTGAAAAATGCCTTGAGAATTTAGAAATCGGTCGGGTTAGATTGGTCTCACCTCAGCACCCCAGCTTGGCAAAATCTGGGGAGCACAGAGAAGAAGCAACAGGGTGGGTCCAGGAATCGAGCACAATCTGATGATGACAGTACTGGATCAGCTTGTGTGCTGAGGATCAGCAACTTCACTTGACCAAGGCACAGGACTCATCGTAGTGCTGGCTGATCCACTTTTACGTGACTTGGTCTTTGTATCGGCTCGCTTCAAAATCCTTTACTGATCGACTCTAAATGAATCTCAGTTTAATGATCACGAATTGTCTCCTTGGATGGTATTCTTTATACTTCCAAAATATTGCATTTTCATTTTCTCTTAAGCTGTTGACTTGATTGTAATAGGATGGGTTAGAGATATAAATATGAAATTCTTCTGCATGTAAATCTATCAAAGAGTAGAGCACTATAGTTTCTCTTTTCTTCTTACAATCCAAACATATGGCTGAAAACTACATCAAGGACTAAGGAATGTAATGACCGATCATTTATGTTATTTCAACACTCCCTTCATTCCAGATTAATTAAGAGGTTAATCATATTTATAATTACATTTTTACGTTAATATTTTCCGAACAACATTCTAAATATTCACATGAAATTGTCTTCATTATTCTAAGGACAGATGAACTTTACATTATTTGGATTGGGGTGATTAGAAATAAACCTTTAAAATTAATATATAGGGCATGTTAATCCAACCTAGATATATTAACAACCTTAGCTAGATAGTGGAAAATGCTCTTACTAATCATCGGAAGGTTCTGGATTCGAAATTTACCTCACCTTAAATATCTAAAAAAAAACTTTAACTAGTTAAATCCATACAAAACTATTTGAATTTTAACGAATATGAATCCGTGAACCTCAATCCACTAAATTATTTTATATTGAATGAATGAATATCATCATGATGACTAAAAGGCCCTCATTGGAGACTCTACTATAGCTTCATTTAAGGGCAAAATAGTCATTTCCCTAAGAATTTGAACGGATTGGGTGTACTTTTAGATGAAATAAAAGTCCAGAAAGTTTACTAAAGCAGATAATAAATGGAGGCTGAAACCCTAGCTTCCCCTCCAGCAGAAGATGCGTGGATTAATACTTACCACAATTTATTTACTCACTGGAACTCTCTTGCTCTCTCGACCCAGGTTAAAATTATCAATTTTGTCCCATATTTTATGTCACTTTTTAATTACTCTAAGCTATATCAAGGAGTATTTATTCACTTCAATAATAATAATAATTGGTGACTGGATATTGTTCATTCTTGATTTTTTATTTTTTGAATATAATTTATGATAATTGTTGAAATTTCATGTAACTTTAAACTATGTAATAAGCAAGTGCTGATAGCAGACTGGGAATAAATGAAATTAGATGAATTAATGTTTGAATATCGGATGCAGCGAGACTGTAGATAATGCATTGGTGGAAGTTTATATTACCTCCGTTCCTAAAAGATTGTCTAGTTTGGTTTTGACTATTCAGAATTAACCAACTTTATGTTCTTAGTTGATATGCATAACTTGGAATCCCTATGATTCTCTCGAGTTATAATCTCAATCACAACCGTTGATTTGGAAGGTGGCATTTTTGTAATATATCGGATTTCTTCATTTTCGTTACAACTTGAGAAAATGGGAGGGATAATAATTGGAGAGTATCTTACTCCGTGGGATTGATAAGTGCGGATTATCGAGCATGCTTAATCATTAATTTTCTGCAACTGCTGGTAGCAGACTGAATTAATGAAACGAGATGAATTTATGTTTGAATATCACACTCAGAGATACTGCACATTTTGTTTGCGGTGGTCGGTTGGTGTAACATTATATCTAAGTTTCTATACAGAGCATGAGTTACTAGAAGAAAACTTGATGAAACTAGAAAATTTGTTGTCGCAACGAATTCTATGTGCTGGATTTACGAGTTGAGCATGTTTCTGTGTCTATGTTAAATTTAGGTGGTGCTTCCAATAGATTTACTATAATACTCCAGCATCCAGCCTTTCCCTATAAACCCCAGAGCTCAAACTTTTACGAGTTTTTTACTTTCCTGTCAGAATTCTTCAATTGTGGTGGAGTGATCATTCCCACAGATTGTATCTAGAGTCAGCCAATTTGGATGCAGCCAAGATTAGATATTTGAAATGTCTTACAATGTTAAAAATTGATTAAGTTAAGGTGTTCACGTTGAAGGTAATCTTAGTACTACTTTTTTGAATTCTGGAAAAGATTCTGTATTTGGATTGCTTAAGATTTGTTTGGAATTAGGGATGTTATTCAGTGAAGCAGAGCTGGATGCTTTCCTTGAGTTCATGATTTGGCGATTCTCTATTTGGGTGGATAAGCCTACTCCAGGCAATGCCCTCATGAACCTGAGGTATAGAGATGAAAGTGGGATTGAAGAAAGGGGGAAAGGTGAGGCCTTACAGTCTACTCGAACTAAAAGAAAGGAATTATATATGGATGAACAAGAGATGCCTGTGGGTCTCTCTTTTGAATATCTCTTGCAGTTACGTTTTTTACTGACAGAAGCAAACGATATTGTACTGATAATCTAGCCATTGCATTACTTCTGTAAACATATCAATGTCAAGAACATCTACCCATGAAATTGTGACTGTTAACATGCAATACTTACAAATCTTTGAAGAACGGGAATTTCAGGAAAGCTTCCCCTGCATCCTTAATGACAAGTAGTTTTAATGAACGTGAGGAATTTGTACAGTAGTGTTATTTTTTATAAGCCTTCTAAATTTGATGTATAGCCCGAAGCTCCAGCTTCGAATTCTGCTTAATGTGATGTTAATTACCAATTGTTTTCCTTTTAGCCTTTCATTGTTCACATTATTAACTGAACGGCTCAGTTCCAATTCTATGCTTTTGCATATGTCTCTATATGCAGTTAGAACTGGTTTGGAGGGCCCTGGTCTTACCGTTTCCCAGAAGTTGTGGTATTGCATAGCCACAGTCGGTGGTCAATATATATGGACCCGTTTGCAGTCATTTTCTGCTTTTAGAAGATGGGGTGATTCTGAGCAGGTATTATCATGAAGAATTTTATTATCTCCCCTAAACCATGCATTATTTTCCAAGCATGCTTATTTTGAATACCCAAAAACTTTCGACCGCTGAAGCCCCCACATAAATCGTACATTTATGGTCTACCTCAGAAACTGAAAACGTCAATTAGAAAAGAATTGGATTGGGTATTATTAATTGGTTTTGAATTTATGCACATATATTGTGATATTGTATATGTGTTAGTGACATACTGATTTGTACTATTCAGAGATCATATCCACACCGAATGTGGTTCATGTTGCAACGCATAGAAGGGCTTTATAGAACTGCATCTTTTGGAAATCTGCTCCTGTTTCTTTACTCGGGAAGGTTGGTTTCTAACTCCAGAATTGTTTCTCCTTATTGATTATATTTTTCTGTTTAGGAACATGCAAACTGAAGATGAGAAAATTTTATTTGAATGTGTGTGGTACTGGAATACATGTGAAATTGTGCATATCTAAAGAAGAGGAGGTCAATGAACCATTTTATTGCATATGGAATATGATTGTCTGAGTATACAATATAACCAAGCACAGAATCCGAAAGTTTAGAACTTCTTTTTGTCAAAGTTCTGGTTAGCAGGGCATGGGTTTTGGGGTATTTAGAAATACATGATTAAACTAAATATTGTTGAGGCTATTTAGAAGTACATATCAAAAGATTCAATGTTCCTTTTTTCTTGTCAACGAAATATCCTAGAAAGGGAACTCCTTGCTTCAATTGGTGCATTTAAACCAACTCTAGCCTTATCCCGCTAAGTGGAGTTGGCTATATGAATATGCCATCTCCATTTAACTCTATGTTGGGTCATCTCTTCCATTAAGCCCATAAAGTCTATAGGTCCATCGATATAGTTTATGTCCAACTCTTCTTCGGTCTTCCTTTACCTCTATGTTCATTTGCAACAATCATAGTTTCACACCTTCTTACTTTTGCATCTATTGGATGTAGTAATTCTCACATGCAGTTGACTTCTAACAACATATTCAATTCAAATGTTCTTGATTAAACTTAGTGATCTGATAGGTTTGGGACAATTTTAAATAGAACAGTCATCATTGTTCATTTTCTCAACATGTCTGTGCAACTTAGAAAAACTAACAGTATTGTCCATGTAGATACTTCTTATGATCAATATCTAGGTAGAGTATATGACTATATAGTATGTTACTGATGTTACTGTTCCCTAATAAAGATGAGGCTAGCATATATGATGCATTTCTTATTTTTGTATTTCTCTAAGCTTCTATTATCTTACCGTTCTTTTGCATATGTGATACACTATATTTAGGTATAGGAACCTTGTTGAAAGAGCTCTAAAGGCCAGACTTGTCTATGGGAGTCCAGATATGAACCGGGCTGTAAGCTTCGAATATATGAATCGCCAGTTGGTGTGGAATGAATTTTCGGTATAAATTACACCCTTACATCAGTTAATTATGTATGTTGAACATTTGCTCCGATTAATTGCATTCTGACTTTTGTACATGTGTAGGAAATGCTGCTGTTGCTTCTTCCACTTCTCAATTCCTCGTCGATGAAGAATTTTCTCAGTCCATTCTCAAAAAATAAATCTTCGAGTTCTACACCAGATGATAATTTATGCCCCATTTGTCAGGCTAACCCCACAATTCCATTCTTGGCTCTCCCTTGTCAGCACAGGTACACACTTATATTGGTATTACGTAATATGTTTTGCTAGTACTTTCCAGAGAGACTAGAACACTGAAAGAAGCCACCCAGCCTAAGATGATTTACAATTATCTATGTCATTTCATTTTTGTTTCTTTCTTATAGATCAGAATTGATTTACAACAATTCTGATTCCCTTTGTCCCAGATACTGCTACTACTGTCTTCGAACACGGTGCTCCGCTAGTCCCTCATTCAGGTGTTCCAAATGTAGCGAGCCTGTTGTTGCTATGCAGCAAATTAGTTTGGTCGACAACCTTTCTCAAAAGCAATGATTTGGAAGAGAAAAAATGTTGTGTGAGAAGAAGCATGTTAGGAATATACAAAAAGAAACACATACGAACTATATAGGACATTGCAGCCTATTTGTTGAAGAAATCAAATTAAAGATCCCTTTGCTATAGCTATACTTCCTCTGTCCGTGGATGCCCATTCGTTTGGTGTACAACATTTTTATGTCATCAGGTAATCTGTTATAATATTAGTTAGATTTTGTTTATCTAACTAGTTTAGTTAGTTCATACCTACTTTGTAAATGTATTACATACCTTTTTATTATGGTGATGCAATCTCACATAATTTGAAATGTAAGCAATGATTAAGCAAAATTTCTTGTGAACAATGGTAAACTCTGTCAACTATAGTGCAACATTTTGAGCAAAATTGATAAGCAAAAATTGATAAGCAAGTTTGTCTCTAACAGGATCAATGTGAAATTCGGTCACATTTACTGGGACTAAATTGTTAATTCCTTTTCACCTGCACAACTAAATGAGTAGCATCCCAGTTTAGTGACTTTGGTTCCTTTATCAAATTCATATCCCAGTTTGGTCCTCAGGAATCATGGTCTTAATAAAACATAAGCCAATGTTCATTTGAAACGCTTCAATCATGCTCAATGGACATACACCTAACTCCAAAACTTCTAATTTGGGTATTAAATGGCAAACCAGTACACAGGCACAAGAATGGTTGGCATAATTCCCCCTTTTCTTAACAATGATAATCTCAGGGAAAAGGCAACAAAGGAAGGATTTTGGGACAAACCAGATGGAACTGTGGGCATGTTAGCACTGTGGCTAATTCCACAAGGTGTTCCGACTTCAGAGGCTTTTGATGCAATTAGCCAAACAGAGTTTACTACTCAGAAATCCAAGAAATTCTGTCCAGTATAGCATCACCACTGCTTAGATTTTGAATATCTTGTTTTGTTGGTCAGTTTGATTTTTAATCTTGTGGATGATGCTGCCAAACAAGATGGTAAAATTATACAACACATTTTTGCATTATGATGATGATGCCATATGTTCAAAATAAAACTTTGACATTTTGTATAATTTCGATTCAATTTAAGTTTTGTGTGTAATTATTAAGATTACAAAGTTTATTAATTGTGATCATTGAAAAAATAAATTAGATAATATTTTAATGATAGGATAGTATTTAATGAAAGGGGGAGTAGTGGTTGCTTGGTGGATTGATTTTGGTAAACTTTGTTTATTATTTTGGGTGTGTTTGGGCTTATTTGCCTACTGTTAAGTGTTGAGCATATTAATGAAAGTAGGGAAAGTGAACAGATACTTGGAATGATGTCTCATTATCTCATAGCAATAGTAGTGTTGCCACTTGCCAGGTTAGAACTTGGAATAGATCAGTCCTTTTTGTAACTCTTTTGTTGGGTCTTCCCTCTCCCAAGTCCCAACCCACCAAAAAAAGATTGTTGCCATGCTGCCTTCTTAGATACTTACAGAGAAGTGCTACTGCATTAATAGGTTGCATTTTGTGTAGTTAATATTGGATGGTATAGTACTATAATGAATGTCCTATGAGGCTATGATATTGTATCATATAGTGTTAAATTTAATGTTGATCATTTATGATTGATGAATATTATCATTTGATTCAATTATATTTGAAAATTACTATTGATCTAACCATTAGGTCGGTATATTAACTAGAGGTCACATGTTAGTCATGTTTGAAAATCTCCTCTTCCCTTTCTCTGTCTATTCATCCTTTCTGTCCAGAGTCTCGACTTCTACTCTCTCGTTTCAAAATTGTTGCTTAAAGTGAAACTGTAACTTTAATGGTTGAATTTTTACATTTAGAACATATATAACATCGGTTAAAATGATAATTTGTTCAAAATCGAAATTATAGTATCAATATCTGAAAAATGTTAAACATATCTCCTTAATAATGGGCCTGTATAATCAATATCTGAAAAATGTTAAACATATCTATTTAATAATGGGCCTTGGGCTCAGGGGAAAACATAGTTGAGAAAGAAGGGGTTTTACATATTCCAAGTTCCATGCAATGATGATGATAGATTCATAGGGTATAGTATAGGCCACATGAGTATGACCCCTATCTTTTACTCATGGTTTAAAATCTGAACCGTATCACTATACCACAGTAGACTAGTATTGTAGACTTGACTCTGGATTTGACAATTGAAATATATCAATCAAACACATAATTTTCTGAAACTACAAGTCTTCAAAATGATGAAACACACAACTACTACATCTTCACCGATATTTGCGCAGCAATGTGATCATAATAAATTCATAATTAATGCCAGGGCTTATAAAAGGGCCTTTTCTTACTTCAATGGATCGAATGTTTGGTGTTGGCCTCTTGATCAATTAAAGGATAGAAACCTGGACTGCATTAATTATCCATGAGTTAAGAATTGAACGTGTTGGTTAAAAATTATGTATGATTGGATTAGTTAGAGGAGTAGATGAATTATTTGGATGTTATTTGCCCAAATTACCCTTTTAAAAATTGATTTTAACTTCATAAAGTATTGGTACCACGATTTTGAAAAGTTCGAATGCCAAAAATGCAGTTCAGGTGCCTATTTGAAATGTTGAATAGTTTATGTAGTTATTTGAAATGATTTCATTAGTTCAGGTGCATGTGTGAAATTTAGCCTAAAAGATATAAGATGAGAAACTATACAGCTCTGTATTAAATTATGGTGAAGGGCAGCAGATTTAATTATTTTTTCAAAAAAAAAATCACTTCAATTATTAATTTTTAAAATAATCCCAGTTCGATTACTCATATACTAGAATTCTATGAACGGTCCAAACTTCTACATTTGCACTTTGAAGCACTGTTTTGGACCTGGCTACAATAGAACAATGAATGGGAGTATGGGATATTTATTAATTAAGTACATTCTGAGTCAACAATAGAGCCGACTCTACCATAGTTAAAATAAAATCCACAAGTCCAGACTATGCATGAACGATTACACGAAATGAAAATTTGGAGTGTGGGAAATTCAAACAGTATCTCTGTACAACAACAATTTGCATACTCCTTCTATGTATTGAATTATTTCAATCCTGTTGGACCGATATATTTAGGTTACAAATTTATTACTCCACCATTAGTTTGCTCGAAAACCAATTAATAATAGAGAAAGTTATTCGTAATAAGTCATAAACTTTTTATGTGATATTTTTTTGAACCAAATGGATTGTGGTACATATGATACATATCGTTCTAATATAATATTAATAATTAATAATAAAATAATTATCAAAGACCTTATAAATTTACTAATAATTCATCAATTTTTAGATGTGGAAATGTTCCGCCACAAATGTATGAACATAGTTCCATATGTACACATCACAAAGAAAAATAAATTTGTATGTCAGTCTGATAGCTTGAAATTGTAGTAGAAATTAAGGTGGGGGTGAAATGACATCTTGACAAGCATAGCAGAGGACCATCATATGTCCCTACTTAGTACTTAAAGGCGTAACCTGTCACACTATATCCAGCCATCCACTTCTTTTGCAACTCATATGTACCAAAATGATTGTCCACTTTCTCTAATAAATCCCCCTTTTTTTCTCCCCCTATCTCCCTGAATACGCTTCTTACGTACTCAGTCTCTCACATTCCTCTCAAACAACTTACCAAAACTAAGAAACTGAGGTGAAAAAATGGAGGGCTCTTCAGATAATCCCAATGGGAAAACAGAAGAACACCCTCTTCAAGAACATCAACATGCTTCAAGAAAATCAAAGGGGGGGATTATAACTATGCCTTTTATCATAGCAAATGAAGCTTTTGAGAAAGTTGCTAGCTATGGTTTATTACCAAACATGATTCTCTATCTCATTAAATCTTACAACATGAGCATTGCTAAAGGGACTAATGTTATCTTCTTGTGGTCTGCTGCTACAAATTTCACCCCCATTGTTGGAGCTTTTCTTGCAGATTCTTATTTGGGTCGGTTTCTTACAATTGGACTTGGTTCTATCTGCACTCTTCTGGTAATTACTCATCAATTCTTGATTTTTTTTTTTTGTATCTTGTTTTTAAGTTTTTAGTTTTTTCATGATAATATGTTGAATGAAACAGCGTAGACCAAAATGTGTGTTGGACCATTAATTATTGTGTACTTTTTTGCATTATGATTGGGAGATGCATGTGCTTCTCAGTGGATTTCTATGACCGTCTTAGTCACTTTTTTAAGAAGCTTTATTTTATTAATTATTTTATGAAGCTTTACTGATTTTGTTAGTTACATCAGTTATTTAAAAAATAAAAAGAGAAGAACAAGAAACGTAACATGGGTTGTCCAAACTCTCCTCTGGTTTTAGCTGGTTATGAGATTGTAGTCAGAAGATCCAATGTTACCATAGACTAGATAAATTTCATATTTATATCACTATTGTTTCAACTTGTATTAAAATTGAATGTTTGTATTTGATGCACTAAATATAGAAACTAGGTCCCTAATCATTTAAAAAAAATATTGTACTTTAAAAAAATATATATTATTTCAATTCATCTGCCCGTAAATATTTTTATTTGCCCTTATTATTTGTGTGATATCATTCATGCACTCAAATCTATTAAAAAATTATGATCCCTCACATGATGTAATGTCTAACTATTTTTCTAAAGAAAATAAATTTCAATATGGAAGATTAATGTAAGACATTATGTTCCTTAAGATTAACAACATCTAGTAAATATAAATTAATCAAAAACCCATAAGGATGTTCAAGTTGGTGAAGTAGGTGAACTTGTCACCAAAATGATTCCTCACTTAAAAGAGTAAACGCTGCGATTACTCCGTTAAAAAAAACATGGGTACTGATTAATCAAAACATGGGTTGACCAGATTTCTGGCTATTGAATGGGAGCAATGCATAGTTGCCAGTTGGTACTGATTGTGATTAGTGAGAATGTATAGTCAGTAAATTTCCGTAACTGTTAAGTAATTTCTGTACTTTTCACTTGATACCAAATTACACAAGATGGTGAAAGCAAGAAAACAGTGACAGACAGATGGCTATTTGATTTTTTTATTTTTTTTATTTGTTCTTTAGTGTTACTATTACAGAACAATTATGCACATCTCTCCATATTGCTTCCATTGAGAAAATAACAAAAATCCACATTCCACTTTTAGAAGAATTGTGACACAGTTGGTACTTGGTTTGGTACAATTTATTTGGAGGGTGTGTGGAAGCTAAGGTTATTGTAAGAAGAAAAAAAATGAATGACGTTACTTTTTTCAACTTTTGATTATGGGCCCTTATAGTTTGACAATCTTTTCGATTTGCTCCTTGAAACTTCTATCTGTCCCCTAATTTATGATGATTTGCATACTTATGGCATTAAAAAATTTGTCCAAACACCATTTTTAATAGTTTTAGTTAAATATCAACAATAACTGTGTCATTTGATGATGTTCAGGGAATGATTCTGTTATGGTTAACAGCAATGATCTCAGAAGCAAGGCCTCCCCCCTGTAATTTTCTAGCCCCACCATGCCAATCAGCAAGTCCAAGTCAATACTTGATGTTGTTTTCCTCATTTGCCCTCATGTCAATTGGTGCTGGAGGAGTAAGAGCAGGTTCTTTGGCATTTGGTGCAGATCAATTGGACAACAAAAAGAACCCCAGAAATGAGATAATATTGGAGAGGTTTTTTAACTGGTACTATGCCTCAGCTGCAGTTGCAGTGCTCATTGCTTTGACAGCTATTGTCTACATTCAAGAGCATTTGGGGTGGAAAATTGGCTTTGGAGTTCCAGCAATTCTCATGTTTTTATCTGCCCTCATGTTTTATCTTGCCTCTAGTTTTTATGTTAAAAAGAACCCTACAAGAAGTTTGTTCACTAGCTTTGCCCAAGTTATTATGGTTTCTTACAAGAATAGACACTTTGATTACCCCACTCGAAGCTTCAATAGCTATCATTACATGAAGGGCTCAGATTATCTAGTGCCAACTGAGAAACTAAGGTAAGAATTATTACTATTATTGATTGTTGCCATGAGATGACTCGACATGTGACCAAGACATGGAAATAATGCCATATGCAATAGGTCTAAAGTGGTCTGACCATAGCATTTGAATATTTACAATGTTTATTTGTTTTCATTTGCAAGGTTCTTGAACAAGGCTTGCATAATCAAAGATCCAGTTGACATATCACCAGATGGAGTTGCAAAAAATCCATGGAACCTTTGTACAATAGAGCAAGTTGAGGAACTGAAAGCACTAATCAAAGTCATACCAATATGGTCTACAGGGATAATGGTGTCAATTAACATAAACCAGAATTCATTTCCAACAATTCTTGCTGGATCAATGGACAGACATGTAACTCCAAACTTCCAAATTCCAGCTGGATCTTTCGGAATGTTCATAATGATCACCTTAGCCATATGGCTAGCTCTTTATGATCGCGTAATCCTCCCGTTGGCCTCAAGAATCAAAGGAAGACCAGTCAGGCTTGGGGTGAAAGAAAGAATGGGGCTAGGCATATTCTTCTCGTGCATAGCCATGATAGTTTCCGGAATTGTTGAGCACGTTCGGAGAAGAAAGGCGATAGCTCAAGGATTCGGAAACAACCCTCAAGGTGTAATCGATATGTCTGCAATGTGGCTCATTCCGCAGCATACTTTGAATGGTTTGGCAGAGGCATTGAATGCATTAGGCCAAACAGAGTTCTATTACTCTGAGTTCCCCAGAAGTATGTCAAGTATCGCAGCATCGCTTTTCGGGTTGGGTATGGCAGTGGCACTCCTGTTGGCAAGTCTTATTGTGACTATTGTAGAACATGCTACCAAAGGAGAGGGAAGGGAAAGTTGGCTATCAGACAATATTAACAAGGGTCACTATGATAAATATTATTGGCTACTTGCTGTGATGACTTTTGTGAATTTGCTGTATTATCTTGTTTGTAGTTGGAAGTATGGATCTTGTGAGAAGAAAAGAATCAATAATGGAGTTGAACTTGAGGAAAAGGGTTCAGAGAACAAGAATCAAGATCATCTGGGACAATTCTGAGAAAAATTTAAGTAAAAATTTGCACACAAAAAAGAGAAAAGAAGAAGTTACTACTACTAGATGTTATGCACAAAAGTGCTAGTATGAAAGTGTGATAATTGTAACCGTGTGTGTATAGTTGTTTTAGTTTTTATTTGTCATGTGTGTGTGTTGGTTTTTGCAAAGTCAAGAAGATAAGAGTGAATTTGAGCAAAGCAGAAGTGTTATTTCCACTCAAATTAGAAAATACGAAAAATTCAACCCAAATACATATTTATATTAAAATAAGTTAAAAATAAATTAGTGGTCTAGTTACAATATACATCTATGGTAACCAATTTTTTGAAATTGAATATTGAAATGTAAAGAACCTTGTGAAAATGCAACTAAAAATTAATGTGGATATCTTTAACATGCTATTGATAAATTTGAGTATGAAAGTGAAGGGACATAAAATCAATTGCCAAACCATCTTTACAAAATAAAGTAACGATCAACACGGACAATGCTAAGTCACTAACAATGATGTCCAATTGTATGAAAGAACACATCGGACATGACATCTGAATTACTGACCTATTATAATGATTAACCAAATCATTTGTTGAAGTTTGATTATGTTGTTCATACTAGTTTGTTTGTTTTTCACATTTTTATTATAATTAAGCATACTGATGAGTATTACGTTACCACTCGAGTTTCTAAATACTCAACTCAACTTGAGCTAAACAATGTTCACTTGAGTTTAGTTTATTTACAGCTGCCCTTTTTCAACTAAACTCGTATAATTTTTTTATTGCTTGGATATACATGTTACGTATATATAAATACATCTTTTATATATAGTAATGCGAGGGTACAGGTTGGTTGTTCTGAAATAAAAATTAATTAATGTATTTAACATTTTCTTGCTTACGATAAATTTTTTTTATTTTAATTTTTATAGTAAAAGCTTCTTCCGTGGTGTAGCAAGATAAATTACCACGTAAAACTACTATAAATATTATCTACTTATATATCTTTCTAAAGTAATTATTAAGCGAAACCAAAATAAAGTTGTTTTACGGTCGTATCTTTATTTTACCAAAGCGATAAGCTTTCGTTTTTATTTAACTTGCAGGTTTTTTTAAATTGATTTTTTTTTCATTATAATTTTTATTATAAAAATAATAAAATAATTTCTTATGACAGTGATAACGCATTATCTGAAGTATAAATATATATATAAGTAAAGTTAGAGCTTTTGTGTTTTCTTCCTTTTTTATTCGGTAAAATAATCTTTTCGAATAATTCGATTTAACGTTAATGAAGGATATAATTGTCTTTGATAAATTGGTACAATTTAAGCTAAGTATTCTAATTTTAAGCAAATCAATAATATATCGTGTCAAAGTTATCTTATTGTGAGGACTCTCTTAGCTTCTGAAATATTATGGTACAAAAATATAAAAACGTCATAATAGCAATTAAATTATGAAATCGAATAAAAGATTATCTGAAAGAACATACGTAAATCGTAAATATATCGCCAACATGGAGAACAAAATAATACATGTCCCTGGCCAGGAGGTAACAAATTAAATTTGTGTTAAATTTAATTCATATTTATTATATTTATTCTATTTATATCGCCGTGGAGGAAACAATGTCACATTAATAAACTAACACGAGATAGCAAGAGATAACAAACTAGGGAATTATTTGTTAGAATTTGAATTCATATTTATTATATTTATAATTTAATTAATATATATAAAATGAACTAATATATATATATATATATTTAACGTTTGAAAGAAAAATACTTAAATTGAGTTGTATTGATAATTTTACTCGCGCCTTAGTTCATATAATATATATATATGTATATAAATAATCATATTCAATTATATAATAATTCACTACCGGCGATTCAAGTGTCTGACGACATGAGCATAGTCGGACTTGAATGGTATAATAAATTTGAATATACGATTGATTATGTCTTTTGTATGCCGTTAAAAAGGGAGTATCAAAGAAATTTCTTGATAGACGTAAAAAATTGTCAGAATAAACAACATAACTAAATTTTATAATTTGATTAGATTATGATTTATTGGTTATTTAATTAGATTTTTCAAATAAATAAATAAGAAATTCATATTGAATTATCATTATATATAATATATTGATCATTAAATATATACAAATGTATTAGATGATCATGACCATATCAATATCTCTATATGAAATTGAAAAAATTTTAGGAGGAAAGAATCATGATTATTGTGTGCATTATTAACATCTTACGGAATTTAATTATATAATGTACGCATTAATTAAAATACTTTTATATGTGTATAGATTAAAAATAGTAAAAATGCATGAAAATGTAGACTAACGATTATTTCAAAGCTATATAATTTGATTGATTGATAATTTTCACGAAAAAATAATCGAAAGTATATTAAAAATGCATAATTACAAGAAACTACATCTTTAGAATATTGATAGAGTAATGCATAATAAAAATTTAGGCTAGGATGACAAAGTAAAAAAGGACGGAATACTATTTAATCTGTCTGATATAATGAATGTGATCGAATTTAAGTTATAAGAAAGCTACATTGAAAGTTGCTAAAAAGCTGACAATAACGGCTTCATGAAGAAGCGAATGATATTTTTTTTATTTGAATAGATTATCATGACAATAGTAACATTCATTGAAAATTCTATCATTTGATATACTTTCTTGAATATTATAAGAAAAATAAAAATAAAAATAAAAATATTAGTGTTCAAAACATAAGCGATTAAACTTGTCAAAATTGAAACGCAATCGCTTTAGGGATAGAGGGAGTATTAGATATATACATATATCTTGATATTTTTTATTTTAGATATTGAATTATTTAGTCAAGAGTTAAACAAAATATCACATACTAATTTAGATAGATATTTTTAATAATTACTTTTTTGGATTAAAACATTTTTGTTAACAATTAAAGAATTAGTGTAGGTAGCAATTATTTAGTATATCGTTGATTGATTGAAGTAATTTCTGAAAAATAATGAAAATGCGTTGAAAATCTAGAATTACAAGCTTTCTGTGATGCAGAATGTGATAAGTATTTTTGAAGCAAAAAGTGAGATTAAGGATGACAAATAAAAGGAAGGAATTACTATATAATTTAATATAATAAGACAATGATGTGATCAAATTTAAGTTATAAGAAAATCTTGGTTCAAAGTTGCTAAAAATGATATGCTTGTAGCATGAAAGCGAAGATGATATCACATAAAATAACTAAAACATTACAATGTGAAAGTTTTCGAGATAAAGTCAGCTGGTAATATAAAAGGGAAAAACAAAGGATAAATGAGGAAAAGAGAGTTCGTCGGCAAATAATCAAAAAGCAGAAAGCTGAGACAATTGTTCTTCATGAGATGACGATGTAGTGAATATATCAACTTTAATAGAAAAATTAAAAGATAGTGAAGAAGAGGTTTTGATTATTTGATTATAACAACTAAATTTTAAGATAATAAAATCTTAAATATGCAAATGCTATATTCCGTTTTCATAATATCATATTTAGAAAAATGATACTCTTTAGAATTTATAACATTTTATTTATTTGATAAGTTCATTTCTCTCTTTTACAACCTTTTTGTTAGCTTTTAGAATTTATAAAAATCTTAGGTTGACTTTGTGTTTACGCTTTTTTTAGGCAGAAACTAAAATAACCTCTTCAAATAATTTAACTTGACAATTAATAAAGGGTATTTGCGTATTTTACAAATTAGATATAAACGAATTTTATTATAACTAAACTTCTTGAATACTAGAAATTAGGAAGGAGTACAAATTTGCATGGACTCTTTGGATGATGTACGAATTTGCCTTCGTAAGTGAACAACAATTTCACCATTATTATTACTTGTAAATTGATGTATATAATTTACTTTTATATCACCATCGCCTCTTTTTCTAATAATTTAAATCAATTACACCTCCACCCTTACAAATATACTAGCTTTCTTGATATTCATATTTAACTTTCTTTTAAATTGGCACTATTATTTTATATTTAATATTTAAATTCAACATGTTGAACCCTTTTGATATTTTTATCAAATTTATATAATATATACACAAATATTAAAATTCAACATTAAAAAGTCACCCATCATAATCCAAACTAGAAGGATTTTAAGAATGAAGAGATTAATTACAATATCGATGAAGTATAAGTTAACAATCAATTTTTTAAACTTTATACATATGATTCTAAATTATCATCTTATCGATCGAATAAATATGCATTATTTAGTTATTATTTTTTGTAAATATGTTTTTGGTATTCCTATTGGGAAGTACAATTAATAAAAGACGTGTGTTGCACGTGGTAACTTTGTTGCACGTAATTATAATTATTGAAAATGACAAAAAATTATTATAGAGAAACAAAATTAACTAATAAATAAACTTTTAAAAATTCTAAAGAGTACTATTTTTAAAAGTAAAAGCCCCATGAAATCAAATCAAATGAAAACTAAAAAAATCATCTAAGCTATTTTTCACATTCGATTATCCCAAAATTAATTGTCATCTTATAATAATAAAAAATTTCTCCTTTTTTATCTTTTTTAATATGAGAAATTGATATCCTCGTCCTTCTGTCGTCATCAAGACAATTGAGCATATTTTTTGTTCTTGTTGTTTTCCTTATTGATTCTTCTTCTCTTTTTCTTTGGCATGTCATTTTTTTCTTCCCCATTCATATTATTTTGAGTTTGAACAATTGTAAACTTTGTTGGTTTTTCACGAAATGAGGTTCTTTCCATAGTAGTTTAAACGTCTCCAATGAGTTTAAAATAGAAAGCAAAATATTTTAAAAAATAAAAATAATAAATTAATAAGGTGATAAGAAAATCATACACTTATGTTTAGATTAAATTTTTTAAGAATTATAGTTTAATAGTATCATACATGCTAATAGCGTAGCAATTTAAACCATCATCTTTTTTTTTCTAATAATTTAAATCAATTACTCCACCACCCTTACGAATATAGCTTTCTTGATATTCATATTTAACTTTCTTTTAAATTGGCACTATTATTTTAAATTCAACATGTTGAACCATTTTGATATTTTTATCAAATTTATGTAATATAT
The DNA here is from genome assembly GCA_019722365.1 of Lithospermum erythrorhizon. Lineage (NCBI taxonomy): Eukaryota > Viridiplantae > Streptophyta > Magnoliopsida > Boraginales > Boraginaceae > Lithospermum > Lithospermum erythrorhizon. Next base: position 1,724,231 of record JADFUC010000758.1, on the reverse strand, counting down.
ACACAAATAATTAAATTCAACATTAGAAAGTCATCGTAATCAAATTAGAGAACTTGGAATGAAAGAAGATTAATTACAATATCGATGAAGTATAAGTTAACAATCAGTTTTTTAAACTTTATACATATGATTCTAACTAATAAATTTTTATTTTAATTGTTGTAGCTATTATATTAGTAAGTTATTATCTTATCGATCAAATAAATATGCATTATTTAGTTATTATTTTTTGTAAATATGTTTTTAGTACTCCTATTGGGAAGTACACTTAAGAAAAATTAATTTGATGAGGATCCGGGTAGTGGGTTACCACTCGAGTGTAAAGGTACATATTGATGATGACTCGTATCTCGACACTTCAATTTTTTATAGAAAAATCCAACCCAATATACGATTCGTTAATTGAGTTAGAAACCGGGTTATATTCTTAAGACTAAAGTCAGAAATACTCAGTGATTTTGATGTAATATATAATTGTAAATTTGTATTTTGTAAATTTACGTCAAATTTTTTATAGTTCTAAATTATGTTTTAATTTAAATAGGATTATTCAAATTTAAATTTTATTTGAATTTTAATTTTTAATCAATGAAAACCTCTTTCCTAAATCATTATTCTATATATTCTATACTAAGATTTGTCCAATAATTACCATTTCAATTCGTTCAATTTATAATTTCAATCACTGAAATATAACATTGTTCTTTTACTATACAACTTTAAAAAATTATTGGAAGAATAAATTTCCAATTGAGGAACAAATCAATAGGGAAACATAATTGTTAGAAAATATTAACTTTCAGATTCGATTCTTGATTGTGTAGCGACAATTTTGTACTCTTCTTTTCTTGTCGTATAGGATTTGATATAAGCTTTTTATCTTAATGTTTAGGCTTTTTATCCACTTAATAATAAAGTATTTTTTATTTTCATGATTAACTAAAATATTTTGATGAAATACTTTTTAGTGTATATTAATGTAATATTAGTCAACCTCTTGTCAAAATGTTTTTTGCACATGATCGAATAGAATTGAAATGGAGGGGAGTATAAGCTAAGCATCACGTGTATGATTTTTAAATTCTGCTTATTAGTTTATTATTTTCAAATCGTGTGATTATTTTTTAAACTTATCGAGCATGTATGTTTACACTACTAAGGAATGAATATCGTTCTCCATCTTATTACCAATTGTTAGTAAAACTTTCAAAGTTGACTTTTTGTCGGAGTATCTAATTTTTCTTATTAGGAATAGGTTTTATTGAAACGTCATGATTTTAAATAATTATTATATTTATTATACAAAAATAATTTAATTATATTTTATATATATTCCATCTTATATATATTTAAAACTTTTAATAATTCATTCTCATTAGGTTTGTTCTTTTCTTTTATTAATATCAATCGAGATTATGAAACAATACATCTATATAAAGTACTACATCATATACAATTTTCATAGTATACTATTATATTTATGTATAATTTAAGCAACTTATTTAAGTTTTGATTATTTGGTATAATGATTGAATTTTTAGATAATGAAATTTTAAATAAGTAGATGATATTGTCAACTTTTATACATTCATAGTTTTAGAAACTGGTACTCTCTAGAATTTATAAACTTTTATTTATTTAATAATTTTATTTCTCTATTATAATTTTTTTATTAGCTTTTTATGGTTATATGAATAAATCGCGTCTTGATAAGTACAGCGATCTGAGTAAAGCTTTATTAGTGTAATTTAAAAAACAATTATTTAAGTATGTGTTTTTAAGAACTACAAATTTCTTTTACACTTTTTTTAAGGATAGCTTACCATGATTAATTTAAGATCAAATTAAAGTAACGGTTGTGACTATCTTGCATCGATCAATTAGTCCGGTATAATGTATGATGAGAAGAATATTAGTTTGATGCATTAGGTAATAGGTATTGAAGAAGAAAACATATCATGTTTGTCCTTAGTGGAACTTTTTTTGTCGTCAACATTATTCACTAACTAATAATTTAATTTTCAAACAGTACGGCATGCCAAATCGTTGTATTATTTGCTGTGAGATCGAAAATCCAAAATTAGATAACAATTGAGTCACAACAAATATTATTGAAGGGATAACAACTAGGGATAACTTCAACTTGGATTCGAGGATCGTACTTGGTAGAATCGGTCGGATTAATCCGTCAATTAAGGTAACGGATAAACAAGATTATATTATTTGTAGAATCGATCGGAATCGGGATAAAGTTAAGCTGAGTAGAAATCAATATAATTAATATGTAAACAATCCCAATCTCTTTCAACAGAAATTCAAATACCCCCCGTTTTCTTCCATTCTTGTTCTATTTACATGAGTACATGACCCCGCCCCACTCTTTTTTTTTTTCATTTCTTTTTTATTTATCTCACGTAAAGCTGCCTCCCCCAAGCTAATCCACTTTTTTATTTGTTGAGTTAACTGCTCCCTTTTTCTTCCACTCTTAAGGATTGATTTATCTAGTTGTATAGTTGTAATGCAATTTGTGTAAGCGAGAAGAAAAAATTAAAATAAGTAAATTAAAGGTAAATATGAATAATTGTTCAGCTTTAATGTTAAATTTATATTGGTTGAGTTTGAGTCTCGAAGTTTAATATTGGTTGAGTTTGAGATGTTGAATTTAGTTATATTTAGGAATTAGTTCTTTTATTTGGAATTTTTAGATTAATCTGCCGGGCGAATGCAAGCTTAGGGATTCGGTATTAAATCGATAGGTATCGGATCGGTTCGGTCGAAAAAAATGATCAGGTAAAACACCTGCCAGGTCCGTCCAGGAGCCAGGTAGCGGTCCGTATGATCTGCAGCGGGCCACTACAACACCTCGTGCACCTTATGTGTCAATATCAACCCAAAATTTCTTTTGAATTAGTCAAAAGATAATCTCTAAGATAATGTTAGAGGCCAATGCATGACCATTTATTTGGGACTTGAAGACCTCTATTAGAGCCATTTCTCAAATTTTGGGTTATGGAAAGAGACTTTTTCTTTACTCCATGTGCCACAAGATGCATATGGGGCATACAGAATATTTGCCTGAATTTTCATAAAACAAACAATCCTTGTCTATCTCTTAAAAAAATTAGAAACACATCAAGTTTGAATCATCATCATCACTATCTATTTATTCGAATATCTAAACATTAGACGACCAAACTTCTTCAAGATAATGTGAATTTGTTATATAAATTGACATGCACATGTGATAAGAATAAACCATAATAAAGACTACACATATTTAACGTCGTAATCCACATTTAATTCAAGACTATACATATACTTCTCTCCACAATTCTCATTTGATCTCAACAATATTAGGTGATCTAATTTGATCTCAACAATATTAGGTGATCTAATAAATAGATCAGCTAAAATATGAAAATATCAAATAAAATAAAATAAAAGGAAAAGTGATACAATGCTCAGATGATTTAAGTACATTTTTCCTGTTCGTTTAGTCCATTTTTTCCAGTTGCAAAATTCATCACTTTTTTGTTCTCTCAACCTTTTTTTGCTAATCATAAAAAGCATCTTCGTCCAGAAAATAAAAGATTAATGAGTGATGGGGATGAAAACAATCGTGCATTTGGACTGACAAGCTCAAGTAACAATGTCGGACACTTTATTAAAAAGGTAAAGCCAGATCTATAACTAATTACTTAGATTTTTTTATTAACTCAGAACATTGTACCTGGTCAATTATTATGTAACATTTGTGACTTTGCAACGAAATTACTCAATAGGAAAAAATAGATGAGAATTCAATGTCAGAACTTCCTTTAAATCCTGATTGTCTGGAGCAATCAATTCTTACCGGGCATACCAATGTCTGTTTAACTTGGGAAAAAATTTCTTCAATTTTACATCGAGCCGCAGTTACCATTAAGAAGAGAGTGCATTATTAAGGTGTCCCACAGGCCACAGTTAAAGGACATTTGACATTCAAACCTACTTTTTTCATATCTTATTTTTTCCCCCCAAAAAAATCCTAATAATGATCGTGGATTTATTATCTCGACTTTTATATTTTATAAATTAATATTTAATCAATACATAGAGTCCTACTACTTATTAGAAAACATCTTCTATATTTTGTATTTTCCTGCAAAATACTCGATCCATCCCATAGTTTGAACATTTTCACTATATTTCATTTGACCAATAACATTCATTTTAATTTGGTAAAGAGTCCAACTTTGACTAGGGAATAATACATATATCTTCCTAATTTTAACAAGTGAACTATAGAAATGCGGACTAATTGTAAGCAGTTCACTCAAACTTCAGTATTCAATCTTCTAAGTATATACCTTTAATGGTTCATGAAGGAGAACAAGAATACCCATAGTTGTAAATGAATGAGAGGTTGAAAGAAGTACTTCAATGTAAAATCACAATTGGAAAAAGGATTAATGGGGGGCTCCATCCCAAGCTTCTGGACTAAAGGAATTGATAGAACAGATAATTGATGATATTTTGTTGCATGTATGTGGGGAGCCTCCATTGCTGGAGTAGTAGTGGTGTTCAAGATTAGTCATAAACATGTCACATGGGATAACAATGTTTATCCCCAAGACAAAAGCGATTGCGACAGCACATCAACAAAAAGGTACGGATATGGATTCACTGGGTTTCACACTAATTAATTTGTTGGAAATATTAAGTACACAGCGTATATTTGAAAATATAAAATGTCGATTAATTAAAATTATATAATTGATTGGTTGATATTTAATATGAAAGTAGTTAATAAATATATTAAAAATATAAAATCTAGATTTTATATATTAAAAAGATGCAGTATTTTTAAGCAAAAGAAATTATCTTAAAAATTAAAATAGAGCATGAAATATTTGACAATACATGTGGTCCACAACTTACTAATTTATCCGAATGATGCCATATATAACTCATGCATTAATCCCTTATCCATTGATTTGACGATTGAAACCACATGAATTGATATTCATAACATGTTATCAGAGTCAACTTATAATCGTCCAACATGGTGATCCAATCAAACCTTTTCGGAAGATTTTACTGTTTATAAGCCCAATAGAGAATCTCGCAAAAGCCCAGTTTTGTGTAAAAGTGGCAATCGAACCGGGCCTCGGTGGGCCGTTAGGGGCTACTAGTACCAAAAATTACGGATAGATCATAGGCGTGGTATCGCGCCCGATTTTTAAACTTCACAAATCATAACCATCGCGTACACTCCAAGAAGAAATCAGGAGAGTGTAATCTGAGATAGCGAATTATACTTTCGTAGATCAACCTTAGAAAAAATTGCTTTCACGCCGCGTTTGTTGTTGAAGGTGTCAGCTTTTTTCTTGAGGTGGTTGTAGTAGTTGTTGATGACGAGTTGTATAACGTGAAAATCAAAAATGAAGAGTCCGAGGATGGCGTCGAAACACAAAATTTTTACTTCGGGTGGGTGGTGAATTTGTGGAGCGTCATGACACCAGATTCTTGGCTTTGTAACTTTTCGAGGTTTAAATCGCGAAAGGGAATTAAACGTAATCATTGTATTGTCTTCGATGTTCGTTTGTATTGTATGAATCTTGAGAGAGAAAAGGCTTGTATCTTACGAAGCCTTTCTTTGAAGTATTAATAAAAGGTATTGCATTGAAATGTTATTTGTTGATTTAAGCAAATGTTATTTGTTGATTTTAACCAAATTTTAATGTTCAAAGCGGTGCCTTGTTAGCTTCCGTGGGGTATCGTTTAGGCAAAATAAAAAATAAATAATAATAGTTGTGGCATTAGTGCCGAATGCGTCGTGCGAATGCAGTGCCGAGCAGAATAAGTGGTATTTCGCTTAGACCCAGGCCCGGCCAGGTTCGTTGCGGGCTCTGGGCCAATCCGAATATGTTACGGGGCGGGGAGCCCCGGCTTCCATTCTGTGCTGTATAAATGGCTTGCTAACCCACGGACAATTGTGCCTACAGGCTACAGTTAGATGGGCCTCTGAGAAAATATTTTGGTGCCATTTAGCCCATTATACAACCTCTAACTGGATTAAATGAAAAGCTCTAGGCCTGGTGAAAGCTTTAATAAGAAAATGTGTGATAAAAAGGTTGATCTTCTTGGAATTGATTGTCGTAGACTTAAACAGCCCTACAATTAATATTGTAAACGAATCGAGTTGAAACAAGTACATTCATATCACTAGATGCAAAGAAGTGGAAGAATTTACACGTTGAACAATTTACACTTAATACTTAGGACTATAGCTTGAAGACTATAACAATTTTTCTAGCTTAAAACTATCACCTACTTAATGCAAATTCTTATTTACCTCTTAAAATCATATACACACTTACAAAAAATATAAAAGAATAAATTTATTATGGTAAAAATAAGATCGCACTTTAAAAATAACTCCATGGTTAATGGCCTAAACTCGAAAAGAGCACAACACATCAAAAGAGGGAAACAATGCATTAACTTAAAAGAGACGAAAGTTGGTAGATGATGAATTGCGATATGAATATCTTTACGTTATCGAGAGTACCATGTTGACCACATTCCTTGCCATCTCCAATCCAATCCATTTATCAACAAACAACTTATAAAAGTATGCTGATATTGATGAGTTCCTTAGCTAGAAATATCATATCTACTTCAATCATTTCATAAAGACAATTGTCCTCGACAACATTTAATTGCCTCAATCGATCCAACTTTTGACCTTAAACATCCTTACCAAAATTATCTTTAGCACTCAATTAACACTTCGAATCTTTTTTATTCGATTATCAAAACTACTATCCATTAGTATTACTCGCAACGTTGACATCCGGGCTCAAGTCTGTTGAATGACAAGACTCAAATTTCTAAAAATCAATTAACATATTGGTTATATTATATTTACCGCCCAATGCAAATTTAGGTGTGAGATGAAGCTAGGTATAAAAATGTTGATTTTGAATGGGTAACTTGATGTAGCAGCACTATGATGATCATATTATAAATGACTTTATTTGTATATTCTGTTGTGTACTTTTAAATTGAACATTTCTACTTTAATTTTTTTCACCCTTTTGCTTTTCAATTGCTTTATTATATGCATCGTTTAATTAAAAGTAAAGTTCTTTCAATGATCTATAAATACTTGTAATAAAAAAATGAATCTTATCATGATTTTCTTTAATTTTAATCGTTTGCCTTTATGATGGGCCATAATGCTTAGTTTGAATCACAGCAAGAAACCATTTTAATTAAGATTTGATTAGAGACACTATATATTTGTACTTGTGGAAAAAATGAAAGTAATAATGAAAGATCTAAAGAAAGTTGAAAACCAATAACTAAGTTATAACTACTGGTCCTAATTAACTAAAATGCATTCATTTTCTTGCATGTGAACAGCTCAAAGATGAACAACCAAAAATTGAGAAGACATCCATTGATGGTATATATTCTGATGGTAAACTATATAAATGAAGAAACTAGATTTTAAAGTTGCAGGAGGGGTGGCATTGAAGGCTAATAATTAAATTCATTTGCTATTTAATGCCGAAAGAGTTAGATTTCGTTTTTTGGAGCATTATAATAAATTTCTACTTTTATTACATCCAAAGAAATTCACTAGCTTATAAATATTTGTTCTACTAATCAATTAATAATGACACCAAGATACATACGGAGTATAACATATTAATAAATTAAACAAATATTAAAAGATGATTAATTTATAATCGAAATTGAGTATTTTTAGTTTGTTAAATCAAACATTCTCATTAAACTAAGTGCTAATATATTGAACACATGTGCTTTGTATTGAGATTTGAGACCGACTGTGATATTAGATCACAAACTAGGCCTTGAAATTTAATGCCTTCCTTATTTGTTACAACGAAGTTAAAAATGTACCTAAAAGCTTGCCCACTTCAATTATCAGAAGATGTACGAATTTTTAGTTTAATGCAGTTTGGCTGAACGTGTTCAGATGTAAGACAAGTTGACTCATCAATCATGGTACATTTGTAAGTTTTCGGTGGATTTCACCACAAAAAGGCTGTTTTCAGTTCTCCTTTACTTTCGAATAAGCCCTTGATTTCTCAGTAACAAATTTACATACCTAACATACCATTTTAATTTGAGGAAACAGTTGTTTTTCTTGTTTCTTTTCAATTGGAAACTCATAGTAGGCAGCAGGTTTAATGAAAAATAAAATCGAAAAAAGCAACAAGCTAGCTAAGAGATAAATATTTCAGCAAATGAAAATGAGGTGTCATTAGGCCATGGCTAACTGGTTAGCCACAAGTCTCATTTCCAAAAGGATATTTATGTTTAGACTTATAACAGTTTAACACATAAATTTAGAATCTAAATACCTTTATATTTGTTTATAACATTTGTTTCAAATAATACTTGAGAATAGTGTTAAAATGAACCTTAGTGACAATTAGAATTATTAAAATTTAAAAATTATGCAATATTATACTTGTTCGAACGAAATTTTATATATATGATGGCTTTGGCTATACCTTTGTGGTCCAGACTTTCTGTAATCACAAACGATTAAATAATATCAAAAACTTTAAGGGAGCAAGGTCGTTGCACAACTACTTTTATTTTGTTCCACAGTGATGACTGTATGTTCTTATATTTAATTAGTTTAGATGGTTCGTATAAAATAGAAGAAAAATAGTTAATTAAGTTAAAAACTAACTAGGGACGTAAAAAGGGATGGAGACATTTTAATCCCTCCATCTCCAAATAATTGATGAATTTTAAATTTTGATTACTCGTTGTTCAAATCTAAACTTGGGTATGTTTATCTAATATTCGATTAGAAATGTATCAATAAATAAAAACCTTAAATTTACTTTGAAATTTTCATGATAATTATGATCAAATCTAAGAAACAAAATGATAATAATATATCTAGTTTATAATCACAAATACATGTAGTTCAATAATGATTTGATGTGAAAATTTTATTACAAATTTCATCTCAATTTAAATAAAAAGTGTGCGTATTCACCAATATAATTCTGATCTTAAAATTGTATTGTTTTAAACCGTTTTTCACTTATTATATTTTTTGTGTGTGGATTTTTGTTCTTAAATTGATTTCAATCTATATGATATCATTAAAAGTGATAAGCTATAAAATAAGTCATAACACACTTAATTCTAAATAGAGAAAGTATACAATATTAATATTTTAAAGAGACAATAATAAATATGCAAGTGTGTGAAATGAGTAGAGTTAATAAAGAAGATGAGCCAAATTTATAAAGAGCGTATGTAGCATGATTTCATCATCAACCGGAACTCTTGCAAGTTTAATTGATCTTGCCCACCTTGCTTTACAAGAAGTAATGAGAATGTGATTTACTTTCATAATTACTTAAATACTTCAATAGACAATTGTGACAACGTCAAACCCAACAATTATTTGCGAATTGGTGAGTCTCATCATTGTTAATTTTTTTTCCCTAAAGTCCATGATTACGTGATTAAGAAAATGACTTTACCAACTTCATAATTCATTTTCTCAAACGTAGAATTGCATTTGATAAAAGCTAGACTTCTCCCAATGATGCAGGCACATATTTAAGGATTTGATTTAGGTACTCATGATTCATGAATAGCAATAAATTAAATTAATCACCGGCTTAAATTCGATATTTGAATTTTTATATTAATAAGTTTCCTACTTGTAATACACTAAACTTAGGTAATTTGTGTGTGTGTATAATAAGTATATGAAGAAATTGTACGTAAGCTCTGTAAATTTTGGGTACAAAATTGAAAATCGAACCAGATATCCAATTTAAATCGTACCAACATGAGGAAATATAGATAGATGAAAAATTGTCATTCGTACCAACATGAGGAAATATAATTGTATACTAAATTAACATAAAATAGCAACAACAATTACTCCGTATTAAAAAAGGAATCACATGTTGGGTGTCTTAGTGCGTCGGTTATGACTGTGTGTGAACCAGACTTGTTTATTATTACCTTCTGGCCAGTATTATTTCCTACATAATATCATATCTAAAGCAGCCATGTTTTTAACGTTACAGGAATTATATAGGCCTTGTATATTTAAAACCTTTGTCTCTCATCAATTACTTACCCACAATAGTCCAAAAATAGAAGGATACATAGGATCTTCAATTGAAGATATTTTACAAAATTAGTTTTAAAAAACACACCTAACGGTAGTTGCTATTGCTACTTTTATCTTTCCTTTGATTTTCTTGATATCCTACAACATTTTTCGCCCAATTAAGTAATTAAAAATGAAGTATATATTTTACCTATATATCCACTAATCAATAACTAAAATAACTATTAATAGCATTAAACATAAAAGAAAATTTGTATATTCACTATGTAACTTTTGAATACATTAAATAAAGGATTTAAAAGGAAAAATTAATGAAATATTGTTAAATTTCAAAGTGATAATTATTTCAAAATAAAAAAAATTTGAGTGAAAAAACCGAAGGAAGTAGTTAGTAGTTACAACTTACAACTATTTATTAGAGCAATTATTAACATATGAGAAATTGTTCTTATCTTCATTACTTTTGAATGCAATTCGATCGTTCGTCCACTTCTTTCCATCGTCTAAATAAATTATTATTTTCAATTATTTTGACACATAACTTTACCCATTTAATGATCAAGTCATATACTGAGACAATGAGACCATTTCAATTTGGATGAGTTGTATAACTCTTATGTGATTAATATATTTTAAATCTTTACTTAGATTGGTTTATCAATTTTATTAATATTATAAGTTATTAATATAGTATTCGTAAGTCATAGATGTTTTTTACATATATGATACTTTAATTTCTTTTACTCAAACTAATTATGCCAAACTATGAAATTTTCCTCTTAAATCTTGTAAATACCCCGAAAGCAAAAGTTTAAATTTGAAAGTAGAAACCTATCAAAAGTTTAAATGGAAACATTTATAAATTTGAAGCATGAATATTATGATGAGCTTTAAATTGGCACGTAAATTTCTACATACTAATTTCCCTATATGGGAACTCCATTGGAAGTGTACCAAAAATGCATTAATAGATTTATCTTTAAAAATTTGTTCCCGATAATATAAGATTTTTAAAATCAATACCATATATAAGGTCTAAGAGCACTTACATCAGCTCCCCTAAAAGCTATTTTAGGGATTAAAATTATAAAAAATGATAAAAATTGGGCTGCACCAGCTTTCTAAAATAGAGTGAGCCCCCATAAAATTATTCACTCATCCTATTCACCCCTAAATTTATACCCTCCCTATTTTGCGGTTTTTCTCCCCTCATTTTTACTCTTTTTCAATTATATAAAAAATAAAAATAAAAATAAATAAATATTTTCGTCATATACAAATATAAATTAAAAAGACATTTCATTTAGCATCCATTTAATATATTATTTATATTTTTAAAATTTAATTTTATCCTAAATTTCTATTGATATATTTGAAATATTTAATTTTCAATTTTGAGTGAATAATAGGGAAAGGTCTTTAAGCATGCATAAAGTGATCCCAAAAATTAAAAGTGGCGGTGAGGCGAATTTTAAAGAAATTATATAGGTGATGTTGATGTAGTGCTCCTAAGCCCTCTACATTATTTATTGAAGTAAAACCAAATTAATATATTTTCCATTTTACCCTCCCGATGAATTTTTTTTTTTTTCATAGTAAATTCTTCATGGTGTAACCGCCTAACATGATAACTTCTCCATAAACTATTACTACAAATCTTATCTACTACGTAATAATTATCACAAAGAAAAATAAAAAGTTGTTTAACGAAGAGAAAATAAAAAGTTATTTTACTATCTTTATTTTCTCCATGGTAACTTTTTCATCTTATTTCTTTTAGTTTTTTTTTTAAATTTATTTTCTTTTCACTATAATTCTATTATATAAATAATGAAATAATTTATGCAGAATAAAATAATGTACATATAACTAATTTTGAAAATGCATATGATGAAAATGATTTAATGATCAAAGTTTTATACAAAAAAATTTAGAAATAAGGGAAGTATAATGTTGCCATGTTGGTTACGTGGTTATTAACTTATTATATAATGATTTGAACTTAATAACTACTCCATATAATATTTGGGATAAGCTCGACTCTTGACTTAGGTGTTGTTTGAGGTTCCACCTTCCACGAATTAATTTTTTTTTTTTTACCATGAATGAAGAAGAATTCCAAACCAAACAAAGAGATTAGTTCATGAGAGAATAGGTACCGATAATCTAGCTAGATGGCAAAGCCTAATTTGTTGGGTTGTCTAATTGCTAATTCGTTAAGTTCCAACTACAATTAAAAGAAAACGAAAACATGAGAGAGACACCTCAGGGCGTCAGTCACCACTAGGAGTGCACATAGTTCGGTTTGAACGGTTTTTGACCTATTTTTAAATCAATTCGATATAGGCGGTTTTTAAAATGTCAAAATCACAACTGACTCATTCAATATATAAACAAATGCGGTTTCACAGTTTTAACAATTCACTAATTAGTGAACACAAAGTCACTAATATTTATTATAATTATTTATTATTGGGCATAAATAATATTTCTTTTTCATTATTTAATTTATTGGGCGTAGTCCACTAATTTATATTTATTTTCGGTTTGGCGGTTTCGCGGTGGGTTTCTTTGTCTTTTTATCATAAATAATAAAAATTCTTCTTTTAAAATACAAGCCCCGGATTCTCAATAATAAAACTTCTAGATTTGTAATCCGATTACATAGCAGTTTATACGTGGCCCACTAGAGGCTGAAATAAAACCATATTAAAAATCCATTGAGAAATATACAAAAATCAGTTGATTATAAATGGATTAAACACTGTCATTCATCATTTAAGCGTATATAAAAGTGTGAATAAGGGTTGTGTTTCTTCTTCCAACCTTTCACATTATTATTTACTAAATTAGAATTCTCTCTACAAAAATCTAAAAAGTTAGGAGTTGTAATAGAATTAACTAGTAGTCACTTAATTTTTTGTTTGACGTTTCGTATCTCTCGAGAGATGGAGCTTTGATTATCAATTGTGCTTAAATTATATGTTCCAAAATTATAAGAAAATAATAAAATTATTTTCAAAGATGAATCAATGATATAATTTTTTATATATTAAAATAATAAGTAATTAGTAATTAATTACTCAATTTCGCGCCGATATACGAAAATATCAAATAGAAAATAAACGGTAGTATTAACTATTCATCATACTTTATACTCGCGCATACCTAGAAGGATGTCCGATTGGAAGAAGTCATCATGCATCATCTGGGTTGAGGATGATATATACATCACATACATTCGACATATATATATGTAAGCCGTCAAAATTTAATTAATTAAATTATAGAACCCTAATTTAATAGGGTCGATTAATTAAATTAATTAAAAGCTAACTCGGTATGACACGTGGTGATTAGGGCTTCGATCGAGCCTCCAATTAAAATTGTACACGTGAAAATTAAGGGTTTCGATATTTTATACACGGAATACAATTAAGTGGTGAAATTAGGTTTATCATTAATTAACACCTAATTATACATCTCGTATAATGATGTGACGGTTCCTAAATATGCGGGATTAAAATAATAAATTGGCGCTCGATAGAAAGAATCGATATGAAAATAGGGTAAATTATACATGAAAATCAAAGAAACAAACTCGGCGGCACAATGGTCAAAGTCGGCATAAATTTGATTTATTAATATATTATTTTAATATCCGGCGGTTGAATCTTGCCTCGACAATTTTAATTTAATCAGCGGTGAGATCTTGATGCACGAAAATGGATTATTGCGTCGAGTAAGCGCGAAATATAAATACTGCACCTGCCATGGAAAAGGGGTGCTATTTTATATCCAGAAATCGAGGTAAAAATTGGAAAAATTTAGAAATTTGAAGAAGAAGATCGAAGCACTGAGCGCCTCAGGTTTGAAGATACAAAGGGAGCACAACCCCCAAGCTTGAAGATACAAAGGGAGCACAACCACATATTGGGTTTTACGGGTTAAAATAACATCACATATTATGCAGATCCGAATTCCCGGAACATTACGAGATTATAAAAACAATAATTTCAATGTGATATATTGTATATACCTTACACCTAGTAGTTATAGTGGAATATGATCAGAAAAGTCTTCAAACAACCAAAGTACATTGTCTCTAAGAATAGTCCACACCAACGATTGATCAAACTCTTCCTTCGGTTTTACTAGAACAATCAAAGTGAATAAAGGAACTTAGGAGGAAGAAAAAGCCAACTTTTCTTCACATAATTAACGAATAAAGGGTGGGGTTGAGAAGGGTTTTGCCTTTTTGGTTTTTTCAAAATCAAAAGTAAATGAGCAAATAAAACACTCACTTTAGGCCCACTTTATATAGGCACTTGACCCTAAAATTTATAAGCACCTAGAAAGAATATTCTAGAACCCCTTCCACTTATCCACCTGCTTCGACTTTGAGGTTTAAATTTCATAATAATTAGATTTCGCCCCAATATATTCTTCACAGTACACTTTAACCGGAAGAAAGTTATAATCGTATTATAGTTTGATCATGTTCTCGTCATGTAACCTCTTAGGATCGATTGACAAGAGTAATATATTAATTTATGTTAAGCGAAAGACATTGTAATAATATATAGATTATGAAGCCGAGGCCTTAGTAAGTCATCATAACCCCTAATGTCAATGCGAGTTAATCCTAATATGTCAATTGTCGAACAATAGAACATATATATGAACTTATATTTTTAAATGTAATAATCGGTTGTGCAATCAAATTATTCAGCAGGCGTATCTATGGTCTAATATCTCATATTTTCAACGCCCTAAAGTTGAAGGTGTCTGAAAGGGAGCACAACCCCAGACTTGAAGATACAAAGGGAGCACAATCCACAAAAGCTTGAACATACAAGGCTGAGCGCCCACAGCAGAAGATTCAAGGAAGAAGGGCACAGGAGCGGCTAAAGACCACGGGCGCCCATTTCGAAGTCAAGTTGTAGGAAACACGCTGCTAAAATTAGAGTGTAGTCAATTTCTTTGAAGTCCTGCTTTTACATCGATATCGGCACAAAGCGCTACAGGAACACATTCTTTGAAGGAACCCGGCCTGGCTTCACAAGGTTTATCAGTCGATCTTATCTTCTTTAAAGCTATTGAATTAGTCGATATGCGGAGCAAACAGGCGGGCGTCCGGAGGGACACATATCGAGTCACCGTATGATGTCCATACAAGTACATATCAAAGAGGGTCAGCGTCCGACCAACCCACGTATCAAAGAAGAATTAAGCGTCGTCCGGTCAGCATATCAAAGGAGGTGCAGCATTTCGCACGTAAACTCTTATGCAAACGGAGGGTCGAAGTACCGTCGAAGCCCGCATCTCGATGATCAAAGTCAGACAGATCAGTCCATACAACCACACGGGATCGAGGCTACAAAGGCACCCGGTTCGCGATAGAATATACTCCCTCAGTTCCTTTTAGTTTCTTGCTTGATTTGCACATATATTAAGGAAATGAAAAAATAGTCAGCATTAAAAATGTAGAAGGACAATTAATTGAAACTATATCATTCTTGGTTGATAATTTAATAAGAAAAAAAATAGACAAAAATCATCAAAAATATAAATTACGGCACTACATGGTAGAAAACCAGTAATTTAAAAGCAAAAAAAATTTGATACAGAAAGATAACTAAAGAGGAGCGGAGGGAGTACTTTATAATTATGGTACATCATTTATATAATAAATTTTTTTATCTATCTCACATTGCATACATGTTTAATGATTCAAGGTATGGATTGAATAATACAATTATTTTTGCTCAATTTTAAGCTGAATAACTTCATTGATTCGATTAAATAAGAATATGCCTCGTATATTATATAATATTAACTTATTACTACTTTCATCAATATGATTTTACCGTCATATGTCGGTTCAATCTTTAATAATTGATGTTAGTTAAATAATAATATATTTTATGTAGAACTATTATTATTATTACTATTATTATTATTATTACAATAGATGTTTGTTAAATAATCATATTTTTTTGTAGAATTATTATTATTATTATTATTATTATGAACTATTGTTATATTATTATTATTGTTGTTATTTAATTATCTTAGAGATATGAATTTTATATATTAGGATCCTGAAATTTAAATTATATCTTCATCGGACGATTTAAGCGTAAGCAAAATAATTCGATGATACTATATTGATGATCAATTACGTCAATATATTTGAATTAGAAAGGACATCAAATTGTTAAGTAATATTTGTAGCTCTCACATGGACATCTGGGTGTCGTATGGTATTTCTACATAGGCGTAGTATTTTATTATAATTTTTTATATTATATTTAAATTTATTTGTGATGAAATGTCTCTTAAAAATAAAAATATTAATTAGAAAAAATTCAAAGAATATAAGTTTTACACAATTTTAAATGATTTTTGAATTAAACGTAAAATATATCGAATATTTGATAAAATGGAGTGCGTATCATGCATTCAGCATCTTAACTACTAATCTTATTAATACGCACGAGAGCTTAGTAATCAATATAGGGGTTGAGTTCTCATGAGTTTAACCCGTATTGATGTAAAAAGGTTCATTTAGTCATCCTATTTCACTATAGTTATATAATTGATCTTGGATGTTAACAAGATTGTCCAATCGTCACGTTCATGGGGACCAATTCTATAAATATTGTTATATAATGGAAACAAAAGTTCAACTTTTTCATGACTATGAACAATACTTAACCTTTGGTATATTCATATCATTACTATGGACCATTTATTAGTCATTTACCCAATAATTCACCTTTCGCAACTGTGAAGTGAAACATCTAAGCTTATTATAAACTCAATTGAAAATTACTATTCCCTTCCATCCATTTTAAATGACGTTTGACTTTTTTAAAATTAAATTTTGATCATCAATTACTAATTATTTCTTACTTTAAAATCTATATAATTGAATTTGTCTTTTAAAATATTTTCACAATATTATTTTTTCAAATTTTTTAATAATATAATTAAAGATAAAGATTTACCTCGATATGTGAAAAAGTCAATTAAAATATATTAAAGGTATGTAGTACTATATAAATTAAATGCGGATCTCCTAGTATTTCTATGACTAAGAACATTCACACTAGTTTCCATATTAAAATCCCTAAAATCAACTCCCAATATTAACTTCATTATTTTAAGGCTTATATTTTAACTTTTGAAACAAAATTAGATTTCCCAATTTTCAAATCATTAAAAATGGAGTAGGAATCTTGAAGGGAGTCCCAACTTTTACACTCTCTTGGAGGAAGTCCCTTTAAATTAGAGTAGACCACCTTAAAATAGGAAAATTGAAAAAGTCATATTTTTGTGAACTTCCTTCCTATTTTAGGGTTGGGAAGGGGTTTGGAAAATTTAATACAATTACTCTAAAATATTAGTTATCAGATTGATATATATCAAGTATATTATTATAGATAAATTCATCAACAAATGCGATAGTCATGTCGCTTTTCGTGGATTTATTTTCATAGTCCTACTATCCAAAAGTGGAATATTAGATAAATTTAATTTGAATTAAAATTATCATGTTAATACTAATTTAGCACCAAATACAATTTATTCTAAGATTTACTAGTATCCCTATATATTCACCAACTTAAGCAAACAACAACAAAGAATAATAGATGCAAAGTTGCAAACTAATACGAAATACTCCATTCGTTCTACTCATTTATATATAAATTAAGGAAATAAAAAAATTATGAAAAAGTATATTGAAATTGTACAATGATAATAATTAATTGAAATTGTATCATTGATTGATCGATAATTTAATAAAAACGAACTGCATTCACTATTCTTGAATATATTTCATTATAATCAAGTTAAATTGTCTAGATTTGCTTTTTCTTTTTTCAGGTATGCCTCGAAGATTGATTATACTTAATTCCCCTCTTTTAATAAATTTTTTTAGTTAAGTAAACTCTCTCAAAGCCTCACAAGTCACAATACCCTCATGTTTATGATGCACAGTATACAAAGAAGCGCAACTCTAATATAGAGTAGTATTTATAGACGTATGTACAAAATGATTGAGTTGAATATCTGCATTTTAAAATTGGAGGGAGTATATGTATGTGGCCAAGATTATTTGAAAATATATTTTGTGCCCTCATCAATCGAATTAATTGTCAATTTGGTCACTAATAGCTGACCTTCAGTGGTGCGATTTGATCCCATTGTAGTAATATTATAGATTTAGTCATCGGTAGTGATCATGTTGTGATTTTGTCTCCAAATGGACGGAGACGTTAACTATTTCGTCTAAACGTACCATGTTAATAATTAGCTATTTCGTTATTGCAACATCATGTAAATTGCGAGGAACAAAATCTATAACGTAACACTGCTACTTAATGAGTCCAAAGTATAACTCATCCATGTTTATTGGGGCCAAATTAGCAATTTAATCATTAATATTTAGTAATGAAAAAACAAAGTTGTGCACCATTTTGTTTTTCTTTATCTCTCCTAAACAATCTAACTTGAACTTAATTATTGTTATGTATAACTATAAGTAAAGTAGAAACGAGAGAGGAGATTTATTCATATATATACATAATACAGGGTGCCCATAAGCTACAAGTGATAAGGTGACCGTAACTCTTAAGGTATAATCTAGCTAAAGTGATTGATGTACACTAATTAGATAACTATTCATAACAACTCCCCACTTGGATGTTGATCATAAAGACATACCTCATTAAATCTTACTTGAAAAAACCCTTTGGGATAAAAACCTAGTGAAGGAAAAAGAGTGCATTGTTTCTTAGCATCGCTTATAATGTTTGCCTAAACAAAACCATAATAGGAAAAATCCATCCGGGACAAAACCTCGATTAAGGAGAAAAGAGTACAGCGGCGTATTAACTCCCTGGCTGACGCGTCAACGGCTTCCTTCGATCTAAATAGTCCCATCATTTTGGATAATTTCTTGAATGTTGAGGTAGGGAGTGACTTAGTGAATATATCGCGATTATTACAAAGATTGAATTGGTTACGGACATACGATTTCGCTTTATTCTTTTTGAAGATCATGGGTGAAGAAAATTTTGGTAAAATATGTGATTACATCTCCTTTTGATATATGCACTTTAACATGTAATACAATTAGCCTTCATACGGTCATTTGGGACCAACTTTTTCAAATAATAATCAACATGTATTTTGGATATGATGGATCGCGATTCTTAGCCAAGCAGCATTCGCGACTTGCT
The DNA here is from genome assembly GCA_019722365.1 of Lithospermum erythrorhizon. Taxonomy (NCBI): domain Eukaryota; kingdom Viridiplantae; phylum Streptophyta; class Magnoliopsida; order Boraginales; family Boraginaceae; genus Lithospermum; species Lithospermum erythrorhizon. Next base: position 1,704,848 of record JADFUC010000758.1, on the reverse strand, counting down.
TGAATATGTAATGTTGTTTGGCAGGTTGATGATGTAGGCTGAAATATAGTTTATCTCCATGAAATAGCGTTCCGCCCACTAGTGAATTAAATATTCGATGCGTGATCTTTGTGAGATGAGATAGATATCCGCGTCGACATGTCAGATTAGCTCCCGATTTGGAGGCCCAGATAGAACAATCCCATATCCATTGTACAAATTGTGCTCTCCATTCCGATTGCCTCGAGTTGAGTGCGGGAACATATCTTGCTAATGGATATGACCCAAATGAGCTTAATAATAGAATTCTTTGTATTTCATGAGAATGCAATGCTCCAATGGCATAATAATTACCGAGGATCAAGTAGTTCTTCATTATTTCTGTTTAGGCTGAATGGTCTCTAGTGATCTCACAACCATCCCGGGTGCTCAATGGATGTGACTTATCCATAGAAATTATTTTAAAGACCTTTTCCACATAAGTTTCTTGACGTACAAATATTCCTTTTACTCGGTGATCTTTAGGTCTAGACAAAATTTTGTTTATCCGAGATCTTTCATCCCAAATTCCTTCTTTAAGAGTTTTACAACTCTTGAAACTCTTGGGTTCAATAAATATTTAAGTCAACAAACACCTAAATGGTCATTTCATAAAACTTTTCTCCCAGATCTTTATGTAAATACAATGCCATGTAAGATCATTATTATAACCATCTTTTGTTAAATAGTCACTAGAAAAAATCTCGGTGGGATAAAACCTAGTAAAACAAAAGACTATATTTCTACTAGATATAGCTTCAAGTAATTGTCATCATTAAAAAGCCTTATAGAAAAGCCAGTGGGAAAAACTTAGTGAAGGAAAAAGAGTTCAATGTATATCGTATCTCCCCACGATGAGATCGTCATTCTATATCATGCTCCCCACATTGAGATCATGGGTTGAATTATTCCGATAGAAATCAAATACTTCTTCTAAGCGTTTGTCAATATTACATGATTATGTAATCATGTATCGGTTATAAACAATACATTAGAATTGGTGCCAGGACAGTTCATATCTTTCAAGCGAGATGAATTATGTCTTATGAATCTCGTTTGCTTGAGATGAAACATTTTATCATGTTTCATATATATTCCAAAGTTCAAAGTGACTCGCGCCAAAGAGTCATACCATCACAAATATTTCTTTCCAAATCCATTTGTAGACTTATTGTCCCTTGATTGAGAACTTCTGGGGAGTTTCTTGCGCTAACATAGTCTTGATAATTTAGTCATTGGAAATCTTACGGAGTCTATAACAGTTATAATTGGATCTTGATTACTATCGCTTTGACTATTCAAATCATCCAACATGATAAATAACTTAATCATTAATATGTAATATCAAAATCAACATACAATTGATGTTAAATATTTCATAATCACATAATAAGAGAAAATAAATAAATCATATATCATGAACATAATATGAGTCAAAGCTTAAGCATGTATGACACTCTGTCGATAGACTTGTATATTCATGCGGTATATGAAATACAAATAGATAACATGTCTTGATTCAAACTTATAATCAAATACTTACGGATGGCACAAATATATTAAATATTTCTCATACTAACTTTCAGGTAGAGGATTTAAAGTTCCACTTTGGGAATATAAATTTGTGCCTACATCATAAATCCTTATAATATTGTAGCATCATAAATCTTTATACATGTCATGTATACTCGTTTTCAACATGTTATATCATGAAATGCAGCATGTCGAAGAAAGGTTATATTTTGTTGCTACCAAACATTTTTGATACCTACATCAAGGTGTATGCAATAAGCATATAACTCGTTTAGTGCTTTTGGGTATAAGATAAATCATATGTCATTTTATTCTCCCACGGATATCAATCTTCTTGCCTTTAGTATACGTCTTACGTTAGAGTTAAATCTAAATTTCTCACTTCGTCATGAGTGAGTTTCCTTACTCTTGATTGCGTCTTTCTCTTTGGCCGTTTTCACTTAAACATATTTCTACTCACTCCAAGGGAGATAGACTTATGATCTCGTATTGCTTTACGTCATATAAGAGCTCTTCGTTGCATGTTTTAATATTAATTTAATAAATGATCTTTTCATGTAGTTCCACCGTATTCATGATAATTGCATTCATGAATTTCAGTATGTAGATGTCTTCCAGACATTTATTATATCTTTAACATATTCATGAGATATATTATTCATCTATTTCTTCTGGAAGTAATCATCTTATAGACCATCTTTAAATATTCTTCTTTTAGAATTTGGATGGTGGAACTATTTGACCTACAATGGTTCTTCAGGAACCTTCACTCTATTTTGAGTGTTTAAAAGTAGTATATAATTTCAATCTTATCTTGAAATTAGGATATTTGTTTGTTAGTGAACCACAGTTGCCATATTATCCCTTGAGAGAAACTCTACTTAGAGCTTCGAGTTCGTATTTATTCATCTTGAGGGTCCATAAAAGCGAAGGGGATATTTCATTTGAATGTTACATTTTTTGATTTATATTCTCTCCCCACCGATGTTGAAAACATTGATACATCATGATGAAACTTACTTCAATTCTATAGATGTTTCCATTGCTTCAGTACATACCTTCGGGACATAATAGTATGGATGTATATACTTTTTTGGGTATAATAAGTATTCAAAATCAACATTTGTGCATACTCTTGGTAATATCTGATACACGTATAATTGGAGGGTAAATATTTAGTTCGACCAAACCCAATTATATTGGAGGAGTTCTATGATAATTTGGCTTGATCTGAATATTTCTCAATGATCAATTAGCGGTATTGCATGTAATTCAACATGCCCCAATTTGTCCTAACGAGTTTACAACATGTATCTGTAAAGTCTTTAAACTCAATAATTTGTTGACTCTTTTAATGAGTCTCCCGATCAAATTTCAATCATTATTCGCATCGTAACTCATCCCGGGAATTAATTCTAGCAGGTCATGCCAAATAATCAAACTTCTTGTTTGATGACGTATATTTTAATAATACATATATGTGTTGCCGAGGTAACAATATTTTAGCTGATACGGAACCATCGATTGACTTTACTTGCGGCAAATAACTCTTACGGATATAGATGGTAATCAATTTATATATGTATTGTAGTCACCATTCGAGGATGCCAATGATTATCCTTTATTGTTACTATGAAATCATGGGTATGAAAATACTACCAACTTAACTTAGCAACTTCATGCGACATGTAACATAATATTTATGACAGAGTATCCATTGCTCAAGATAGCATATGATCTGATGATTCAATTCATCATTCCTTGAGGCATACAATAAATCTTTCATATAAATTTGTTCATTTAAAGGGACTCGTATGCATTTCTTTGGAGGCGTTGATTATTACGTCTTATTGTGATTTGATTCATTGCAGCCGGATTTATCTTGAAGAAATCGGTAGTAAAGAAATTCATAAAGCTCGATTTATGTAGCGAATACGTATTATTTCAATTATATGAGTCTTCGGGTCGTAAATGAACTTATCACGATTTCATATTATTTCAAAATAATAGAAGGCAATGATAGAAATTCTTGAATATTCAAAAGCCCTTAATTTAGATGGTTGTCAATTCTAATACGATCTTACGAACGGTCTTCGATTCGATGATTATTAAATATTTGGCATATGTCGACTCTTTACGACCTCTCGAGACCACTTATTTATGGATCTATAATTTGCATTTGTGCTTAAAAGCTATGGCGTCACCCATCTTCATACGTAGTTTTCGATGGTAAGCGAGGATGACCTAAAGGGAATCCGCTAATGTGGCGCCCACCGCCAGTAGCGACTTGCGAGGAACCCGATGGTGAAATAATATTCAGTGGTAAGACCCGAAAGGGGCATCAGGATGTAACACTGACGTGACATATGGAAACCGAAGGTGAAATAATGATAGGTGGTAAGACCTAAAGGGGGTATCCACGGACTGTTAAGCGCCACCCAACCGCTCCCATAGGAACATTGTGAAATCAGTGGGTGGGGAAGGTCAAAGTGTCCCCGATGTGGCTCAGCCCCAGGCTTCGCTGGTAAAACTCATTTAGTGAACAAGTCGGACCGAATGATATAAAAAGAGGCGTTCAGGATGTGACCTTTGCCCTCTTTCATGTGAAATCCAACTTTAGATTCTTTATCAATATTATCCATAAGTATTTTGAACTAGTCTTACGGACTCAAAATACATGACTTTACAACAGTGTATACATTTAATGAACATTAATTTTTGTGAATCATTTAGGGATAAGGAAGCTATAAGCGTGTCCGCTCTGCGATGGTAATTTGATGAATTCCGATGGTAGATAATATGAATTTAGAAGCGTATTAAGGGTTAACCAACGAGTTAGTCAATAATGAATCCCGGCGATAAATAAATACTAGACTAGAAAATAATAGTCGAATTCGACCCGGCGGTATATTATCATATTTATTAATAAATTATTATTTAAAACAAGTCAAAATAATTTATTTTACAAAAGGATAAAATATTAAAGATAAACTTCAAATGAATTTTGTACATCTCTAATGTCACAATTTAAGGTTTTCAAATTCTAATGAAACATAAAGTCTCAATTTTCGAGCACAATTAATAAAAAAGCATACCGATTATTCTTTATTGTATTACCCAATTGATAATACTCAAAACGTAAAATACACGATTATTCTTTAAAGAGTTAACTCATATTCCCAAAGAAAAATCCACAATTTATATAGGCTTCATAATTCATGTTACCAAATACTCCGTATCTTATACCAACAATGAAAAAGAAATTATTTGGTTGATAAATTGGATTACTATGAAGTATATCAATCGGATTACTATGGAGCGTATTACATAGTATAAATAAAGGGTTCAATAATAAGGAATAACGGAGTTAGAACTCATATTTATGAATTTAATATTTTGCGAACTGACATGACCATAATACTCGAACATGTGAATCGTTACTTGAAAACATATTCTCACGTTATATAAATACTAATTAAGTAGGAGGCGTGCCATACAATTGAATGAATTCACGATGTAAACTCAACTCGGTTAGAGAATCGTCGTCTTTGATAACGTGTTATAAATATAGCTATAAGTAAAGTAGATAGAATGAGAGGAAGAGATTTTATTACGTATATCATGTCACATAGGATGTACATTTATAGAGACATGAGTAATATAATTGTGAAGTAAGCTGCTTCATATAATCTGGTAAGTAATTGACATTATTTAATTAGATAACTATTGTATAGTTTTTTATTTTTTGGTATATGCATGTCCGAAGCCTCTAGTAGTATAGCTAGTCTGAGTGTGTCATCTCCAGTAGCATAGCTAACAGTCAACTCACACCAGCCCCCACCGGCCCACCCTCCACTGTCGTTATCTCTATCCCTCTCCTTAGCCATCTCTATGATACAAACCCTTCCAATCTAGCTTCACAGTTAGCTTCATTTTCTTTGTTTTTGCATTCTTTAATTCTCTAGACCCCACACCAAACACCCCCTATCTCTCTCTCTTTCTCTCTTCATCACAGGCGCTCAAACACATGAAAACATATAGACCTCCATAAATCCATAAGCTTCACACATATAAACTTCTCAGGTCTTCTTCTTGTTATGGGGTTTCTTGATATGTCATCTAATAATCCTCCAGCTCTTTCTCTAAGCCTTGTATGTATTTTCTTCTCAATTTATTTGTCACTTTTTACCTTTTTCAATTAGTTGCATGCATTATTAATCTCTATGTATCTTGTACTCACTAAAAAATTCAATTTAATTAAATTCAAGAAAGCTGCACATATATAGATAAACTATATACAAATAATAAGGAGAAGCAAAAAAGAAATAAATATGTTTGTCACTTTTTGAAAATTATTCCTAAAGTGACAAAAATTATCTCATTGAAGTATGACTTCAGTGACAGAAATATATCACTCTAGGTGTAAAAAATAGAACGAAAATAAATGTTTTTTTTCCATAGTTGTAAGTTCAATTCACAAAAAGAAGCATGTAATATATATTGATGAAATCAAATTTTCTTTTCTTTAGGTACTTGCTCTCTTTCATACTTGTTTCTATAACTAATATATATGAAATATTGTGAATTTATATGCAAATTCTTTTGAGAAGGCTGGGATTTTTGGAGATGGAGCATCCGTTGCGGTGGCGGAGGAAAGGGAGTCGAACATGGAGGTGGCGGAGCGTGAAGGGAGTGGAAGTGGAGGGCGGACGACGATGGAGATAAGCAGTGAGAATTCAGGGGCAGTTAGGTCTCAATCTGATGATGATGATAATGAAGAAGAAGACAATCCAAAAAAGAAGAAGAGGAAAAAATATCACCGACACACTGCTCAACAAATCAGAGAAATGGAAGCGTATGTGCATTTCTAAATTTTGCCCTTCATCCAAAAAAATACCAATTTTTAATACCAAAATAGATAGAATATAAAACCTTAATTAATATACACGGAATTTTTATTTATTTGAATCAGAATTGTTATAATAATAATAAAATATATTAAAAATGTATATTTTAATATATTTTATTATATCTTATATCAGAAATTAAATTTCATAATTTAAAAGGTCAAACTATCTAAATTATTTGACAATCTTATTAGGAGGAAGGAAGTAATATATTAATCCTATTCCGATCCACTAATTCAACGTGTCTGCCATTATAATCATTCACATGTGAAGAATATAAATAAACATTATTAAGATTGTTATTAGTAACATAAATTAATCAATTTGTTTAGCACTAGTAGTTGTTGTTTTCCTAGCTAATGTAGCTAATATTCATTGTTTTTTTCCAACGATTGAATGATAAATGGGTTTATTTATTAAGAATTGAGCATGTTCCAGATGTTGAGTTGTTTATTATAAGTCAGGAACGAAGAACTCAGAATTCATGTTTTGTTTTTGTTTATTGAGTCTATTAGTGATAATAATATAAAAAAGATGTATCAAACCACCCTCATCTTCTTTTGTTCTTTTATTTGGTGTGTGCAAATGCATAATATGCATGAAAGAAAATGAATTGAAGCAAAGTGCTTTACAAATTTATTAAAAGAAAGTCAGCTTTAAATTTAGTAACAGTATGTACTATATAGGCTCAAAAAGGATAGATAAGATAACGAATTAAAGAGGGGGTGGCGATATAGAACTTTCAAAGGACAAAATTATAAAAGCAAAGCCCACCTAAAAGTTATCTTTTTAAAAGAACCAACATCTATCGTCACTTGGCTAGCTAGTTAGCTTGCAGCTTGAGGAATATCAAAACAGAAATTGTAATACGGAGTAATTAATCTATGCATTTTTCTAGCTTGAGACGATACATGCACGTACATGATAAATGTTGCACAATGAATAATCATAGATTATTACTACTTTAATCGATGAAATATGAGAAATATGCCACAATAATGTTATGGAAGTAGCTTTACACAATTACACCATAATTACCACGAGTGCGTGGGAACTAAATTGCGGCATTGTAGTAATTGTAAAGATTAACCTGCAATATTGTGATCATTATGGGAACTAAGTTGCACTTTAGTTATTCTTGGAAGTTTTATTATCTTACCTATTGATATTAGTGGGGTCATTTGTGAAATTTACTCTAATTCTCATTTAAATTTGGTAATATTATGCAAATGCAGATTATTCAAGGAGTCACCTCATCCAGATGAGAAGCAAAGGCAACAGCTAAGCAAGCAATTAGGACTCCATCCAAGGCAAATCAAATTTTGGTTTCAAAACCGTCGGACTCAAATCAAGGTACAAATCTTGGTATGGACTGCACTTCCATATATATATGCATCTATATATACTTCATGTAATTAGTAACTACTAATTGAAAGGTTGTCTCTGGAATATATGATCTGATCTGTATGATTATTTCATACATCAAACAAGTATATAAGCATGTACTTTTTTCTAGAGAGATAATTGCGAGGAATATTATAACTGCCCAGGTTTGATTTGGTCATAAGTAAATGGTATAGATGTTGCAAATGAATTTTTTACAAATGTGTAATAAGTAATAACGAATGGTCCCTAAATTACTTGCTCCGTTAAATTAACTACTTGGAGGAAGAAAGGAACTAGGGGTCAAGTCTTAATTGGAGATACTATTTTGGGGAAAAATATAAATTTAACAAAATTGAAATTATTGATTAAGCAAAATTAGTTTCCACTTGATTAAGTTTATTTTTTGTCGAATTTATGTTTTTTCCCCAATACATTCTTTAAATTATATTTTTTTCCAAAAAAACCTAAATTCTTTTTCCGTTAACATTTAACGGAATAGTTAATTTGGGGACCATTTACACACATGATACACAATTACGGGGACGGTGCAGAAGACACTACACGGGGATCAGAAACTTCTGACAGGCTAAAATTCTTTGGGGCCAATTTCGGTCTGAATTAACATGTACATACGTCTACCCGAAACAACACCTATATATGTTGTGTCATCATTATTTCGTGAATTGGCCTTGTTAAGCAGTAATAATTAGAGTCATTATTATATATCAAATTATCAATAACAACAATGGATTTGATATTGTAATTCTGAAATTATCAGTTGGTTAATCATTATCCTATATATGTACCCATCTTGATACAGCAATTATTACTACCACCTTTTGCTTTTTTTCACTTTTTTATGCAGGCCATACAGGAGCGACATGAAAACTCATTGCTGAAAAGTGAAATAGAAAAGCTTCGTGAAGAGAACAAAGGATTAAGGGAGAGTATTAAAAATGCTTCTTGTTCAAGCTGCGGCTTCACTACTTCTCTAACGAAGGACAAACAAATTGGGACAGAAGAAAAACAGCTACGAATGGAAAATGCACGACTCAAAGCCGAGGTTCGGTAACAAAAATATATTGCATGCATGCTCCTCATATGATCAATTTTTTAAATTTTTTGGAGTTCAATTATATATAGTAGTCTATCTAGCTATAGAATAAATCTGCATCTATGGGTTATGTGGAGAATTAGGGTGCAATTGCGCTTCAATTCGGTTCCTTTTGCATGTGGTCAGTAACATTTTGTGGGGTTAGATGCATATATATAGTCCCTACACTACTAAAATACAGGTAATAGTGATGTCGATATAAATATTTATTCTCCAATTTAAATCACGTTTGTCTGGGCTTACATTTGGCGTCGATTAATTCTGTCACAGAGCAAACCGTCTCCACATTAGGCCATTAAATTTAGAACTACCATACATCTTCAAATGTCAAGTACAAATCGCGTCAAACCGGCCTTGAAATATGTTATCATCTTTTTTATTTAATTAAAACCGACTCCACACCGACGCCAACATTTTAATTAATTTCTTTTTTATTTATTTTTAACCGACTCCATACCAAAGCTATCACTATATCAAGAACTTTTCTACCCGACGCCAAACTGACTCTAACATTATATAAAAATATTTTTTCACCTCAACGGCAAACCGACTCTAATGAATAAATAATTTCATTTTTAAGGTAGCAAATTCCGATGCCATACCGCCTTCATACGGACCCCAAAACCTTCAAAACTGTTGGCCGCCTCACAGCGCCCTCGAGGCCTTTATTTTTGCATTTTATGAAAAAATACTTGACATTCTTTACTGATAATATATGCGGCAGCGAGGAATACCTATTGTAATTCGTCAAATCATACAAATAAATATAAAAATATCAAAGATCCAATTCATATTACAAAGACATACAATTCATATAACAAATACAACATAAAGATCCAATAAATATAAAAAATCAAACATATTAAACATCGAATTCATATAAACATCAAACATTGAATTCATATAAATATCAAACATCTTAAACATCCAATTCATATAAATATTAATTAATATAAACATCAAACATTCAAAAACATAGAAAAAATAAAAACAAATTACCTCTTCAAAACTTAAATGTAGTATTCCCTACAACAAAATATGAAAAATAAATTACTATGTTAATCAACTACATTGAGCCAAAGATAACCAACAAAAATAAAAATAAAAAATGTAATAATTTACTTTTGAGTGTTTATTCAACCAGCTACTACACAAAATAACATAATAAAAATATATATTAAAATTACCTATTTGAATTCATCACTTACAAAATAAAAGAAAGTGAAGAGTTATTAATAATTACCTCTTTCAATTGATACTTTGAACTCACCTACAAAATAAAATCAAAGTGAAGAAGTTAAATGCCTTAATCAAATTGGAAATGAAAAAATAACATAAAATAAGACTATATTATGTTGAGGGTTTGGGAAAATAATGTTGGAATGATGATAATGTGAGATATATATAACCTGTTAACTTAAGCGGCCGATATAAGCTAAAGAAAAAAAAGTAAAAAGTTAGATAACGTTAAATAAAAAATATAACTAATTCAATCGAATTTAGACAATATTATGACTTGCAGTTGTGGAAAATCTCGATGCCAACTTTTCGCCCCAGAGGCGTCAGTGGGTGGTCGTCTCACCATCTGTGCGTGTCCTCTGGCGTCGTCGCCAGCGTCGTCAAATGGCGGGAATAGGGGTTGTAAATTAGATCATGAGAATCTGCAAGCAGCTACCCACTACCGTAGTGACTGCCTCGATGTCGGTAGTCGGTAGAGTGATGAACCCGATGCCCGCCCCGAGTGCTGTAAGAAAACTACGGCGTCGAGGTGGGGGGGTTGTTCTTCTTTTATAGGAGGGATGGGAATAAATGCACCATTTCTATCTGAATGCTCCGGGATCGTAACCTCGGCCTTTTGTAGCCACTTGAGGTGCTGCTTAAGCGAGGCATTTCCCGGCTTCTTGGGGTGCCACATGATCAAATTAGGAAAAATTGTGAGATATACAAAACATTCGCCAACAACATTTTGACCAGAGACATAATCGAGCTAAAAGCGTAAGTTGACAATCAAAGCAAAATATAATCGATTCTAAAAGCTCATTGAAAATCTATAAATAATTCAAACTATTTAATCAAGTATATAACTAACTAATTCAATTCAAAGTTCAACTTAAAGTCATCATAAAGTTTATAACTAATTCAATCAATTATATAATTCCATCCTAAAGTTCATACATTATAAACTAATTCAATCATAAAACTAAATTAAACCAATTTAAACCATAAAGTTCAATAACTAAAAAAAACTAAATTAAAACTAAAGTGAATATATCACATTCAATCGACATATAACATTCAATCACATACCTTCAAGCTAAACTAAACTGAACTTCATCCCAACATTCAATAGTGAAATTCTAAACTAAACTAAACCAAAGTATGAAACTAGAATTGAAATATATACTAAACTATAAAAATTCCAATACTTAGCATGTCACATTCAATCACATATAACATTGATCCTACGTTGATAATCTAAAATTCGGATTACTCATTCAATAATCTAATTCGGATTAAGACACAATAAATAATGTAATTACTAATTCGAATTCAATCAATCAACAATTTAATTAATAATTCAAACTAAATAACAAATCTTATTAATAATTCAAACTAACTAATAAATCTAATTAATAATTAAAATAAATAAATAATCTAATTAATAATTCAACATCAACATACAATACAATTAATAATTCTGTCGATAACTAATATTAAGCGGTCAAATTAAATAAAAGCGATAAAAAAACTAACCTTAATCAATTGTAGAGGAGGGTTACGATCTTGATCGAGGGTGGAGAATTCGTTTCGGATTTGGCAGAAGGAGGGGGAATTAGTGATGAGAATGATGGGTGAGAGAGGGGGTGGTGGTGGTTATTGCCGGAGTTAATGAAGGGGAGAAATGTTGAACGGCTTCTTAATTGGGGAGTAGGGGTTATAGGAAATGAAACGTTGCTAATGGGGGGAAGGGGATCGTTTCTGAATTAAAATGTTTAACAATGGCGTCGGGTAGTATATTTTTTTTTAATTATGTAACTTTAAAAGGTACATTCATGAGCTCAAATTCAAAGATAATAAATTATTGGCTTTGGTGCAGTGTAGCCGGGTTCTATTACCATTTTATATTTGAATTTACTTTTTAAAAATTTATTCCTTACCGACGCTATACCGAGACAACACTGATGTCATCTACGGCTAATTTAAACTATTCGGGTTGAGTAAAGTCCGACCCCTGACCGACACAGAACCTACGCTATTGTACGATGGATAATGATCAATGATGGTCTGATGACACTTTAAGGCAGCAAAAAAATATGTTACCATATGCTGGAGTAGAAAGAGAAAATTTATTACTACTATGTAGAGCATTGAGTCGAGCCAGAGTCAGAAATTTGGAGGTGGCTCGGCTAGTTATTCTAGCTCACCAGGCAAGACTCCCAGTAGCTCGGCTTTGTAGAAAATTTTAAATTTAAAGAGACAAAGTCTTCGAAAAATAATAGAGATGAATATTAATTGTCGATTGATAAATTGGATATTGACGTTAGTAGATTATAATAAAAAAATCTATCATAAAAACACGTTCGTCGGCGATAATAAATTTGAATCGTCATAAAGTTATAACAAAGCTGAGTCTTTATAATAATTTAAATTATCTTAAAATTCGCAGAAATGAAACTACGGCGAGCCGCTCTTAGAGTGACAGGCAGGCCGACCTCGTGGCACGACTTTAATAAACAACCGAGCTTCGAGCCTCGGCTTCCCGATTCGAGCCGCTTGGTTGAGCTCGGCTCATTAACAGCTCTACTACTATGTCATTACATTTTACTACGTACCAAGTATAATTTTATTTTTAGGACAAAATCTAAAAGTAATTATTACTCCCTTCGTTTTTTTATAGTTCTCGTTTTAGCTAAAAAAAATTATTTTTTCATAGTTGTCGTTTTAGCATAATAAATAAGTAAGCGTTTTTACGTTTTGATGTATTTTTGATACTTTTTCTCTTGAAATAAACAACCAACCAGATATTATTTCAATTGATTGTCGTTACATATTTTCAATCTGACTTTAAGCTACTTTTTATTTTCACTGTCCCCGTAATGCCCGAAAGTATTAGGCGACAAGCCCAAAAAAAGCAAGAAGTATTACACACTATCCCTACTCCAATAACAAATGCATTCCATGAATTTTAGAGAAAATCGTGACAACTAAAATGGAAAGAAGGTACTAGTATATTTCGTTTTCATAAGTCATAACTAGTTATATCTATTATCATGTTCTTAAGGACTGTGATTGTATTTACATCTATAATAAGTTACCAAGCTATATTGCGTAAAATGCAGATTGAGAAACTTAGAGCATCAGTAGGAAAATATCCATACGGAACATCACCAAATAGCTCTTCATGTTCCGGGGGGTACGATCAAGAAAACAAGAGCTCCTTAGAATTCTACAATGGCATTTTCGGGCTCGAAAAATCGAGGGTGATGGACATTGCAAATCAAGCATTAGACGAATTGAAGAAGATGGCAAGTGTAGGTGAACCATTATGGATCAAAAGTGTTGAAAGTGGACGTGAAATACTGAACTATGATGAATATATGAGACAGTTCAATAATGTTTCTTTGAAATCTTCTTGTGATAAAATGCCAAAAAGGACAATTGAAGCTTCACGTGAGATAGGAGTTGTGTTTTTGGACCCCCCTCGGCTGGTCCAATCTTTTATGGATGTGGTAAACTCACTCAATTACTACTGCATTATTCATCATATATTATTCTGCATTGAATTTGTTATCGACACATTTTCTTTTTTGTTATCCAAAATTATGTCCAAAATTAGCTTATTTAATTAAGTATATACTTAATATGCAATGATGAGAACATGAAGATTAATATCAATCGTACATTCAGCATGGCATATTTATGGTTTTGCAGAACCAATGGAAGGAGATGTTCCCATGCATTATTGCTAAAGCAGCCACAGTCGACGTTATTTCTATTGGCGAAGGAGCTAATGGAGATGGCGCCATCCAACTGGTGAGTTGCTTATTATTGCTTGGATTTGGCTTTTATTTAAGCATTATTACACCAGACTTTGACTTTTCAATTATTTGTAAGGGGCCCAACAATAATATTGACCAAAGACTCTCGGAGTAGTACAAAAACAGATTTGTATGGGTCAAATTTTCTGACAAGGATACTAATGTACGTTTTCGTTTTTACGCGTCAAACTTTGAACATTAATTATTATTTATTTTATAATTTAAAAAATATTAAATTGATATAAATAAATTTTTCTTTAAATATATTTTCATAAAAGTAAATTTTTACATTTTTTTCATAATGTAATTAATTAATTAATGATGATTAAAGTTTGACACGGAAAAATAAAACATTCATTTATTTTAAATAGAAGGGAGTATTGTTTTTTGTAATTAACTAAAAAATTATAAATAGTACACTTGTCGTAAGATTAATTGAGACTCGAGAGTAATATAAATGTGACATGATATATATAGCATAGGATCCAAACTCATCAAAAATATAAAAAAGAAAAGATGATCAATCCAAGAAAAATATCGCTACATATAACCCGATCACGAACTATTAACCAACTTTTGATCTTTTTTGATGTAATTTGTAAGAGCTAATTGTCAAAATGTTCCCAGTTAGTGGGTATAAGTTGTATTTTGATTCCCAATAATGGCAATGTATTCTTTGATTAAGATGGTGGCCTTGATATGGCAGCTTTCGTCGCGATAGTGATATAGTTGTTGTAACTTTGGTGGAATGGTGACATAATTTTTCCATTAAATTTAAATTGAGACGTTAGTTTGGGGAGCAAGTCGCAGCCGGTTGTGTCATGTCGGGGACCAAAATCTTTGCGTTGCAGCTGTGGGTATGAAAATCTGTTCGTCTTTCCATTATCTGGGGCCAATTCTTGATTAATTCTCTTATTAAGACTCTCTTACATTGTTTAAAAACATAACAAGTATCTTTATTTATGTTTAAATATTATAAATTATAATTATAAAAATATAAAGGGAATTATGACAAATTTAATCATGGACAATCAAAAATTATAAATTAGTAGTATAAAATTTACATTATTAAGTGCATTTCAGCATTTACATTATTAAGTGCATTTCAAATTACTTACGAACCTTTGTAACATGGTCTACATTAATTCTTGAATCTTGCAGATGTTTGCTGAACTGCAAATGCTCACTCCAATGGTCTCCACCAGAGAAGTGTATTTCATCCGTTACTGCAAACAATTAAATCCTGATCAATGGGCGATAGTAGATGTCTCCATTGATAAACCTGAAGAAAACTCTGACATCTCTTTAGTCAAATGTAAGAAACGTCCTTCAGGCTGCATCATCCAAGATAAATCGGATGGCCATTGTAAGGTCTGATTTGTCGAATCGTTGAAATTCATTGAAGGGGTGTTCGAAATCATAATGTGTATGTGTGTTCCTCTTTCTGTGCTTAAATTCTGACCAAGACCTCTACGGTTTCAGGTGACCTGGGTGGAACACTTGGAGTGCCATAGAATTGCAGTCCCCTCAATGTATCGATCAATAGTTAACAGTGGTTTGGCTTTCGGGGCAAAGCATTGGATGGCAACATTGCAGCAGCAATGTGAACGACTCGTTTTCTTCATGGCGACAAACATCCCAACAAAGGATTCAAGTGGTCTGTGTTAATTAATAGTTACTTGGAATTATGTACAAAATTTGCCTTCTTGATGAATCTGCTCATTTGATGTCTGTTGGTGAATACTAAACTGCAACTTTTGTGAACCAGGAGTAGCTACTTTTGCTGGGAGGAAAAGTATACTAAAATTGGCGCACAGAATGTCATGGAGCTTTTGTCGTGCACTTGGAGCATCCAGCTTCAATACATGGACAATGGTCCCAAGCAAAACTGGAGATGACATCAGGGTATCTTCAAGGAAGAACTTGAATGACCCTGGAGAACCTGTTGGGGTCATATTATGCACGGTTTCATCAGTGTGGTTGTCTGTTCCCCATCGTGTCCTGTTTGATTTCCTACGGGATGAGACTAACCGAGATCAGGTTTGTAGAATCCCTGTCTGCAGAATATTGATGTACAGGTTGTGGAGATAGAGCAACTAACATTCTTTGATATTCATTGCAGTGGGATATTATGTTGAATGGAGGTTCAGCGCAATCAATCGCGAACTTGTCCAAAGGACAGGATCGCGGTAATGCAGTATCTATTCAGGTGCTATCAGTTTCCCAATGCATTTTACAATCTTCTTGATTAATCCTATCACAAGCTGATTGTTTTGTGGTCCGATTACCACCTGCAGGCATCGAAATCAAATGATGAAAGCATGTGGCTACTCCAGGATAGCTGCACAAATGGCCACGAATCAATGGTGGTCTCGTCTCCAGTGGACATCGACAACATGCAATCAGTGATGACAGGGTGTGATTCCAGCAACCTTGCTGTCTTACCCTCAGGTTTCGCCATACTTTCTGATGGACCGGAACAAAGACCGTCGGTCATCACTTCCAGGCCGGAGGAGAAATCTGCAGGAGGATCTCTTTTGACCATAGCTTTCCAAATCCTAACTAGTAACTCACCCACATCTAAACTTACCATGGAGTCCATAGATTCAGTTAACAGCCTCATTTCATGTACATTGCAAAAGATCAAAGCAAGTCTGCAATGTGATGATGTGTAATCTCCTTGTTAGGATATATAGCAACAAGGATTATATATAGATGCTAAATCTAGCTCACAACTATTAGATTCATGTTTCCTCATTCATCATTGAACAATTATAAATTGATCATTGCTTGTTAAATCTTTCCTGTAAAAAATCACAGCCTTAAAATAAACTACTATAAATATCTGCAAAAAATCATCCATATTGGATGTATTCCCGCTCGATACTTGACTTAAAAAATCTTGCTCGAATCCCCATATAACATATCATCAAGCTTGAGTCGATCGGATAATAATGATCGGGACACAATCAGACCATTACTACCATACTCGTTTGTAGGCAACAATTTTCAAGTACAAATTGATAAGGTGACTCGATAAACGGAAAAAAATCAACTTAATTGGTCAATTCAAGTGACATTTACATATTTAATCGAATATATTCGACTTAATAAAAATTATATTCTCCCCCCATTATCTCAGTTGTTAAATACTCTCCATAAATAAACCCCGAGGGGGTCAAGCTAAAGAAAGAACCTTATCAAGTGTTACATTTGGGACTTTAATATTGAAACATAATCATAGTCGAGATTATTCCACCAATTAAACTAAAATATCAGGTACTATTTTCTATTTTGCTCCAGATTTTTTTTTTCACATTTTCAGTTGATTAATCGCTAGGATGATTTTTTGCACCATGAATTGATGAATTTATATTTTATAAACTCCTACTTATATACATAACTTAATTAACTAAATAGCTCATGATTGTTAGTTTGAAATTTGTAATTTTTTACGTTAACGTATGCAGTCTCTAACGGGTGGGGTGGGGGTTGGAAGTAGGCAACCTTACCTTATAATAACGAGGAGGCTGTTTCCGAATTAAATCTTGATGGTTGAGTTTTTAATTTTTTAACTCAAATATTTTTGGGTTTAAGGATGGTATTTTTCAACCAACTTTACTATTAGCATGATAATATTGATACAAATTGAAGTTATATGTGTTAATAATGATGCGAAGTTTGTTAATTTTGACCATTGAAAATCAAATTGGACTATCTTTTCGGGACGGAGGTAGAATTTCTTTATGCTTAGATGAGGCAATTCATAGGATGTTTCAAGATGTATCAAATTCAAGAAACTAATTGTGTTGCTGTTATTGGATTTCAGGTTATCTCATAGTGATAGATATAGTCTTATTGTTTGGAAAAATATACTTATTGTGACTCTAGAAAATGAGATGTATGACTCTTGTTGCCTTGTATTTCAGGGGTTGTCTTAGACGTCAGACGAAGTATGGGTACCCAGCTGCAATGTTTCACTCCGATTCCTCTGCAGATCAAGGTTCTATCTTCTACGTTTTTTCGTCTTTGGTCGTTTCCCATATGCACCAACTCTGTTTTAGTTCTACAATTGTATTGCATCTCTACCCGTCTTGAAACATGTGACTGTTCAATGTACCATGCATATTAATAGTTTTCGTCCAACAGCTAACTTGACGTTATAGTTGTTATCAAATTATTTTAGTGGCTTAGTCAGCCTAGTGCCGATTTCTGCTTTTCAATACTAATGTTCTAGGAGTATTATGTTGAGTTGTTGACCTATTGCTTCTTCTACTATAACAAGAGCATCGTAGTTCCTACTTATCTTTGCTGGAAATGGTATCAGGTTTCCTGATAGAAACTGTGTAAGAGGCTTTGTTTGTTACTATCCATGAGTGGAACGTAGAAACAAATATGTGGCCTTTATGCTTTCCGTTAACATTTCTATTTTGTATTAAGAACAATTGCTTCAAATAGTTAAAGGACAAGTCTGGCACCATTTAGCTGTTTTTTGTCGTCTACAATGATGAATCCAAGTTAGTATGAGATCATTGAGTCCTATTATTGGAATGACATAGTTTGGTATGCACTCAACGCCTCGACCTTAGGAGACTTTGCAAATGTTACCTTGACAAGTGCTATTTTTCTTCCATTTTCAGTTTCGCCACACTGGCCATCACACAAATTGCTCACTAGGGCCTGGGAGCTTTGCTTGTTTTGATAGAAATAGTACACATGGTCGTAAGCCTAAGAAAAGGGATAGAATTCCACAAAATGTAGAGTTCCCTCCTGTGCTCCCCAAGAATAAGAAAAAGCCATACCCCATACCTTTAAAGAAAATACAAGAAGCTGGCAGAGCTGATAAGAAGCTTGCACAAATGGGAATAGAGAAACCTCTTGAACCTCCAAAGAATGGAGTGCTTGTACCAGAGTTCGTTCCTCTCGCCCATCAAGTTTTGGATGCTTGGAAAGTCTTAATTAAAGGTCTTGCTCAGCTCTTGCATGTTATTCCAGTACACGCGTGTAGGTAATCCATAGTTAAAATTAAAAATGATTTCCTTTCAGGATTTTATTTAACAAGATTACAACTTACAACTTCACTTGAAATTAAAATTCAGTAATCTTCCTGCAGTGAATGCTCAATGATTCATGTAGCTGAAACTCATAATGAAATTCAAGATTGTTACGGCCCTACCAGTGCAAGCCGCAGAAGCTATCACTCATGGGTGAAGGGTTCCATTAACGATGTGCTTGTTCCAATTGATTCATACCATATGTATGATCCTTTTGGTCACCGCATCAAACATGAAACACGATTTAATTATGACAGAATTCCAGCCATTGTTGAACTTTGCATCCAAGCTGGAGTCAATATACCAGAATATCCAGCTCGAAGGAGAAAAAGACCTATTCGAATGATCGGGAGAAAAGTGATTGACATTGGAGGATATGTCGAGGAACCCAAACCTCATATTCCAGTAGATAAGGAATCCTCAATTGTGGATCTTGACACACATCAGGCTCTGGAGCGTTTTCCTCCTCCTCCCATATTAGATGTTCCCAAGATTGCTCAGGAAACAATAAATGCATATGAAAAAGTTAAATGGGGTGTCACAAAGTTAATGAAGAAGTATACTGTTAAGGCTTGTGGGTATTGTTCGGAGGTTCATGTGGGCCCCTGGGGTCACAATGCTAAGCTTTGTGGTGCTTTTAAGCACCAGTGGAGAGATGGAAAGCATGGATGGCAAGATGCCACAGTAGAGGAAATGTTTCCACCAAATTATGTTTGGCATGTTCAGGATCCGAAGGGGCCTCCCTTGAAAAGTTCACTCAGGAGGTACTATGGGAAAGCTCCAGCTGTTGTTGAAGTCTGTTTGCAGGCAGGTGCTGTAGTACCTGATAAATACAAGCCTATGATGAGGATGGACATTGTGGTCCCAGAAAATGAGGAAACCCGCTTTGTTGCATAGTTTCTTAGAGACTCTTACCAGCAGGGTTCTGGAGGATCTTTTCCCCGGTCCTATTGCTTCATCATGGGGAACGCATTCATGGACCTGGAGTGTCTGGGAAGACTTGGGTGATGTTTTGATTATATACATGTTTAGAACTTGTGGTACAGAGGATGTGTACTAGTTCCTGAGTTTATTGCCTACTTCTGCAGTTCTGCCCTTCAGAGAGTACGCATTCAAGGAAGTCTTATGACCAGAAATCCGAAAGTCCATTAGCCAAGTTTTTATCTTTTAGAAGCTGGATTGTGAATAGGTTCTCAGGATACATCTTCATGCTAAGTAGTATTCAACAAATAAATTTGATGGTAGATTTTGTATTATTCACCAAGTATAAAGCTCTCCATAGTTTAGTGGCTAAGTGGAGTTGTATTGAAAGAGGATACAATTCCTTTTGTTTGTGCTCTGTAGCATGTCTAGGGTGTCAAATCTGATGCATGTACATGTTGTACTTCATGCCTTGATCTATGGACACTTCAATATCATTTTCAAAGCTTTCTAAAAAAAATTGGAACAATCAACTGCTCGTATCATATCTTGAAACAAAAGAGTAAATAACATATATGAAGAGGAAATCAACTCCAACTAACAATATATACAAACTAAACTCCAACTAAAACTGGATCTAAAATACCCCTTAATTCCCAATAGAAGTTGGCATTTGTCCATTTCAAAGTCTATCTTCCTTCGACCACTTACTTACACAGTTACACATACTGACATACTAGTATGAAAAGAATAAACTAAGAAAGGCAGAGGAAATCATCAAGTCATCTACTTCTAAGGCTCTAGCTCTAGTTAAATCATTTATTCTCTGGTGAAGCAGCCCCTTTGAAAATGAGGAAATTGAGACTCTCCAATGTGAAGTAAATGAAAGTTCCTTTGTTGTGTGTGAAGTAACACCCAAAATTTGATCCAACCACACATTGCCACCCAATCCCATACCTGTTATCAAACTCCTGTCACAACCAAACAGCCTCAAAATTTGATTATGGACAACCTTTATGAGACAAACAGATACATACACTATATACTAAAGATTTGAAGTGATACCATACACATATTTTAAAAACAGAGATTATTGCACACCTTCTTGATGTAACAAGATATTGCTTTAACATCAAACACATCATAGATATCTAAAGCTTGAGAAGCAAAAGACATAGCTTGCATCTGCATATTCAAGGGCATATCAGAGTCCTCCACAAGTGCCTTGCCTTCCAACATCCTCTCACAATTTCTTTCTTTTACATGCACAAAATGGACAATGAGTTTGGGTCAAATAGTATATTTTTTTTCTAAGAAACTAAGAAATCAAACCCAATAAAATGAATGTTTTAGTATGGAAATATCAAAATATGGAATCCTAGAGGGGCTAGAAAAATCTTTAGATAATGTACGTTATGGGAAATCTAAATCGATGACTCATCACATACCATCTCCAAATGTAAAGGAATCATTTGGTCTAGTTGGCACGTTGTCCCATAATTTATGTCTTTTTCCCCTCACTTTAAGGATTTTTTAAAGTAGGATTGTCTCTATCTTCGTCATCGTTGAGTGGAGATTTTGTGGATAAAGCTGGTGAGGTCATAAACAAATCCTACTTCAGTGCCCATCTGTTGAATTTTTGTGTTCCGGCTAAAGTTTTGATATTTTGTCTTAGCAACGTAAATATCGAATCATAGTCAAAATTATTAGGCTTAATTTCATCTATCCTAACTATACCATATTAAAGTTGACACATCAATGATTTCAACACTTCAAGAATTTGGCCTCTTATCATAATGATACTTGGGAGTATTCTCAACTAGCGCGATCTTTTATTTTAATCATGCTTCTATTTTATAGCCGTAGTGTGATAGATGTATCGAAAAAGAATCTTAGATTTATGCTTGATATTTCAATGACAAAGAGAATACAAGTGGCTTTAGATATTTTTAAATCGAGGAAACAGTGATGGAGGATCTCGTTTAAGTTAACAATGGCAACTCTGATGGCGTGGATGGTCTTAGTTCATTTTCTTTGGCTTTTCGTTAGCGAAACTGATTTCCTTCTTCTCACTCCTCATGAAAACACTTTCATTCGGTTCTCTCATTCTTGATGGTTTTATTTTTACCAGTATGGTATAGGAATATGTCATGGGCAGGTGCAGCGATGATTGGAGGAAGCTGATCTTCAAGAAGGAAGATGAAGAATTAAAGAAGTCTTTGATTCTTAAATTTAGTGATGGTTGTTTTTTGAATTTGAAAGACATTGTTATCAGTACCTTTAATTCGGTTTCATATAATTCTATTTCATGTAATAGACGCGAAGGCTACGGACAAGCTTCTTTTACTTAATATAATGAATTATTTATCAAAAAAAACTATATCATTTTCATATAATTTTGGTATTTTTCAATACCTCATGAATACCATTTTCATATAATTTTGGTATTTCTTATTACCACAAGAATATCATTTTTACATAATTTTGATATTTCTCAATATTACAAGAATATCATTTTATTATGATTTGGTAATTTTAAATATGATTTTATTCTGTCGACAAAATACGTTTTTATGATTTTGATATTCTGTCTGCAGACTAAGAGTATTTTTAGCAAATTTAGGGTTGAATGCAGTGATCGGCTGGATATTCTTATAATGATGAGGTTTCGGGATCCCAGTCCTTGTAGTGACAGGACGATCTCTTTATTAAAAAAAAAATATATATCCCAATATGCAAACTTTTTTACCCTTTAATTTTCTATCTTTTTAATTTATATTCTCATTTGTTTTGTGCGTTAAAATAGATGGACACCTACTTCATATTAGGACAATTTTATAATGGAACTATGTTAGCTTACTTTAGTCCATTTTGGCCTTGTTGATTAATTGATGGATCACTTAGGCATTTGAACAGAGACCATCCATCATCCATGTGACCATGTCAAAATTTATCTATACAGCACAAAGTAGCAACAATTTGCACAAATCCTTCAACTAAAATTGGTTTATCTTTCCCATTTTCCTCTTCTTCATCATCATCTGCATTGTTATCACTCTTCACCTTGTTCTCTTTGTCACCAATCTTCAAACCCTGCATTCCATCAACACAAGACCCTCCTCCCTCAATCACACCCACCCACCTCAACGTCCTCCACATTCTCCTCCTCACCACTTTCAACAACCACCACTTTATCTCCTCCTAAACCCAACTCTCCTCCCTTCATGGTGGCGCAACTGCTTGGAGTTGGAATCATCCCCTTCGACTCCAACAACCATGTCTGAGGAATCTTTGGTTATCAGCCAGGGATCGTTGAGACAATCATCTTCGTCATCTTCAGATGGTGATATTATTGATTTGAGTTTTTGATTTCTAGATTTTATTCATTCGGAACATGCTTCGCCCAAGTCAAGCCTCTGTTCCAATTTAATTTATAGGTTTTGTTTTAACAAATAATTGACTCAATTTTTAATTGCCAAGCGATAAACCAAGGAGTATATAGTACAATGTGCAGAACTACAATATTTAACATCAGTTACAAGTAAACAGTTGATGCAGTACATGAAGAGCACCATTAAAGTACGAAGGGAATAGGTATTACAAATGGGAAGCCAAACAAATTTATCAACTTAAAGTATAGCCAATGCTTAAACAAAAGGGATTTCCTGTAGAAGAAAAAAGCCTATCCAGAAATACACAGAACTATAGCCGGGGCATGTTGACCTGGAGGCAGGAGCCCCTTTTAACATTCACATCCAGTTGACCTTTGTTGCCGTCCTCCACCAGCAACATCAATTGTATCCGGAAGATATCTGTTTTCATCAACACGAACATTTGTGTTACATTAGACGCAGAAAAAAGGCCATCTGA
Organism: Lithospermum erythrorhizon; assembly: GCA_019722365.1. Taxonomy (NCBI): domain Eukaryota; kingdom Viridiplantae; phylum Streptophyta; class Magnoliopsida; order Boraginales; family Boraginaceae; genus Lithospermum; species Lithospermum erythrorhizon. Next base: position 1,681,006 of record JADFUC010000758.1, on the reverse strand, counting down.
AAATACTATCATCAAGTAACAGAAAGCAAAGAAGAGAACCTAAACTACTTTAAACTACTTTACATTAACTTAGTTTTCCTAGATAGCAAGAAGAAGTCCAGAAATGTAGTAAACAACAAGACTGAAAAGAAATTCATGATGCAAAACTAACTGGAGACCAAAAGATAAACAGAGTTTTATTGGGAATAACAACAGATCGAAGTGATGGTACATACATATCTTCTTCAGGCTCATTCTTTAGCGCATTTTTCGCTATACACTCAAAAGCTGCCTCAACATTAAATCCTTCTTTGGCAGATGTCTCGAAGTATGGTATATTACCCTTTGAAGCACACCATGCCTTAGCTTTTTTCTCAGACACCTGATATAGGATAAATCAGATACAAAAAATCCAAGAGTCTAAGCACATGGAAATCAAAGAGAAATGAAGTAAAGAAGTGAGTGTAAGCTGACTTATCACTCCAAGCTGAAGGTTAAGAAAAGCTGAACTTACCACTCGACTATTGCCACCATCAACATCTATCTTGTTACCCAATACAACAAAAGGAAAATTCTCCGGGTCAGATGGACTGGCCTGAAAATCAAGAAAGCAATTATTAGCACCTCAATGAGAAATTCAATGAATCAGTATAAAGCCACCAAAAACCAAATTTAGCACCTGAATGAGAAATTCTTCCCTCCAGTTGTTCAGATTCTCAAATGATTTCTGAACATTCACGTCATACACAAGAACACAGCAGTCTGCTCCACGGTAAAAGGCCACTCCAAGGCTCTGGAACCTTTCTTGCCCTGCTGTATCCCAAATCTAAAAGAAGGAAACAACATCATTAGGGGGGAAAGGGTCAACCTAGGCTCCGAAATGAAAAGCAACATCGCTTTCACAGGAAGTTATTAATCTATTTGGTTGAAAGAAAATAAATAGCAAAGGACACCATACTGGTCGGGGGGGAAATAAATATTTTGTGAGATGAAAGGTTGTAAATAATGCTACTAGCACAACTATGAGGAGTGAATTATGTACATCATATCATTTACACACATAAAAAATACTGTATACCAAACCCAAATATCTCTAGTACCAAATTTTTAGACAAAGATTCCACAACACAATTAGGATTTAGGTGAAAGAACAAATATACACCATAGGTTATTACTAACTGATAATCATTAATGTAAACAAATTCACAATCTAAAGGGATTAACAAGCAGATAACATTGACAGCATGAGAAAAAAGGAACTCTTCTATGAACTTCAGAACGAAGCAACAGAGGTAAATCGGCAAGTCTTCTATAAATCTCAATCTCAAGAATAAATTGGTACATATAAATGGAGATAAACACGTAACTCAATCTCAAGAATAAATTGGTACATATAAATGGACTTCTATTAACTTCTAGAACGAAGCAACAGAGGTAAATCGGCAAGTCTTCAATAAATCTACCAAAACAACATGCGAGCAATATGCTTTTTTGTATCGAGCCTGACCTGCAATGTGAACAATCTGTCATCAATCTGCACCTCTTTGGTCAGAAAATCAGCTCCAATTGTGGCTTTATACTGATTGCTGAACTTACGATTCACATACCTATAATATATCAAATCAAAAGTAAGCAAACTCCAAACCCAATAAACAAATAAACTTAATTCACAAAAAAGGGTTCTCGAAATTCTTACTGATTCATCAAAGATGTCTTCCCAACCCTACAACACATCAAATTCATCAAGTCAGCAACATAAACAATTACAAAAACTCAAGATCATCATCAAATCTTCTCAAACAACGATACAATATTAGCTATCAATTACTCCACCATCAAGATCACATTCAATTACCCATTTCCAATATCTTCAATTGAACAACAAAACCACAATTTTCCAACCAAATCTTTTAAAAAATCAAATTTTGAGCAAAACCCATATTTCATTATCATCATTAAAATATTTCCAACTAACAAATATGTGAATGAGATCAAATTCAATTTTAGATCTGCTGACCATAAATCAGAAACTAAACCCAACCAAAACAACCCCAACAACAAAAACCACAATTTCCACATCTATTACACAACATCATTAAAAAAAATGACATCATACCAAATCGCTTAAAATTGATAAATTATAAATTAAAATAAAACTTGATTTTGTACCAAATTCCTTAAAACTTGAGGATAAAACATGAAAAATTATTGAAAAAAACATTACCCGCTATCTCCGAGGATGATAACCTTAAGAAGCATACGTCTCCGAGAAGCCATAACGATAATTTAATCAAAATTGATTTATTTGTGTTTCTTTGATTAAGGAGAGTAGAGAAAAATTATAGGACAATAATTATGGGAAATGGTGAATTTTTTTGTTTATAATTGGACCATAAAACAATTTGTATTTTATTATTTGAGGACAGCAAAGATCCGGATTATTTTAATAGAATCTTCGATGTCGATGGAATAATAGGATATTTAACCTTATAGTGTTCATATATTCTGTTTTTGTGCCCCTATATTTTTGCAAATTTGATCCGTCAAAAAAATTTCATTTTTTATTTTTTAAAAGGAAATGTAATAGCCCATTCTTATCGGCGTTTGGGAATATAACTTAGGTAATTGATAGTACTTATTTTTTTATTTATTTTTAAAAAAAAATAGGTTCTTGTCACTATAAGGAATCGATCCCGGACCTCGTCATATAACTAACCCTAAGGGTTAGGTAATTGATACTTATAACTTTGATTTAAATCAATTTATCATGTTAATAGTTAATTGCACTCGAAGTGCTACAAACCATTGAGCATAACTAAAAATAGTCCTTCCGTTCAGAATGAAAAATGTCAAAACTCAAATTCTTCGTGTCCCCTCAACTTCGACGATCTGGTCATTTTTCCCCTTGAACTTTTAAAATTGGTCAATTTGTCCCCTGAACTATCCGAACTAGTCATTTTAGGAATTCCGTTCATTTTTTGTGTTAAAATTGATATCAATCCACTTTTGATGAAGGGTAAAATCGAAATTATACATATATTAGACTTGTGGGTCAATTTTCAAATATAGAAAAGTAATTGGATCAATTTAATATTTGTACAATGTCATTTTTACCCTTTATTAAATTTACTATAATTGAAGGGACAATGTGATCGATTGCAATTAATTGAATCAGCAATCTGACCAACTATGATTAGTCTATGGGACAATCTGACATATGATTTTGACATGCATAAATTTGATAAACAAATTACTTGAAGCCTTTCAAATGTTAATCATTACACAATAATCAGATTTTGCTAGAAACTGTGCTCTTTATAACTTGTGAGATTAAGATTTCGTTGGATATGCTGAAAAAAAAATAGTTCAAATCATTCCATTAATCACACTATCTCACATTTGATGTTTAGTGAGAAGACAGCTTGGAATTTCTTACATCCCAACAAAATCCAGCATTACCATGCCATGCAAATGTGCAATTAGTCCATGACCATCACAAGTGCAAAACTTCAAACATCAAGAAACGGGTTGAATTGTAGGGGAATTGTAGTTAGTTTGTTTAACACCCATTAAAATTGGAATTAACAATTTCAATATATTTTCACAATTTTAAAAAATGCCATCATCATCATATGTAAGGAAAAAATTTGGAGAGACTACCCAAGCAAAGCAACTTGACCACAAAACTGAATAATAATGCAAAAAAGTTGCAACCTATCAATATGAGTCTCATCCATAGATTTTTTAGTAGCAAGCCAGCCGACATAAAACATATAACAAAGAAAAAACTGTTCGGATGGGCAAAAACCCCTTAAAATTTTTCAATAATCAACCAGTAGCTCTAAAATCTTCAAAATAGTAAGCAAATACTACAATGTAGCCAGCCCTCGATACAAATCTCTCTTTTACGCAGATGCTGCAGCGGCCTTCTTCCTTGGAGCTGCTTCCGTGCCTAGATAAACCAAGATAAATCAGAATCACTTAAGGATCTATTTATATTACGCACAACTTGCATGTTGACACCATTAGACACACTATCTTATGAGTTCCTACGTACCTTCTCTGAAGCCAGTCTTAAATCTGCGAGGTACATTACGGAGATACCTCATGCGTCCAGTTCCAGTGGTCTTTCGGCGAATAGCCTTCACACTCCAGTTATCTGAAACGTGTAATTTAAATACATAAAAACAGGATACTAAACATGGATTTTAATTCATTGTTATACTCAAATCCATGCTGTAATATCAATTTCTACAAAATTCTCATGATCATCCCATCGTGTAAAGTATGGCAGCATGATTATCACATTCCGTAATCAATTCAAAAGCAGTAAAAACAATAATTGCAAATATATAAAATCTAGAAGTTTTAACAAGGACCTAAAGATTAACAAGCTGTCAAATTTCTCCAAATCGATCTACAAATTACGCCTCTTAACAAATATTCACGGATTTCTTAAAATATGAATTCGACAACATAACTGCATCATATAATATATAACATCATTCAACATTATTTAAATATGAAAGATACATTCAAAATCAACATATTCGGACAACAGATAATCACCTTCAATATTCAATCCTTTAAACATTATTATGAGATAAACCGGAGTAAAAATAGTAATTGCCCAAACTCCAATATATCTCCTTAATATAAATAAAAATGTACACCCTCCATACCAACAATATTGTCCAATATTAAATTCTGAAGTCCAAGTATTATAATCTAAATCAAATGCTATTATTTATAATCTCCTTTCCAATTAACATATAATTTTGATTTAAATCAAACTTACGTATGTGAATGAAGGTAACAAACTTGAGTAATTTGGACAATTAAAATGGAAAGTGGACAATTAATTTGGGACATAAATAATAAAATAATTGGGGCATACATGTCCTCTTGCGAGCAGCAGGGTAAGCACAAGCTGAGCATCGGCTCTTCTGGAGATGGAAACTCCTCCGACCACATCGTACACATAGTGTATGTGTCTTGTTCCTCCTCTTACCAAAACTCCCTGTTCCTTTTCCCTATTACAATTACACATGTACAAATACAAATCAGATCAAATTATGTATACAAATGTAACAAAAGTGGACAACATTTTGGGACAAAGTTTACCATTACTGTATAGTTTGCAGAAACCCTAGATTGGTTGGACGATGTCGATTGACCTTAAAATGAGGGAACCAATTATTTATATGAAGCGTAAGGGTTTGAGAATGTTGGGTTTTTCCCTTTTTAAGTGGGCTATTTATTGGGCTTTAGCAGTTTGGCTAATACTCTTGGTCTTCGGCCATAAGAGTTCAAATGTACAGCAGGAAGGCAGTTGAATAAAATTAATATTGTAGCCATTGTCTGTATCTACCAAATTTGATTTAAAAATGATCTGGCGATTCTTAAAATATATCGTTTAAGATGGGTACAATTGAAAAAAATTTCAAGGGTTTACCAAAATTATTCTATTAATTAGTATGTGCAAGAAATTCGTCGAACAAATTACCTAAAATTAAAAATAAACATATAATTGACATTAATGAACTTTTTTTTTTAGGAAATTATGCGTATTAACTAAAATAACACCAAAAGAAAAAGAAAAATATATCATAAAATGAATATAATTTGGCACAATCGATAATGAACCATTAATAAACAAAAGCAATGAGCGAAGTAACTCGACCAAGTGGCTTGGCTCGTGCTGCAGAGTTGTTTAACGGTAGAACTCGAGTGTTTAGTGAGTTAATCTTTCGGATTGTCATTTTACCACTTTAGGTAATTATTCAGGTATTGATTCGAAATATGTATTCAAACTCAACCGTTGATTGAGCTACTCTGACCCGACTTGTAACACTAACTATCGACTTTATGATCGGCTTTTATTCGGTTTGTCATGCTAAACAAGCAAACGAGTTGCTTTAACCAGATTGGATAACAAGTATGTGTAGGGTATGTGGTAATTTAGTTGATCTTGATAACGTCCTTATATATTTAAACATTAAGCTTGGCAAAATAGTCAGATAGGATTCTTCAAATTCAGTGATAATATTCTGACATTCGAAAACTTAGTGGTTTGTCTATAGGTTAAAGGAACTCATTAAGTACTCGCATCTTTAAACACACCATTTGTTCGATTCCCCAATCAATCCATACAAGGGCATCCATTAAATCTCTTCTTTTTTCATTCATCAAAATTCTTGGATAGCTATAAAGGAAGTTCTAGTTATTTAATCCTTAAATAGTATAGTTGCAACAATATTATACTCCATTTGTTTATGAATAAGAAACTTTTCTAAAGGCCTTCAATCAAATATGTCTTTTTGTGTTGTGGAAGACTTACCGGAAATTAAAACTTAAATTGTCTATATTCATTAATAGTAAAGTTATGTTCTTATTTTTATTTGGCTAATTAGCCACTTGCCTCCCTCAACTATCGTTTGTGTTGGTTACTCACCGAGGCTTTGTGATCTTCATTAAAACATTCACTTGTAGTTTTTATTTTTAGTCTGTCCCCCAATACTTTTCATCTTGTCTCCTTTGCCTCCTCGTCCCGTTTTTCACATTTTAAAATTCATTTTAAATAAAAACCTAAATAACTATTTGTCTCTAACACTACACTAAAGTATAGGACTAAGTATAAGGGCACATTTTTTTACATAATTACAATAAAACCCGAATTCTTTCTTGCTTTAATACACCCTTTGCAGCTCCGTCCCTGAACTTTTCCCTAAGCGTTACCTGAACTTTCGTCAACCACCAATTTTTTTTGACACACCGCTGCCGTTGCCCCAGACTTTCCCACTAAACTTTCCTTTTGTTTTCCTTAAACCCGATTTTTCTTTGACACCCTAAACCCTACCAGGCCACGAACTTCGCGACTACCAATTTTCTTTGACCACGCCCATCCCCACTTGAACTTTCCCACAGACTTTCCCTAAACTTTCTGCTAATTTTTCTTTGACACACCCCGCCATACCCCACCACCCCGCCTGAAGTTTCCCCTAAACTTTCCTCCCGAACGTTAAGCAACCACGATTTCTTAACACGGCGTTGGTGGTTGGTGAAAGTCCTGGAAAAATTAGGAAGGAAAAGTTCGGGGGAGCTAGAAACAGGTGGAATGTCAGAAAATTGGTAATTTCTTAAATTGAGAAAGTTGAAAAACGTAGAAACCAGGGTAGAATATATCAAAAAGTGTGAAACTAATGAAAGTTGAAATAAAGATTAGGAAAAGTTTGAGGGGGCATGGGTGGTATGGGGTAGGGTGGGTGTGTAAAAAAAAAGGTGGTGGTGAAAAGCAAGACCAGTAAAAACAGGAGAAGACCAGTGAAGATGGGTATGTCGAAAGAGAGTGATAGAGTTTTGTGCGGTATGCTGGAGGCTTAAATATGCTATAGTTAGTCACATGCTTTGAACTCAACAATCAGGAACTCAAAATGGTCATTTAAAGACTTTTTTTTTTTAGTTGAAAAAACAGATTCTAAATGTGAAAAATGAGAGATGAGACGATCGAACAAGATATAAATATAAGAGAGCAAACTTCAAAAAATAAACTTATCAACTTAAATAAAAATCGCAAAGTTCGAGCCTTAACATCGCTTCTATGAATTAAATGAACAAGCGGCTATGCGACCATGAAAATAATAAGTACAAGAAATTGATATCACTAATTTTATGAACTACTGTTGATGATTCACGTACGTACCACATGTGACATGTTATGATATATTAAAATATAAAATTTAAAATTTAAAAAGTTAATTCATTAAAATTGAAAATTAAACGATTTTTAGGTTAGGAAAATAGTATATTGATCATATACTTTAAATACTAATTTGATTAAAAAAAAATCTTAACAAAAGCTACCGGAGCACTATCATCATAATACATTCAAATCAGACGAAGAGACCAATGGTTCCAAAGATCATGATAATTATCTCATTCTCATTGAAAATTATACATACTAATAATAATGTGTCAAGCAATTCTTGAAAATACCATTCATTGGTTTAAGCAAACTAAAAAACAATCCGTTCGTTTTCCTTTTTTAAGAAGATCGTCCGTAGTTGTTGTTGCGAGCTAAAAACATTTTGCATGCATTCAATTTTAAAACAACATCATATATTATTGGTTGATAATTGTAAAAAAAAAGTATATTGATAAGCAGAAAGCGCCCAAAAAGATAGAGCTACGTCACATTTGTCATATTTACATTATTCATATATAAAGGTCAAGTCGCACGCAATTCTTTACAAAATTAGATTGTTCTATTATAAAATTCACATAGAAAACATACATGTTCTCAAGATAAAATAACTTTCATCACTACATGCATGCAATACTAACTTATGTGCATGCATTGCAATCAACTATTCGTAGCCTATTGAAGTTGTAGTCCATATATGCCCAAGTCGATATACTGCAACGAATTCTTCCCTCGATCATTAAGTCCGACATAACACAATTTGTTCATCTTCATCGTTTGTACCATCTGCATTCTTCTTTGTACCATGTGCACCTTTATTTGACCCTGATGATGACCATGACCAATCCCAAGAACTAAGAAGATCACCAGGTTGGTTTTTTGGATAATAAAAAAGGAACAACCTTAATCTTTTAGGCAAATAAGGGTTCCTCAAAACCTTATTATCATAGTCCATCATCATGGTTTCAATACTATCATCATCATTATAGACCGTAACCAATGAATCAAAACCAGGCAATTGATATTGCATGTAAAACTCTTGGGTAATATTTCCCACACGTCTGAGATTCATGACTAGGTCTAAGAATGTTACCCTCCTGTTGACCTTGCTCAATTTTGACTCACCCCCAGCATATATAAATCTGCCTACATTCCCTGGATGAGGCACGAAGTTGCCTCCATAACTGAACATCAATTTCACAATTACTCCTGATTTAGCCATATTGATTTTTTGTTTATTATGAATATTTAATACTGATATTATGAATGTAACTTGCTTGACCTAAACTAGTCTTTATATAGATTAGCATCATGTCTAGTTTTAGTAGGATTTTAAATTCGAACTGATTGGTTAAAATTGGTTCTTGAATCCTGAGCTTCAGGAGAGTTTTGCATGAATTAGGATTATTGGAATTCTATCTTCAGCAAGAATACTGTTAGATAAACCGTATTACTATTTTAGAATTAGAGTTGGATTATATTATTCGGTTCTTTTTTAATTCTATGTATATTTCATATTTATAAAATGACATCATAATATTATTACTCCGTACGTATACATTGCAACTCCTTAGTAGGATATATATATAGTACTATAAATCAACGCTATCAAAATATGAGGAATACTTTTATGTATTTAATTTTAATTTGTTGATTATCATCAGCACCAATTCAAGCCACCAATTATATTATCTTTTAAGAAGGAATTAATAACCTTATGATAATATTTTGTTATAATATACAATATAGGGTCACAATTAAATTAAATAACTAGACAAAATTATAATAAGCTGTCATTTACTTAATTTTTGTTTTGTTTTGTATGACTTTCATCTCAATTTAATATATATATTTAGTTTAAATATTTAAAATAATAAATTTTTACTCAAGCTTAATTTATTGAAAGAAAAAATAATTTTTATAAGTTCTAAAAAAAATTATTCAAAGAATCGAAAAATAAAGAACAATAACAAGTGCAACCCATTTACTCAAATATTTGAAATTTAATCTGTGTTGGAACCTCAACAGGTTCTAGTATGATTAAACCGAATTTTTTCTGGAACTCTTGATGGAAATTTCTACAAAACATTATGTACGATTATTTTAAGGAGAAGACAAGTAAAAAAGTTATAAAGGATTTCTCCGAGAAGTCCAATAACAGTACAAATGCACATTAAAATCAAGTGAGAATAAATAAAGAAAAAGATTGATAGAAAAACTCATATCACATAACGTGGTTTAGATTTAAACGATGATAGATGAAGCGGCGTAACTTTATCTTTTTTGGTATTTCTTTAGAGATGTCGCGTGTCCAGGAAAGGAAACATACACACTAACAAATTTATGATTCATCTATTTAATATATTGCCAAAGAGTTGAGTGATGAATAGGCAATGAAATATGGCAGAAAAATCTCAAATGCTGCTCAGAAAGACAATTCAAAATACTAAAACATTCTTAAACAAGACATTGCAAAACTTCAAGTCCTTTCTAGTTGGTGATTATCCTAATAAGTTGTCTGAAGCTTTTGTCATCAAGAAAATCTTCTGCAGATGGAATGGTAATCAAAAGATCTCGGAATCGAATAATTTTTGGCAGAACACCCTTGATGAGGTGATGGACAATGCAGTGCTGGTGCAGAAAATACAGGACAAGGAGAGGGAACAAGAAGAATGCAGTGAAAGCATCATAAGCATACCGGTCAGCGGTACTAGTACTATGTCAAATGAGGGGGAACAAGCAGAAAGAAAGCTCGAAAATCGCCAAGAGGGTATACAAAGGGGGCAATCTTCACGAAGCATAGCGCGAAAGCTGAAGCAACTAGAGATGCTTGAACCGAAAGATGTTGAACATGTTTTGGATGTAGAAGAAGTGCTGCATTACTACTCTCGCCTTACCAGTCCTGCTTATGTCGACATTGTAGATAGATTTTGCACTGATATGCATAACTAAAACTCGCTTCAGCAGCCTTCTGTTAGCATCACTGCCAATAACTCAATGAGGAGAAATGGTTCATTGAGAAGACTTGGTCCTGTGAAGCTCTAGAAACAGGAACCAGAAGTAGTGTGAGTTAAGGAGGTCTGCATTTAAATATTGTTTATGTTGTCTGCAAGATTTAAACTTTGTCAACCTTATATCATTGTTGAATTCCATGCTAGTAAATTGGAATGTAATTGAATATTTGTGATTTTCAAGAGAATAAGAAATCTGAAAAGTTTTAGCAGTATTTCCTTAACTATGCAATATGCTTTTCTTCATTACTGCTTAATCTTCTTCTTCTAACATTGACAATTAACAGTTTGATAATGTTGGCGTGCTCCATCAACAAGCCTCAATTAACAGTTTAATTATTTGCACCATATGCGTTAACATAACAATAGTAGGGTATGACTCCAATTCATTCTTATAAAGAATCGATTGATTTCATCTTAAAATCAATTGGCCATAAAAGATGCATCCCTGAACCTTTTAAACTACCTCGTCTCATATGTTAAGCATAACTAATGTCATAGATCCTCCCGAATAAGACTTAAAGTTACTATAATTCCATCGAGACTTTGTCCAACAATATCTTTTAAACTATGTTTTCAAATTATGCAGAATTTAAAGAAATTGTGCTTAACAATTACTTAGAACTTAGAAGATGGTGAAGCTAATTACTTCGAGAAAGGCAGATAATTTAATCAAATGCTATCTCCATGGAATATTGGATATAATAGTACAGGGAAACTCGTAGTCCAACAAGCTGCAAGCATTCAAAGGCAAATAACAAAAAAAATGACAAACAATAAAAGAAGATTAGGTATGACACCCATTGGGGACCAAGGCCATCCCCTGTTGGCCTAATGAAGTTGTAAGTCTGCAGAACATGGAACTGAAATGCCACTTCCCAACAAAGAGACTCAATATGCTACCACAACTACTTCACAGAGTTGTGCTAGCAAACCAACATCACGCAACTGCTATATGCATTAAACAAGCTTCAGCGACCAGAAGATGCTAGAACATCGTGTTCCTTCAAACGCCTTTGAAACTGAGCCAAGCGATTTTGCAACTGTAAGATGCCATCAGCCTTTTGAGATAATATTGTGTTCAACTTAGTTATGTAATCATCCAGCTGGTTCCCAGGTTGATCTGCCACAACCAAGAGGTTCATTTCCTGCAAGGGATAATTTGACAATTATGTGAAACATATCAAAATCACGACAAAGTTCAGAGAACAATATCTTGGGACAAAAAATTTATGTCTGCATATACTATTAATTCACCATATTTGCGGAATCTGATTGGAATACCATTATGTTTTCATATTTGGATGCATGACTGCAGAGCAATGATACTTAAGGAGTCAAATATTCTACACCAATAATCTAAAAAGCAGCAAATGGATGGTTAGAGAACTCTACCTCTCGAACAATGTCCATCGTCTCTTCTACCTGTTTCCGATGAGCATTAACAAGGTCCTCCTCTTCCTGAAAGACACCAAAAAACAGTAAGCCATGTCAGCTTCTCCAGATATTTACCTTGCAAGTCAAATAAAGGTCATGTATCCATATCACCTTAAGAAGTGAGTCCAAGTCAGTGTCTGAGTTCGCAAGTCGGGCATCTGATTTAGGTGGAAGCTCCTTCCATTTCATCTGGCCATTGGACTTCTTCAAATTACTTTCTGAATTCGAGTAATTGTACATATCATTTTTAGAACTTTTCTGCCAAGTTGGCTTCTCTTCTTCATAATAGTCTTCATCTTCGCCGTCTTTGTCTTCATCCCAAGACTCCCCCACATAATCTTCAATGGTTGATATAGGTGCCAGTGGCACGGATGTCGACTCCCTCAGGTTTTGGGTTGCAGATAGAACATCTTTCTTGGAGACACCTCCTTTAGAAAGGCTCTTCACCCTAAGATATTGGGGGATAGTTTAAGCAATATGCAGAACAGGTGGTAAAAAGAATCAACATCTTATAGATTCGACTTCCATATGTACCTGTCAGCATATCTTAATGTGTTCAGAGTATGCTCCGAGGATCCAGAGCTAGGTGAAATGCAGGATATCATTACGGTCCTAGAATTTCCAACAAAAGAATCCCGGAGAACTTCAGTTAATTTACTGCCTCTGAATGGGATATGGTTTTGATCATTATCAAGAGCTCTAATGCATTCTTTCAACGCAAGCAAGCTTTTATTAATCTCAGCACCTTCAGTTCTGCATATAAAAAGATATGTTGGATGAAAACATAAGAAATTAGCATGACAATACAATAATTTTAAGAAGTCATCAACACATATGTGAACTATTGAGAGTGAAGCCTAGATTATTTTACTTCGTACAAGTCTGGCTTGACGGATATTGCCTTGGCATGCAAGATCGAACAGAAGCCTCTGAGCTGAGGATAAATCTAGAATCTGCTTAGGGCATTCAACCATACTAGCTTGTAACAATTTTACAAAAATAAAGGAGCCATGAACAATCATCTCCAATGAAAATGATTATTGACAAATGAAAATGATTATTGACATAGGACCACAGAAAATGGACATGTAACTAAAAACTTAATAGAACCCATTGTCTTTGGCTTGATCAATTTCAATGGTGCTCATGGAACACATACACTAAGAAAAATCATGGATGGACCGATGGAGTAGTTATCTTTTATTATTCTTCAAGCAAGTGAGATTTTGAAGGACATAAGTTTCAAGTCTACTAGAAAGCAACCTTGATGGGATGATTTATGGGATTTGAGTTAAACCACTCATTAAAATATTGTTTTCTCTGTTAAGACAGAACAGAACTCAAGATGACCCCAAAGCTCAAAACCAGGGTAACAGCATGGTAAAAGGTTCTCAATACATGGTATTGCTGCAGAGATTGAGTTTTCTGCTTTACATGGCCATTGGTCCCATACATACACAAAATAATGCATGATTGCGATAAGCACTACACAAACTTTGCCATCTTAGGTGCTAAACTCATGTTAACTGGTAATCAATGAATATATGTACCCAGCAAAACATGACAGGTTTTCCATTCAGGTGCAAAATTCATACTCCAAAAGCATCGGAAAATGTTCAGGAAGAAAAAAGGATAAGTACCTAGTCTGCTTATCATTATCTGTGGTATCTGCACCACGTTCACTTCCCGCAAGATCTATAAATGAGAGCTTCCCAACAGGCTTGGGAGGTTTAGAGTTGTTTCCATTGACTGATCTTTTAATAGCAAGCTGAAGTATGGCATGGGATCGAGATGATTCCTCATTAGCACCAGTGGTACCTGTACTCCTAGTAGCATTTCCTCTCTCAATGAGGTCTTGAATAGTCTCAACATCCGATACTCTGTACTCGTCCAGGCCAACAATGCATACCTGCTTCTTTCCATCCTCTCGCATGAAGAGTTTTCTGAAGAACAGAAATTTAGTAAACAACTAAAGATTATAATGAACATAAAGGTATTAAACACTCTTTGGATAAGAGAAGCAGATAAACTCACTTCCGCTCATTGAGGAGATCATATAGTTTTCCACCATAAATCTCGAAGAAGCTCACGAACAGTTGGAAGCCTTGGTTTCGGTAGGTATGGTGCATGAGCCTCAGAATATCTCTAGAGGCTTTAAGGGGAAGAGGTTTCATAGTATATGTCTTTCCGCTTCCTGAATACATAAAGATTTAAAAATGGGACGTCTCATAGTTAATTAATTCTAAAAGAAATGAGGTGGTTTATTTCCACTAGAAAGAAACTATTGAAGTCCTTGAGAACTTCTAAAAGATGAGAAAAGTTCTACAAGAACAACTACTAGAATCGCTTATTCATAAATATTTTTAATTTCTTTATCGATCTTGTTGATAATGCTCCCCCATTGTCCTTGCCATTCCCAAATCCAAATATCTATTATCTTAAATTCTTAATCATTCCATTAATTATATTGGCCATCTATAATTTCATGAAATGTTCTTTTAACTAGCATTTCTTCTGAAATGCACATACCAATGGCCACTGAATGTATATTCTACATAAAAATTGAGGTACAAGAAGTTACAGGTTCTGACTACTTAATGTCAAAAATGTTGAGTTACCTGTTTGCCCATAAGCAAAGCAAGTTGCTTTGGTCTGCTGGAAAATTATTGGAACAATGGGCTCCACAGTTTCACGATATACCTAAGGAAATGAAAAGAGAAAAGGTCAGCATATAAAAGATCTTAAGAGAAACATGACTACATCTCTGGCTATTTACCTCATCATTTGATACCTCCTCATTCAGCACTGCATCAAAGACAAATTCGTGCTTTTCAACATATTCTGTCAAGTCTACCTGTATAATGGTGGGGAAGGAGACTTTCTGAGAATGGATACTGAATAAGTAGATTTACATTGTCCTGAAAATTGCATGAGAATACGGATACAATATGAACACAGAACCACCTAACCACAATCTACTTTGGAAAATTATATACAATCTTGTGGAAGCATCAATGAACAACAAAAAAATATTATTTCGGATCAGGAATGGCCTTATCATCGAAGTTTAAGCTTGGACAAATCAGGAATTTGTGGGACCAAAGGTAGTATTAAACTTAAGTAGCTGCTGAAACTAAAAGTAAAACTGAGACATGTCAGTGATATACCTTTAGCTTTGTCTCATGAACAGCCATATAGTTGGAATGTGTTTCAATGATGTCTTCCTCATTCTTTGCAAGCTCTTTTTTGTTAAGTGGTCTCTTCCTCACCTTCAGTTGCAAACAGAAATTCAATAAGCAGCAATAACGTGAAAATAAATTTTCTACAAATATAAAATAACATATTTCTCTATGGTAAAAGATGGCTCCTAAAGGTTTAAAGTAATGTATTAAAACTCGATACGTTCTTAAAGAGCATGTATGATTTCACATATAAAGTCATCAGTTAAAAAAAGGTGGCATATACTTCTTCAATTGAGCAGTGACATTCACTAAAGAATCCAGGAAAATGAAACATACCACGACTTTTATCTTGGCAACATTACTTGGCTTTTCTTTGTCCGTTGTAGAACCTTTCATGCCATTAATGTCTGGTAACCCACGAGCTCTGTCAGATTGCTTACCATATCCAAGGTATGTCTCAGGATCACCAAAACTACTACCTCTAGTGAACTTGTCCAAAGACAGAGCATCAAATGTGCTGGGAACTTCCATCTATATAACAAAATTGAAGGAAATGAACAAACACGGTAATCAAGAGGCTAACCCATATACCTGTATACTGATTCATCTTCCCAATTCTAATTTCTAAAAGAACACAAAACGTAACGGAAAAATGTATAATATCCTATCCAGTGTTGTTACGGAATTGACTAATGCAGTTGGAATAGCTAACTGTATAAACTCACTGATATGATAATGATAATGATTAACATCTTCGACAATGTGCGTTACAAAAACCTAAATTATGAACATATTTTACTAAAAAACAGTTCTTTATTCAATAGCTCAATAGTTTACCTCTGATAAAAGCTCAGTATCAAATGAATGCAGATCTAACAGCCCCGGGCTAAATTCATTTGACGAAACTTGACCACCACCGTTACTCATCCGCCCTGCTGCCCCTGGCGTTAATGGCTCCCCGAATATCTCGCTTCCGCTACTGTAACTCCTCTGTACATTCTTAAACATCCTTGTACCTTGCCCACCTCCACCATTATAGTATCCAAAATCCTACATTCAAATAAATCAATCAAAACCAGCATACTTTCAATCAAATCAAGCAAAACCCACTTCAAAAAATCATACTTTGAAACAAATAAACCAAAAAATCAGTTCAAAACAATCCTAACAAAACCAACAATTATTTAAAAGTTAAAAATCCTACACTCAAGCAAAGGTCTTAGATTTATTAAATGGATATGGACCACACCCACAAGAGGAGAGATACCACACTTCATAAGCCCAAAGAGTCACCATCCAAGAGTCACCATCCTAAAACCAATTGGTGTTAAGTGGAGTTGCTATAGTGGTGAACTCTCTCCTTATTTTTCAATGTGAGACATGAACTCTTGGATTATTAGGAGCCAAATCTCAACAAAATGAACCAAAAATCACTTTAAAAATTCTATTTTCAATCAAATCAACCAAAAATCACTTCAAAAACCATACATTCAAACAAATCAACCAAAAATCACTTCAAAAATCCTGCATTCAATCAAATCAACCAAAAAATCACTTTAAAAATCCTACATTCAATCAAATGAACCAAAAATCACTTCAAAAACCCCTACATTCAAACAAATCAACCAAAAATCATTTCAAAAAATCCTACTTCTAACAAACAGCTCAAAAAATCCTACTTCTAACAAACAACCAAAAAACCCCAACTTTCAAACAAATCAACCAAACCCCACTTCAAAAAATCCCAACTTTCAAACAAATCAACCAAACCCCACTTCAAAAAATCCAACTTTCAAGATCCACCAATCAAATTCATAAATAAAAATCCAATATTTTTCAATAATGCATAAATATTCATAATTTTTAGCTCACCTGAGAGTTACTAGATGATTGCAAATGCTGAAGTCCAGCTGATTGAAGCCATCTACCATTAGAAGAAGCTTCAAGAAAGTTGTCTGAATGTTGCCTTTGATGATGAGTTGTAGATGTACCAGATCTTTGTCTCCCTACTGCATTCATATTTTTTTATCCAAAATAATAATAATAATTCAAGAAATTATTAAATCAAGCAATATTTTTGTTGATTAATTAAGTATGAAATTCAAATTTGTTGATTTGAATAAAAGTAGGGAGAAAATTGAAATGGAAAAATGTTTTGAGTTTTTGGATGAGGAGTTGGAGACTTGGAGTATTGAAGGAAAAATCAAGACTTTTTAAGTAGAGTTTAAGGCTCCATTTTGAAAGTTCAACGGCTGAGATTTGTTGGTCTTTTTTTGGTTTTATTTTATTTTATTTTTTGAATCGTTTTTACATTTGTTTACTTTTTAGAAGTATGAAATCGTAGCATGAAGCTTGTCCAAGCCCAGTCGTATCGTGAGATATCACTAATGAGTTTATCGGGAATGTGCTTCAATTAATCATGGGACTAGAACTTTTCTTTTCTTTTAAGCAATGATAGATGGTTTCAAGCTTTCTGAGAATCGAATCATCTCTTGTGTGAAGGCGAGAATGGTGGTACACTCTTTCAATTCTTTTCTTGATGGTATATCAGAATATTTTTTGATATATTTTTTAATTTTATAGAAAAAACGTTAGAAATTATAAAAAAAATTATTGACCATAGACTTAATTCTCGTAACATCTTCGATAATGATGATGTTGGTCTTATTTCAAATTGTTTAATAAGTTAGTAATTTAGTTTTTTTTTTATGATTGAACTCAAATATTTTGAAAGTTCTTATTTTATATGTTAGAAAAAAAATTGAAAAAAAGTTACTTGGAAGAACCATTGACACTCGAGACTGACTAAAGTTTTACCCGTATGTTTTGAGAAGGTAAAAAGTTAGGTGCAGAAAAAATGAATATTTGTAAAATAATACTCCCATGAGACTTGATTTATTATATGCTAGTCTTGTGTTTTTCTTCTTGGATACAAATTGAAGGTGACAAGTATTCCATCCAATGCAATCCAAATGGATCTATGTTCTTTGAAATTTTTGGAGTATAAAATTAATATCTTATTTCGGGTGATGACTTTTTCTATGTTATTTAGCGACTTTGGATCACTTGTCTCAGTTGCTATCCAAGAACCTTGATTTTGTCAAAGTGTTCATATATTTCACAGTAAAAGTTTGACATTAAATTTGTCCATCAACATGCTAGTTAAGAAAACCTCGTCTTAATAGTATAAGGAAAATAGAATAGTAACCATATGATAGTAAGCAATCGAATAGTAAGCTTAACCGAATAGTACGCAATCTTTTCTCCTTCCTTCTCGGTACTTATGAAATTTGGAAATAGAAAAATGAAAAAAATGTCGGAGACATAATTTGAGCTCCAACAGACTAAAATTATCAATTACATATTCGAGCTAAACTAGTTCATGTTTTCTGGGTCACAGTGTCTTGGACAAAAGATACTATGAAGATTACTGAGCATGTCTCCCTCCCATTGATGCTAAACATCAGGAAAAAAAATGAAAAACAAAATATGTAACACGACGATACTTGATAAAAGCCTCAGTAATGAACAAATGCAAAACTGATATTCTCTTGCTTGCTTGCAACAAATCCATGATATATCCCTCCAGGTTCTGAAGTTACAGTGATATTGAGCTATAGATATATGTTTGGAATTCCAACGTCTGTGGCCGAATCATTGTCAACCTGCAGAACCTTTGTCAATCAACTATTTGGGAATCATAAAGTGGACTTATTGAAGTAAAAAGAGGGGCATCCATAACAATGCACAAAGTGAATGAGAATGAAAATAATATATACCTCATTCACCATATAACATAAAAGATGACTGCAGCTTCTCCAGAAATGATTCTGCAAGTGATTGTTAAGGTGTCAAATTCACTATCATAATGGAAGTGAAGGGTAGTTTACATTCCTTACGAAAGATCTCCTATGTCTTCAACTATATACGGTTTCGGTGAGAACATCGAATATCCTAGTGGTTCGGAGGCCTTCCAGTGACTTAGAGGTCTTGGGTTTCATTCTCATTGTAAGGGGGCGATGGGTGAGTTTAAAAAAAAAAAAAAACTATATACAGTTTCAGTTTAAGCAACAGGAATAACTCCTATTTTTAATCAAATTCTCTCCACACTTTCCCAATCCTCCAACACCACACAAGCCTCGAAAACCAACCCCTTAACATCTCTACCTAATAAAGATCTCAAATTACTATTTTAACCCTCCTATTTGTAAGTATAGTGGTGATGAAGTTTTCATTAGAGGCAAACTAGTCATTTTATTAATTAATTTTAATGTTTATCTCTAAAAATACAATCCACAGTGTTAAAAAAGGATGAAATTATTATTTTAGCCCCGCTATTTGTAAGTGTAGTTTTCGGGGCAAAATATTCATTTTAATCTTTAACACTATTTTAAATGCTTTTGGTCCCTCCTCAGAGTCACGTTCTCGGATCACCAGATGTATGCACTCCACAATAATGCAGACGAGTTAATCGTAGTATGTGTGCCTTAATTAGTCGGAATTTAGAGTTTTAATTTTATAAAGCCCCGACCGCGAGGTTACATTTCGCTGCAGTGAACCAGCATCCATGAAGAGGAAGTGTTGCGGGAGCAGCAGCTACAGTTTTTTACCAATTGAGTTATGTCCCGGGAGCATATGGGGGTCGTTCCTAGGTTACATTCGAATTAGGAGGGAGGGAATGTGGCCATTTCGAGGTATTTTGTCTTTCTCAAAGTTGTGAAATGACAGGTTTGAGAGAAAGACAAAATAACCAAAAAACAAGAAAAAATGAAGACAAAACTAGATTTGTGGCATCAAGTTGACAGAATGACCAAGTTTGATTTCTACATGGAACATCAGCTATCGGAAACAGTCTAAGTTGAATGATCGAATGAGGAATTTTAATAACACATGAATAATATCATTTGCCCTTAAAATTATACATTTTAACATGTTGTGTTAAAAGTATATGAAAATAGCAATTTCTTGCTTAAATGAAACTTCCTAAAAACTTAGAAATAATGGGGCTAAAATAGTACTTAAAAAAACTTACAATTTTGGAGATTAAATATTTATTTTGTCATAACATTTGCAGTGAGTGTAGTAGTTGGGAAGTTTTTTATTAAGGATAAAATTGTGATTTTAGTAAAGTAGTATTTGGGTGTGGGTGTGTGTATAGCGTTGGCCATGAAGGGATTAGGTTAAACACAAAAACAAAGAGAACAATTTAGGTGGAGCAGAGGAGTGAAGAATAAGATGACGTTGCTATCTCATCTTCTTCCCTGTAGCCACCGCACTTTCTTAATCCCGCCGCCTCACAAGTCAACGCTCACTCCACCATTAATTATTATAAGTCCTTGTCTCACCCATAACAAGCAGTCGCATGTTGTCCGAATGGCTCCGGATGAAGAGAAAATCACTCGTCGTTCTCCTCTCGATTTTCCTATTGTAAGTTGTTTATTTATTATTTCTATTTATTTGCGTAAAGATATCATTTTTAATTATGTTTAAGCAATTTTTTTTTACAATTTTGATTGTTTTTGTTTATTCGATTTTTGATTCGTTTATGTGTATTGTTTATTCTACTTGATACGTATTGTAAAGAAAATATTGTTTTTGTTTATTTCGATTTTTGATACGATGTATATGAAGCTGATTTTACATGATTTGTATTGTATTTAGCTGATGGAATTGAATGGAGAAGTGTCTGATTAATTTTGTGCTATAATGTTCGATTATCGTTAAGCTGAAAGTTTACGTTTTTAGATTTACTTGTTTTGTTTATTTCGATTTTGGAGTCGTTTAGGTGTATGTGGTAGGAAATAGATGTATGTTTGTGGTATATATAGAAATGAAGCGAATTCTACTTGATTGTTACCACCTCCATCCATGGAACATTGTCTAGTTTTGCATTTTGATGGTCGTCTTTTTAAATTTGCAATAGTTTTGTATAATATTTGGTGTAAAATATATGAAAAGATAGCATTTTTAACTTGTAATTTGATAATTTTGATTCAAATCAAAGATTTGTGTCTCAATTAAGGTCTTAAGTTTGCTAATTTTGACTGTTGAAAATAAAACTAGTCAATCTTTTTCAAAGGGAGGGAATACTTAATTTAGCTTAGTGAATTGAATAGAACAGTGCACGGATCATTGTTACTTTAAATGACAAATGATGAATTGTATACTTTTTTCGATGATTAGATTTTACCTGTTAAAGAACTTGAATATTGATGCTTTGGAAGGAAATTTCTTAAGGATAGCTGCGGCTCTGTGGAATTGCGACAATCTTCTTCTTGGTCTTACAACCTGATGTGTGAAATTAGAATGCCAGCCATGAGTCTGTTTAAAGTCGCAACTTGGTGTTTAGATTGCGCCACACCTTTTACTTTTCCTTCTATGTGTAGTTATGTACCACAATTCTCAAGAAATTGTTTAAGAGACAAGATATACAAAACACCACTTCCTGGCCTGACTTCTTATGTATCATCAGTAAGCTTTTGTTCTGGGTGAGTGGTGACCGTACTTCTGCTTGGAGCCTACTGTATTGTGCTGGTTGTTGTTACCAGTGAACCATGCCCAGCTCTCATGATACTGAAAAACCATTCATATTGAAACTATAACTCTGAATCTGTCCATTTTCGAAGACCTCTATGTGTTGAGTTAGCGATGTTTTTGGCATTCATGTTTGATACACATGTTCCACTTGTAGTGATTATGTGACATTCCAACCAATATATGTCGGCTACAATTTGTCTTTGACGAGTCTTATAAATCATTTCCACAATTACGTTTCACCAATGCAATGATTTACTGTAGTATCCAATTTTATGTTCTTGATCGTTTATTCCTCACAGGAATGGGAGAGGCCAAAGCCTGGAAGAAGGCCAGACATATTTCCACAATTCAGTCCGATGAAGACACCATTACCGCCCCCATTGCCAGCAGATCCTCCCGAAGAGGATGAGGAGGAGGAAGAAGAGAAGAAAGAAGAAGAGGAAGAGGACCCTGATAAGGAAGATCCAGACAAGCCAGAAAAGCAATCTCCCATGTAATGATCTAAATCAAATTTTGAGGGACATATCATGATTGCAGTTTAAATTAGGGCTATTGTGAGAGAAACATGATAGTTGAGGACTTGAGGTGTATGTTGTTGTAGTTATTTTGTGACTGTTCAATATAATAATGGTTCACATTGAATTGAGGTATAAGATCTTTCTTCTGTTTTTTCTGTTAACGTAATTTACTATTCATTTAGTCAACAATCTTAAAATTCAATTAGTATGTTTCATAAACTAATTAGCTTTTCACAAAACTTTGACAAGAAAAAATTCTTCTTTACTAATCAAAACTTTGACAAGAAAAAATTCTACATATAGTTTATTTAAATAAAAAATGTATGAATGACATAATTTGATTTTAGTTCTACCTTAATTTTTTAAAAAGACAATCATTATGGATTGGACTATTAGAGGTAGTATTTGTCAAAAAAATGCTCTAAAATAAAATGTAATTTAATTGCATAAGTGAATGCCAAAGTTGACTAAACAAAAACCATAATAAATTCTGTACTTGTCCTCTATTACACAAACTTCCAAACCTTGTCTAGTTGTCCGAGTCAGATCTGAGAGTTTCCAACTAATTCAAAACGACACCGTTTTACCTATCTTCACCTACACTCCACTAGACAACCTTAAACTATTCACCAAATCTGAATCTCATTCATTATAATATTATTACATTAAAAACCCAGCATTTCCATCCTAAAACCAACATACTTGCGCTATCTTATAAATCACCTCGTATTTCCATAGTTAAATTATGGGGTGTGGGCAATCGAAGATCGAGAATGAAGAAGCAGTAACAAGATGCAAAGAGAGGAAACATTTCATGAAGGAGGCGGTGGGCAAGAGAAACGCCTTCGCCGCCGCACACTCCGCCTACTCTATGTCGTTGAAAAACTCCGGCGCCGCCTTGAGTGACTTCGCTCACGGCGAAGTTCAGTACCCTTCTTCAACCACCGCCGCGGTTCTCACCGGCGCCGGCGTCACTCAGCCGTCTTACGAGTCGTTTCCTCCGCCTCCTCCTCTGCCGCCCTTCACTGGCTCGCCTCTCCAACGCGCCGCCACTATGCCGGAGATGGTGTTCCCCGAGGCGGAGGTGGGGCGTGTCGATGGGATCATTGAGGAGGAGGATGAGGATGAGGTTGAGAGTGTGCATGAGTTGAAGCATCGGAGCAGTAAGAGTAGTGGTGGTGGTATTAGTGGTTTGAGGCGGGAGGTGGTGGATGAGGATGTGGCACCACCGCCACCTTCGCCGCCGCCGTTGAGGAGGTCGATAGAGAATGAGAAACCGCCACCGCCTTTGCCAACGGAGAATCAAACATGGGATTACTTCTTCCCGTCAATTGAAAACGTTACCGGGCCGTCTCTTAATGCTGAGGTAGAGGAGAATAGGGTATCAAGAGAGGAAATCGAGAAGAGATTTCGTGAAGAGAGAGGTGAAATGGAGGGAGGAGATGGTAGTGGGGGAGGGAGAAAGAGCGCGGCGAAGGTTGAGGAAATGGAAGTGGTGGAGAAGCCAGTAGAGCTCCCACCAAAGCCACCTCAAGAAGTGGCACAACCAAAAGCTGTGAAGAAAGCTAAAGTAGTTGTGCCTGAGGGGAAAAGAAAAGGGGGGTCAAGTGTGAATTTATTTCAGGTTTTTACTGAGTTGGATGATTGTTTCCTCAAGGCATCAGAAAGTGCTCATGAGGTTTCCAAAATGCTCGAGGCAACTCGGTTGCATTATCATTCTAATTTCGCGGATAATAGAGGTATTTGATTGTAAGATGTTCTTTGATCTTATGGCTAATGTCCACAGTCCTGATATTTGGTTTAATGGATTTGATTTTGCTTTTTTGTTAGTGAAATGTTTTTGAGAAATGAGTTTGGATTATCAAGATTTAAGACATAATTGTTTGATTTGATAGTCTAATGCTCTAACGGAACTTTATCCTTCATGACAACTTTATCCTTCATGACATGTGGGATCTACTAGCCGCTTGTTATTTTCCTTCTAGATGAACAATGTCACAATCATATGTGCTGCTTATGTGAGTTTCATGCAGAATCAAGTCGAGTATGGCATAATCGAGTTTGTAAGATTTAGTGGAAGGAATGATATGTTTTCCATGTTGGTTTCTCTTTTAAGTACTATTGTTTTCTGGCAATCGAATGGGGTATGGTAGCTTATGAGACTGGGATACGAATTTATGATTTAAATACCAACCAGTGGGAATGAAATTTGTCTTTTTTTGTAGGTCATATTGATCATTCGGCAAGGGTTATGCGGGTCATTACATGGAACAGATCTTTCAGAGGTTTGGCAAATACAGATGATATAAAAGACGACTTTGATTCAGAAGAGCATGAAACTCATGCGACAGTGTTGGATAAGTTGCTAGCATGGGAGAAAAAGCTGTATGATGAAGTGAAGGTATTCCATGTTGGCATATTCAATGTTTGGTTTGTTTGAATCACTCGTTACATTTTGTTCCATCTTCATGCCTCTGCCTTATGCACGATTTTGAAGTATTCCTAACCAGAAGTCCTGAACTATGGAAAGGGTTCACTTTTGTTCATATTTATGCATGAATTCTGCATGGGTATCAGTGTCCTTTTGTATGCACATTCACTGCTTTTGTTTGTGGTGTTTTAGCAGCATTTTCTTGCTTTATGTGCTACTGAGCGCACAAACTTCATCCTCTTGATGAGATTTTTTAGTTTAACATTGTTGAAGGTACCAAATAAAATCAATGATTCTTTCATTCTATTTATCGAACGATTGATTGTGGTGATAGTCTTCCAGTGTGCTCGACTTTGTCATATGATTCCATTCACTCAATGCTCTGATGGTTCCGATTTCAGAGGATGTGAATTGTAAAAGAAATTTACATGTCCCACTAATATGAAGTGTGAAAAATCAATTTGGTTGATCAACAAAGTTATTTGGAGCATGCAGTAGATATATATTAGTTGACACATTCCTTAAATTAGCTTTGTTATCACAGGGGTAAAACGCATTCATCGACCCCCTCCTCCTCCTCTTCCTACCCGTGGGAGCCTAGTTAAAGTCATTTGGCATGTTGTAGTGTTGTAGTAGAAGCAGTGCATATGATTGGGCTGAGCTTTGAATTTTGCCAAATAAAACAAATATTTATTTTATTCTATTTATCTAGCGGCCGATTGTGCTGATAATCTTCCAGTATGCTCTGCTTTGACATATGATTCCGTTCATTTCTAGCGGTTGAAGTGTGAAAAATCAACTTGATTGATCAATAAGTTATTTGGAGCATGTATTAGATTATAGATATACTTAGTTGACTCGTTAAATTGTTAAATTAGCAGTGCCGATTATTGGGCCGGGCTTTGAATGGGAAGTTCCAGTCACATAAATTATAATCTAGATATGTACCAAGTAAATGAAAGAACACTAATATATAATTTGGCTTCCACGTTTCATCATCTATCTATTCGAATCACTCGTCATTTAAAACAATAAATAAGGCATACTTCTTACCTTGATATGAACTCTTCATACCCTATTATGAAAGAATAATCCAATTGTTTAGCGCTTTTCAAGGATTATTTTCCTGAAGGTTGACAGTCCATCTAGAAAAGATGCATGGGATACCAATTCAAGACTATATGCTTATAGTTTCTGTTTTCTCTGCCAACATTTCTTTGCTCGGCTATTATCAATGGTTTCACTCTTTGATGTTCTGTTCAGTTCGTTGAGTATTTTTGGAGTAGAAGATGATGAAATAAATGCTTACAATCTACTCAATCTTTTACTTGTTTTGTATATTGATGTTACTGTCTGATTCATATGCACTACTTAATGTGCTGCTGTGTTCGGTTGATGCTTAACAGGCAGGAGAGCAAATGAAGCTTGACTACCAGAAAAAGGTTGATTCACTAAATAAGTTGAAGAAGCGTGGATCAAACACAGAATCACTGGAAAAAATGAAAGCAGTTGTAAGCCATTTGCATACCAGATATATCGTTGACATGCAATCAATGGATTCAACAGTGTCGGAAATCAACAGGTTACGAGATGAGCAACTGTATCCAAAACTTGTTGCTCTTGTTGATGGGTAAGTTCTCTTGTAAAGTAACATTATTCACTTGTCTTAACAGACATGCTATTTACAAGGTCGAGTCAGCAGCTGATTACCCTTTTAAAGAAGTTTCTTGAAAAAGTGGCATTGAAACGGAATATGCTTGTCATTTGTTGCTAGAGCAAGAGAGCAAACACTTGTTACATTCATTTGTTTCTAGATCAGAATAGCAAATACTTGCTATTCATCATTCATTTTCCACAATTTTGATTGTTGTAAATACTCTTAGTGAAACTTAACCAAAAAAATTAAATGAATAGTAGAGTAACGTTCTCTTTATGGTCTTTTAATTCATGCATCCGGGATTGCAGGATGGCTACAATGTGGGAGCAGATGAGCGTACACCATCAGAGTCAGTTTAAGATAGTGGATGTTTTACGGTCTCTAGACATCTCTCAGTGTTCTAAGGAAACCAGTGATCAGCATCATGGGCGGACATATCAGCTCCATGAAGTTTTAAAAGAGTGGCATTCTCAATTTGATAAACTGATAATCTTCCAGAAACAATACATCACATCTCTCAGTAGTTGGTTAAAGCTGAACCTCATTCCCATTGATACAAACTTGCGAGAGAAGGTTTCTTCCCCTCAAAGACCTCAAAATCCCCCAATTCAAGCTCTTCTGCATTCATGGCATGATTACCTAGAGAAGCTTCCAGATGAACTTGCTAGGACTGCCATATATAACTTTTCTGCTGTTATAGAGACTATCATGCAGTACCAATCAGAAGAGATTAAGTTAAGAGATAAGTGTGAGGAGACGCGAAAAGAACTCTCTCGCAAAACCCGGCAATTTGAAGACTGGTATCACAAGTACATGAACAAGAAAATGCCTGCTGATGAGATGGAGCCTGATAGGGCAGAAGATAAGGATCAAATAATTGATCGACAACTACAGCTCGAAGCAGTAAAGAAGCGATTGGAAGATGAGGAAGAAGAGTATAAAAAGCAGTGTGTTCAGGTCAGGGAGAAGTCTCTGTCGAGTCTGAAAAACCGGTTGCCAGAGGTTTTCCAGGCAATGTCGAATTTTTCTCTGGCTAGCTCTGATATGTACAGCAACTTGAGGTCCATTGCACGTACACGGCCAGCAGATGGCCATTCATGAGGCTTGTTGAAATTCCATACCATATATGAAACTGCTCTTATATATTGTCTAAACATTTATTGGTGCTTGGGACTACTATATTATTTTTGCATATATGATGTATGGCATAAGGAGGCAAGACAGATTCAAGTCTTGAGTAACTTATTTTTGTACATTATGTTTTCATTTTTATTTGAATGACCATTTCTTCTTCCAGAGTTTTTGAGTGACCTACATATACTCTTCTATTTGTACTCTTTCATACTAGTCTATTTGTTTATCACATGTTTTCCCTGATACTCTTACTATCAATCTATTCTCTTGTGTTTGTATGTGGTGATCATTTGTATGATTTCATTCAGTACAAGCTCTGCTGACATCCCAAACACATTCCATTTAAGCAACTACAAAGTCTAGTTATACAATACAGAAATGAAGAATCATTAAGCAGCAAGTGAGCAACAACATAAGATGATACAATACAGATGAAATATATTATACATTAACCATATCGGCTACTAACATTCTCAGCAGATGCATTATGTTCATCATTCCCTTGACGGATTATTGCGATTTCTGCCTGCGCTCTCTCCAGAATTTGGCGCTTCTGAAATTCTATTTCTCTATAGAAATCCATCCTCATATTCTCCAATTCTTGCATTTGTTTTCTCTTGTTACTCTCTGTCTTCTCGTACACTTCGGTGAATTTCTGTATCGAATCTGCAAGTAACTTGAAGAGAGCTCCACGACGTTGACTCCTTCCGTTCCTCTTTTTCTTGGGAGGTAGTCCCTCGGAATCACTTTCCTCCTCCCCTACGCGTGCTAACGTACCAGGACTATCTCTCGTCTCATCCCATCCATTTGCATGATTCAGATTAACTTTAGGACTCTTGCAGACATTTTCACCTGAATCCACTACACAGGAAAGGCCTGCTTGGTGTGCAGATGTGGATAATAACATGTCCAGCTTCTGAAAGTACACCCATCTAGTTGTTAGATTTCTATCCCCCTCCATCTTCGCCTTTTCCTTTTTATATTTCTTCTTCAAGGTATCTAAGCGGTTTCGACATTGAGTATCAGACCTCTCGACCTTAGATTCCTGTGAGACCTTCTTAGCCACTTCTTGCCATTCCTCTAATCTAAGACTTTTCCTTCCGTATTGAAGAAACTTATCTCCCCAAGTCTCGAGTAAGACAAATGTCTCATGCTCGGTCCAGTCGGTTAGGGAATTTCGTCCTCCAATTGCTGCCCTAGGGGGAGGCCCAACTGCAACTGGCAATGCTGGCACTCTAGGTACAAACTCATATCTCGACAATAAACTTGTCAGCTTCCTTTTCTTGGGATGTTTCTTTCGATCATCATAATCCTCGTCATCATTATCACCATCACCGCTGCTATAGTCAGCATTACTTATACATTGAACACCATTATTGTCATCATCATCGTCGCCATCATTTTCTTCTTCTTCTTCTTCTTCATCTTCATCGTCATCATCATCATCATAATCACTGCCAACATTCTGAGGAGCAGGGATGTTCTTCACAAGAATTCTTCGAGGATTTGCTGATTCATGGCTCGGGCTCAAAGCCGAAGCAATTGGTGGATGCCATCCATCATCCTCAATATCATCCATTCATTAACAAAGGATCAAGGGGACCAATCAACCTATTAAAACAACAATATGTCAAAATTAAATTTTTACCATTGAAAAATAGAATTTTACCATTCATTTTATTCAAAAATTAAGTTGTTCATCCCCTAAATTTATATATTTTGCTTCATTTATATAATATTAATTATTTCGCCCCTCTTTTATACAATTCACTGCTCCAAAGGTCCACAGATCGGAAAGCTCCTTTACAGGTACTTACTTATATGTCAAAATTTTGAGCCATTACATAATTTTAGTTGACTAATATTAATTTGAAGTTGGTCAAGTTGTTAAATTATTGATAAAAAGTAATGCAATAATTATAATTAACGACAAAGAAGCCTAGTTAATGAAATTTATGATAACCAATGCATCTTAAACTGAATAAAACTCCAAGAAAATCAAATTCCATGACACCAAACAGCTCAATATCCACTTAAAGAAGCTTATATTTCAAGTTTCTGCAGAATTCATCAAAGACAAAAATAACAAGTCAAAGCAGTAGTAAACAATCTCTTTATTACACTATATCACATCTAAAACTAATTATTTTTAAAAATGTAAAAAGAGTAGACTAAAAAAAATGATTTTTGGGGTTATGATATTTTCCAGCAGACAGTGTTGGATTGTCCTCAACGATGAGGGGACCCACTTGTAGTAAAAGCCACACAATTGTTGAAGCTTTAACTGACCAACTAACTTTTACGTTGTCCAAATTTTCGATTATTGTTTTTCACATAATCACATTCCAATTACTATATAAAATGAAAAATTATAAAAATAATAATAATTCGTCAAAATGTTCAAAATGAAATACAATAATATTAGTTTTATATTACAGATAGGAGTAGAAGAATAAGAAATATTTATGGTTGAAATTTCTCGAATAGACTTCAATAATCTCTCTCTAGAAATCCGATTAGCGTTGCTAATTAAGACTCTTCAACTAGAGAGTAAACGATACGTTCGAGCAGTCCGAGAGCTGAGGTATTTTATACCCTTTCGATCCTCAGTCTTAGAATCGTGAGTTCCGAACTGAATCACTTAATGAACATTCAATTGGATAAAAAGAATTTTGTTTACATAATCACTAAATTATTGTTTAACAAAACAAGTAAAATTGTTATGGTGTAATTTGTAATAGAATGTACCATCGGTAAAAGAGATATTCATAAAAAAAATTATAACAAAATTTTCGTAATAATAGAAAGGGTTAATGGCAAGTTCGATCATACAAAACGTTCACCATTCGATCACATGTTTCAAAATGACTCATTTGATCACACATGTTTCAAAAAGTGTCTCACTTGGTCATTCCGTCAAAATGGATGTTAAGTTTGACTTTTTGGAACAAACTGATAAGGGTAAAACAGTCAAACACTCATTTGTGTGCTAATTTTTCAATTTTAATAAATTTCGATGCAAAATATTTATTGCATCCAAATATTAATCTCATCCAAATATTTTATTGAAATTAATTATCTCATTAAAATATTTGTCCCAAAAATTTAATAGAATTGAAAAATTATACCGAAAATGAGTTTTATAATTCTTCCCCAATCATTTCCTTAAAGTCAAACTTAACATCCATTTTGACGGAATGACCAAGTGGGACAATTTTGAAGTATGTGTGATCGAATAATAGGTCGTTTGAAGCATGAGATCGAATGGTGAAACGTTGTGAAGCTTGTCTTGTGATCGAGCGATCTTGGTGCTTTTTAACAAATATGATAGACAAGTCACTCTTTGGGTTCGCATCATTGCAAATCTAACTCAAATCTATTGTATTTTTCACATCTAACCCCCAAAAAATTCCACTATTTTTATCCCCAAATAGTTAGGGTTTACTCTTAACCTCTCCACAAATTCCCCTCTTTGATTTCCTTAATTAATTACAAAATCCAATTGAAATAAACCATTCACTGATTTCAGTATTCATTTCAAATCAGTGTTATTGAATTTCTTAATTTCCAAAAATGTTTGGATTTTTAGGTGTAGAAATGTTCTTTGATTGCTTAATCAAACATAAAAATCAATTGAAATAAATCATTCACTGATTTGATAATTTATTTCAATATATTTTTCTAGATCAGTGCCAAAAAAGATCGGATTTTTAGGTGTAGAGATGTTATTTGATAATTGATTTCATAATTTTTGAATTCCCAAAAAAGTTTGGATTTTTATTTGTAGAAATGTTATTTGGTTTGTCAATCAATCACAAAAAAACAATTGAAACAAACCATTTACTGATTTGAGTATTGGTTTTCACATAAATTTATAGATTAGTGTTATTGGATTTCTGAATTTCCAAAAAAGTTTGGATTTTTAGAAGAAGAGATGTTCTATGGTACAGTGGTATGGGATCCATGGCTAATTGTTGCACAAATCGTGTGTTTGCAATGCCTATATTATACGACGCTGGGTATATCAATGGCGATTCTTGTTGGAACCCGGGTTTCGAGGATGAGTTTAGTGTATTTCTTCGATTTTGCCACCTTAACTGCCTCAACCGCCACCGGTTGGTGTGTTATGGCCTCTTTCATGATTAGCTCTTTTGTTGGGTTAGTCTCATTTATTCTTAATTATACTGTTTTTTTAGTTTTTATAACCTGTATCACAGAAAAAATAGTCAAGTTTTGAATTTTGTCCGTTGATGTGTTAATTTTGAGCTCAAATATTTTTGTATATGATCGTACTAAATCGTACTTTGTTTGGTGAAAATATATCAAAAGATAGTGTTTTTAACCAAATGATAAGTTTGATTGAAATCGAAGTTATATGTGTCAATTAAGTTGTAGAGTTTAATAATTTTGACTATCGTTCTGCGTAGTTATAAGAATGTTTGGTTCAGTTGAAGTGATTCAGTCAATGTAGTTTGAAGGGAATACTAAGTAATACAAGTCATGGAAACATAAGACGAAAATTCTCACATATGAAAGAAAAAAGGGACATGGACGAGCCCACAACTTGGAGCCTTTTCTTTTCCTGTTGAAATTGTATGAACTGGATGAGAATTTGTATCTGACTTTTTTATATTTTGAGCTGAAGTTACTTGGGATGGTTAGTGATATTTGGCTATCTTATGCTTTCCCGAACAGAGCTGGTTTTCTAGTCTATCTAATTGAGAGGGCAAAGAAATGCCTAGACTTTTCTGCAACACTTTATATCATCCATCTTTTCATATGCATCATGTATGGAGGCTGGCCTTCATCACTAACATGGTGGGTAGTGAACCTTTCCGGATTTGCTGTGATGGCACTATTGGGTGAATACTTGTGCATAAAACGCGAATTGAAGGAAATTCCTGTTAGATATCGCCCAAGTAAGTTTTTCTTCACGCTTCCATATACGAAGTTTGCTGCATATTTATAGCTTGGAACTATAATTGCCACCTGTTTGTATCTCTGTATTGGTACATGCTACTTTGGGCATTAATTTAAGTTGCACGTACTTGATGCCTGATATTTTGTGTTCATGCTGCAAATTGAATTGGATGTTCACGGTTTAGATCTCATGCACACACCCTTGCACTCACATATTTCACTCAGACTCCCAGAGATAACCCAAGTATTTGCATTTGAGTGGGGTCATGCCGTATGCTGACAGGATTATTAACATATTCACTCGAATGTGTAACCCGGTCCACCAAAGAGTGTATACGTGACATTGAACATGGATGACTGATACTATATTTAAAATCCATGGTATTCTACCCTAAAAATCAATTAACAATAGGGGGAGTAGCTCGAGAGTCATGACCTTATAATTCCACATTTATTTCTTAGTCAAATATGAGATAGAGCTCCTGGAGAGGAATCAAAGGCCTCTACCGTTAATACAAACAGCTCAAGTCTTCTGTTTGTCCCTTCTTCCACTTGGTCTTTTTTAATTCTGCCATCTCATGTGATCTTAATTTAGAGATAATTTAATCCAAAAGCTTATCATGATTTGTATTGTTCTTCCCTGCTAGCTTAATGATACTAAATTTAAGAACACCATAGGAACAATTATGCACATCTATACATCACTCCTACTCCCCCTAGGAGTATTATTTTTTAAAGCTTATATCTTTCATCATATTTTGGATTGAAATATCTGATGCTTATTGTTTACCTTCTACTGTGATAATCTGTTCCTGAATTAAGAATCATTTCATTTGTTTCTTCTCTTAAGCACGAGCGATCATTTTAAATGAACCAACATTTTCACCCGTTCTATGTTTATTGGTGGTTTAGTTAATATACTTTATCACTGTGTTTAAATGTCTATGGACATCGTATATGTAAATGAACTATATCGATCGATGGTGGCCTACACACTCATATTCTTCGTTTGATGTTATTTATGTGGTTCCTTGCAGATGTTTAACGGCTTAGAAACTCATCCAATTAAAACTGTTCAATTGCTCTTGGGAGCTCATTGGTCCATCTTTTCGGATGTCCCATTTCGTCATGATAGAGAATATCTCTTGAAGTCTCATGTAACAAGATCAATTATTCATGCTAGAGTAGATGATTTATGCGATGTTGCTCAAGACTGCAGGAATGATATAATTCGCGAGAATCTTGTATCGGGAATTCTCATGTACAACCTAAGGTAGCTAGCCGAGAGCAAGGTGATGACTGGAAATAATGTATTTTCAATATCATTTTTCCTTACCTTCAAGCATTGATTTTGGTGTTTTAGTACTGTATTGCCCTTTGATATGTGGCACCATTTGATTTTGTTTAGAGCCATATTGTACCCCAGCATTATTGTTGTCAACCAATCAAGAAGAGACTAGCTTCCACATTTAGCCTCTAATTTCTTGAATTTGGAAGTTCTGTGTTTTTATATTCGAGCAATGAATCACAATAAGAAAATGTGTACTGACCTTTATATGTTTGTCTACATCTAAATTCAATTTTCATGCTTCTTTTATAAATGGTGTTTTAAATTAGATCTATACGGAGTATTATTTAATGCATGCATTGTTATTCTACAATTGTAATGATAATCTGAAAAGATAAAATAGAAATTAAAATATGAATTTGGAAATGATAATTTGATACTAAGCTTAATGGAATTATGAAGTTTCAAAATTTCATGAACGATCTTTGATTAAAGTTAAAGCTACACCAACACTAGACAGAGAAACCCCCCCCTAAAAACTCTATAGGCCAACAGAGGCAGCTCTATTTCATAGTCTGCTTCAGCCTCTCATCATCTCAGCATTCATCAACTAGTCATGGTTGCACCTTCAATGTAAATGATATATCAGATACAGCCTCTCCAATTGTGAGATACAATCCTTTTGGTCCAAAAGACTCCAACATATTTGAATGATGTAGCTTTTCCATAACACTTCCAACTGGATTTGCAAGCACTAGCTGCATAATTCCACCAAACAGTTCAGTTTCTTGAAATTTCTTGACAAAGTATATCATAGTTCGTGTCAAAATTTTACCTGCAGTGATCTTTTCTCTAGCATCTTCTTTAGTTCAATTATTGTGTCGAGACCACTTGTGTCCACTGCGGTTACAGCTGAGGAGAGAAAAGAAGAATCTTCAGAATCATGTATACGACGTTAAATATAGAAACAAAATAAACATGTTCTGATATACAACGATAGGGAAGGGTCGAACTACTTTAAGATATTGTATACGATGTTACAAGAGCGATAGGGAAGGAAGGTATACACTAACCAGTCATATCCAAAATGACATATTTCACATCAGTTTCTTTGTTAGCTTTTATTCTTTCTTCCTCTTCTCTGATCCATCTTAATACCCTGCAATAATTAATTGCCTCAGATTAGATATGTCATATGCAGATTATGATTAAAAAACAGAAAGAAATTCTGAAATATGGTTTTAGCTAACAAACCTTTCTTGTATGTAATTTGAATTAGCAAAGTAGATTGGAGCCTCCACAGCAAGTATGAGGAAAGAGGGAACCCTTTGAGCTTCTTTGTATCTGTTGAGGCTTTGATATGTTTGGGTGCCTGGAATATTTCCTAAAATCACTGTATTTGGCCTAGTTACATGCATAAGGATCTTAAAGACTGAAACTCCAACCTGAAATTCACAAATAATTCTTATTACTTGTAGTTATAAAATGACAAGCTTCACAGACAAGCCAATAGCTAACAAGAGAAAGCAAAGTTGCTGCAGTGAAAAAGATGCCGGAAAGATTTTGGGTTCGATTCTTAACGAGAGGCAGGGTTGTGAAGGGAAAAGAGGATGATAATATTTTAACTTTGCAATTTAGTGTTTAGCTGATTGAATTAGTTCACAACTTTAGAAAAGAAGAGTACTCACTGCAATAGCAAGACCAAGAGGCACTGAGATGAATAGAACGCCAAAAAAGGAACACAGGCAAGCCAGAAAATCAAGTTTGTCAACTTTCCATAATTTGATTGCAGCCTGATAATCGATTAGGCCAATCACAGCAGTGATAATAATAGCTGCCAAGATCAGATTGGGAGTATAGTAGAAAAGCGGCATGAGAAACAACAGAGTCACGAGCACGGTTGCTGCCAAGATAATGTTTGAGACAACAGTTTGTGCACCAGCATTATAATTCACCGCGGATCTTGAAAATGATCCTGCAATATATTCCAGAAATCCTATAATGAGCATACAAGGTTTACGGCATGATTGTCAAAACTGGCGTGGTGTGAAGCTAAATCAGCTTGGGAAATCTTTGAGACAATTGAAGGAAGAAAATTGTCACCTGTAGTAACGTAGCATGAAGAGCAAGAGCCTGCCATGTTCATTAAACCAATAGCCATCATTTCTTTGTTACCATCAACTTGATAATTGTTTAGAGCCGCAAAAGTCCTCCCAACTGCAATTCCTTCCTACAAATTCACACATATACACATAACAAACGAAAACAAAGACAGCCACATCCAATATAATAAATCGACTAATAACTTACAGTCAGAGATAAGATCCCAGTTATTAAGCCTGTTTTTAAAGCAAGAGCCAAATGAGGTCCATCAAAGTATAACATGTTTGATGATGGTGGATTCAGACCTTTAGGTAAGTGCCCAATCTGCAAAATGGAGATGTATCATTCATTAGATTGCAGTTATAAAAAATACTCCTTATAAAAACTTATTCCAGAGGACAGTACTTACTGTTTTAATCCCGTGGACTTTGGATTTCATTGATACTACAAGAACGGTAGATAGGATGACCGATGCCAATGGAGCAGCCGCAGAAATCCAGAAGAGATTAGGTTTTTTCATGCCCTACATGCATTAACAAAACAGAGAATTACTACATACTTCCGTTGACAACATAGGCACACAGCCAAACGAAAGGGAAAACTTACAACATGTCTTGTCGTCAGTAAGAAGATAAGAAAACAAATTCCCATGACAATAGTTTGCCAGGACCACTGCAAAGGTTAAATTCCTAGAGTTACATATCGGCTCTTCAGTTTATATATGCATGCATGATAGAACTTTAAATTCATCATGCTTTATTTCTTTAACTAAGAATATCAAGCATTTCAGTTAAAACCTTCAGTGATATATTGTTGTGAGACTAAATTTCGATACATACCTCATCCTTATGTTGAAAAACAGAGGATAAAACAGGAACTATTTGCATCTTGGTTGTAAAATGAACAATCCCAAGAAGTCCTTTCAATTGTTGCAATGACACAATCACAGCTGCACCAGCCGTGAACCCCACCAGAGTTGCCTTAGAGAGAAAATCAATCACAAATCCTAACCTGAAAATTACAAGTCAACTTAATCAGTAAGTGGACAAACATTTGATGCTTCAAAATATTTTATTAATCAATTTGAGTGGAGTTAAAACTAGGAGAATCTGATAAAAGAACCTTTTCCAAAATATAGAACTTTAAGGGTGATTTATTAGCAAAAGTAATTGAAGTGAAAGAAGATTCCTCATAAATATATACCAATGTTATATTTTTCTCGAGCTTGGAATATTTCTGTTGCCACTACTATTTCATATGCTTGCTTACAATATCTTCCACTAGAATATCTATTTTCCAAAGGTTTCAACTTCGTTCAATCAACTTCTTAGGTTGAATTAAGGCGACTTATGTACAAAAGACATAATATAACTTCAAACAAATTCTTGAAATTGATAGGAAGCTGCTCTGGTGCATGAAACTCCTGATATTTTACATAATAACATGAACTTAAGACACACAACGACAACTCTTATAAGCGGATAAAGTTACCATACCTCAAGAAGCCTAATGAAGCCTGGAAGACTCCAGCGAAGAACGTGGCAGTGAAAGCCAACTGGAGGTAAAGAATTGATTGATCAATTGGAGAAACCACCTCACTGAGCATTGTACCCATGACTAGTGAAGCTATTGAGACAGGACCAACCGCAAGATGCCTAGAACTTCCAAGCACAGAATATATCAAAGGGGGCACAAAACTTGAATCTGCATACAAAAACAAAGTTAGTAACAAACAAAATATCAAATAACATAAATTGAACACAACAGTTATAAATTCAATACTTATGAAATTTGTTAAACACTTACAAAGACCAACTATAGGAGGCAAATTTGCAAGTTTTGCGTAGCTTATGCCCTGAAAAATTAGAATTTCACACTCAGAATCCAATTATTCAGTGAAATGCTATGGTTTTGCACATAAATGCTTATCCTACTTGAATATTTCACAGTTCTAAGTCATGCACACTATGTACTACAACTAATATTCGTTTCGTTTCATTTTGAATGACCTTCTGTCTATCTTAATATGTTCAACGACAATCAACAACTTACTTATTTCATACTCCCTCCATGCATCCTATGAAGATTGTCTAAAATGATTCTCAATGGTCAAAATTAACAAGCTTTGCTAAGGTCATTATAACTTGAATTAAAAGTATCATGTTAATAATGAAGTATATTAAAAATATTAACATTTGGTATATTTTTTACCAATTAGTATACAACATAAATATTGACAATCGAGTTTGAAATTTTAAAAATGTACTATCAAAATTCAAAATTCAAAACTATACAATCTTCATCGAATTAACGGATAGCACATTTTTTCATTTCTTTCCTACATAGGAATTCATATCACAAACTTTCTAGCTTATAATACAAGATGAAAGGCTGACCTGAGGGATTGCAAGGCTTGCAATGGTAAGACCTGAGATGACATCAGACCTGAGAAGCTTGAAACTGTAATTTGGAGCCCACTGAAAAATGGGAAAGAAAAACTGCAATCCCAAAACCAACTTCTTAAACCAAGTTTGATTCTTGAATCTATGAAAAGGGTCATCAGGGAAGAAGATTTCAGACAACCTATGCCTTAGTTTTTGCATGGTTGTTTTATAAGGTGGCAAGCAAACTTTGTGCACTTCTGATGAAAATGAAGAAGAATTTGAAATTGGCATGCATGCATGGCCTGAGAAGTGTTCAACTCTATTATTAGAGTTTAAGCCCATTTTTGAAGTTTTTTCACTATAAATTTAACTGGACAATCTTTTTGAAACAGACAATCAAATGAATCGTTTCAATATCTTAAGAGGGAGGAGTTTTCTGGTTGGTATGATTTCATTGAAATGGTTCCCTTTTTTATAGTGATAGCAAATGGAAAATAATACTTCCAATTACATAGACACCCTTTGCCTTGTGTAGATGCTGAAATTATTTCTTTAAGCAATGAGCACTAAGCCACTAAATGTAACAAATATTACTGGTTCATATATTCATTTTTTCCGTTTATGTCTATAATAAAATTGTGCCAAAAAGACATTTTAGTTCATCTTCATGTCTCTTTTGATACCTCCTTCCTTATAAAATTGTCCATCACATATTATGAACATCTTAATTAATTATGTTATGAACTTCCAATGCAGGATATACTATATTATTATAAAGCTGGAAACAATGATGAAGGCTTGTAAAGAAAGTAGTGAATCTCTCCAAAAATTACGTACAAAATAATAGTGACAACGCACAAATAAAAGGATTTCACAAATACAATAAATTAATATAAAATTTATTTTCAATTTAAAACAATCATTAACCCATTAACAAGCAGATGATGTATAGTTATGTAATCTAAAGTCATGCGATTGGGATCCTTCTATTTTTTTATTTGGCGCCAAATAAAATTAAGTGCTTTAGGACACATGGGATCAGCCGACACACTTCATGACTCAATTCATATCATATAACTATTCATTCCTTACGTGTTAATATCTAATTGGTTAGTTTAAAGTAGAAGTAATTTTATTTTATTAAAACTGTATATGTGTTCTATTCTTATTAGTGTATTACTAATTCAAACACTAATTAAGACAGGGGATCCCGACTAGCTTTGGGATTATCATGGAGCACACTACACAATTACAAACGTGTGATTAGTAATACATCATCAAAGTGTTTATACGAAATAAACTCGAAAATAGTCTTAATAAAATGTATCCGAAAGTATACTAATAAAAGGAAGATAATAACGACATAATACTATATAAATTTAATAATAAAATTAGAACATTAGTAAAAAAGATGAACGAACAAGACAACTTTTTATGAGAAAGAATAGAAGTTCACTTTTATTAAACAGCAAATAATTAGGATACAAGGAATACTAATAAGTACTAAGTAGTAGTAGCCCTCGAGCGTAGCCGGTTGGTAAGGCGAGAGTGCTAATTGCGGCGTGGCACTCTTCATGCGGTGAGTTAGGAGTCTGCGTGGTGGCGGGGTCTAATATTGAAGTGGTTTAGGCTGAGCTGCAATCGCTTGCCGGTTGAGTCATTACGCGGTGCATGCCGGTATAATCGTGGCGGGGGCGGGGACGTAGTATCACTCATACTTTTACTAAATAGTAGTAAGAGAGAAGACATAGAAAGTAAATTAACTTTAATTTGGGTTTAATTTCCCTTTTACAAATAGGGGAATGGAATTTGACTCCACATGAGTTGGCAAGATCGCCTTTCATTTTGAGCCGTTGATCTTGATGATGCTAATGTAACTAGCTGCTTCTTCACTCCAGTACCCCCCATCTCTTTCCATTATTAACATCACATACACTACCTTTTGTTATTAACCTTCTTTGCTTTATATTCCTTCATTAGTTATATATATGCAATGTATTAGAAATTGTAACATGTAATTCTCTTTATTATCTTCGTTTTCAGTCAATTATATGAATTTTATTAATGATCGAGTTTTCGGTTCATTAATTTTAACAATTCTAAAAATAAATAGCAAGTATATATATATGTGTGTGTTATTATACTTCGTATTGTATTGTTTTTCTTGACTTGTTGAAAGTGTGTTAGAAGTATAAGTTTATAAAGAGTACTGTACTATTTCACTTACTATGTACATTATGATCACTTATTATTTAATTTACTCCGTATGTGTTAAAACTATTATCCCTGGTTAAAAATAAGTATTTTAATTATGTGTCAAATGTTGTCATCAAATCAATGTCGCCGATAATGTTAATTCGCATCTCCCACAAGGCCTAGCTATATGTGTGTGTAAGTGTACAAATGTTTGAGGCACCTAATAGTCACATAATTTGGTCAAAACTTGTGATTCCTTGCATAAAATATTGAAGAACATCGAATACCAATTCACCTAGAACTCGAAGTCCAACTTACATAGATTCTGCAGCTGCTCTGATTTGTTAATGTGTAGTTAAGCTTAGCTTCCTCCATACATATACAGTTATTTTTTTTAAAGTAGTCAAATTATATTGTATTTTTATAAGTGTATGCATCACTTTCATTTAATCTATTTTTCTCCATGTTTTAATTTGTCAAATCATGAATCATTGGATGAAATTCAATGTACAAGCAAGATTCAAGAACAACCACGCACTTGTCAATAATAATATTGATCTTTAATTACTTATATGCGGCGAGTTGTGTGGATGTTCTGATTATTGCTACCTTCTTTGTTCGTTATAATGAGAGGCTATATATATTCAAACACACACTATTTTCAAGAATCCACCATCAATGGACCACAATGAAGTAGGGCAAATATCACTGAGGCCACTTTGGATACTCAATAATGAAGAATCTACGCCTCTTTCATTTTTTATTTTATTTTATTACCCTTCAATAATTTTATTTAGCTGTTATTCCGAACAAGCATACTTGTCTTGCAATCATTGGAACAACTAGCCTCTTGCTTCCTGGCTTTGATTCGGTACTTTAAGGATAATGTTTCAGTATGCTATTTATAATGTAATTATATATCGATTTGGTCTCAGATATTTAAGGGATCGAGTTACAATTTAATTCAAAATAGTTATACTGATTGTTATTGCAGGTTAGTCTGGGGTAAATGTTAGCGGTATGAGTTTGACAACGATGAAATCCAAATTAAACTGTTTGCAATGAGTTTGACCTCAAAATAAATTATTGTTTCGTTCCTGTCATTATGCTATGCAATGAGTTTGGCAACGATGAAGTCCAAATTAAACTGTGACCGAAAACTGTTGTGATATAAATCTGTTAGTTCTTCAATAATCGGCCAGCTGAATGTATGCAATAATAATCACTATTCGGTGCAAATATACTTCATATTTAACATGCAATATTCTGCTGTTATTTTTTCATCGTATGATTCATGCTTTCTAGCTAGAAATAAAAGCTATCTGAACTATTTACTTTCCTAGAGGTGTTAATTGACTACACTCTATTAAAAAAACAATACATTATAAATCGGTAGAAAAAGTTGTATATCATACGAATAATGTCATCATCAATAATGTGCAAGTATATGATGAGCTTCGTATATTTTAGAAGATCATAGCTAATGATGGTTTGGATGACCTTTCTGGGATTAGTTAAGTAAATTAAATCACTAAAAAATGTTTTAAATAAAGTTCAAAATATTCAAGTTGTCGATAAATTTTAAGTGCGTTCCCAATACAGTAACGACGATCGACAAAACATAACAAACAATGGAGGAAACAATAATGAATTATATATTTACTAAAACCGACAACATTATATAACGTCGAAAAACAATTTTATTAGAAAAAGGATGATAAAGTTGGCACATGTCCATTGGTTTGGTGACTTTGGTCATGGCCATCTCTAAGCTGTTGAACATGGCCTCTGAATATATTGAGAAATCTTTGGACGACTCAACTATCTTTTCAGCACAGAAAGATATACTAAACTTGAAAAAGGCAAGAGGGGGGAGATATTGGACAGGTTTATTCTTGGAATATTCCATTCTGTTCATATTAGTGCTGCATTGTTCCTCAATGTAGCTTCTATGTTCTAATCATAATAGCTAGCACATTTTGAAATGACCCCTCTTTGACTCTTTCAATGGTTTAGTATGTAATACTCAATTTATGACTAAAGTCAACAATACTCCTTTCATTTCGAAAAGATTATGCCATTTGAATTTCCACGTCTTCAAGACACGACTTAAAATATAAATATCTCTAATTATATATGCGTGAAAATTATAAAAAGTTAATATTTCAAAAATATATATTGAAACGAATCTAACAAGATCTCACATGTCTATATTATTTCTTATCGGCTAATGAGAATTTATGGTCAAAGTTTATAAAATTTGATCCCAAGCGATTAGTAATTTGTTGCAGATGAAAAGTATTGTTGGCGGGTTAGTGTAAAATGATTTGCTATTATTATAAGACTTTTATTTAGGGTATTAAGTGCTGATGATGTGGTAATAAAACCCCCCTGGAGATGGAAGATGATGTCTAAGCTGTTCTAGGCAATGCAACTTCCAAGAGACATGAATACATGATCATTTCTCCAACACAAATCGGAGAAACCTCTAGCTTGTGGACAATATTTTCATTCATAATAAGAAATAATCATCACCTTCTAGGAGTTAACTCATACGTACATTCACCGTTTAACTTAACTAGTTCAGATTCTTGGAGTTAATCCTCAATTATATTTAGTTTCTTAAAAAGTGATTGAGTTGTGAATTGATCTCAATTATTAGTGATAATGTTGCATATTTAGTCTGTTATAGAGAATAAGATGTTACAATTTGATTCTCAAATGAACAAAATAATTAATTATTTTTATCTAAGTATATCATGTGATTTATATGCACTATGTTAATAGTTCATGTTTCATTCATTTGAAAACCAAAACATCATGTATTGTCAGAAAGTATATCTGTAATGCTATGTTAAATAGAGTAATACATTTAGGTAATGTATTTGTAATTTTTCATATTGTAATTGAATACATATAAATTAAAAATTAATGAATATTAATGAATTATTGTAGTCGTTCCCTTAGGCGTCGTGCAATATAAGCAACGATCAATACACCACACAACTAAAAAGGGTAAAGGAGCAATACATACAAGATACTGTACATGAATAATATTACTTGCATATATAATCCCGACATAGATCATCTATTTTAACTGCAAGATTTTTCCAAATAAATGAAGTTTATTACCTAATTTTAAAATAATAATTCAACTAAGATTTTGAAATTAAAAAAAAGAATTAAATAAGATTATAGTTTAAAATTAAAATTGAATTTTTTGATTTATTAATTAAAGCTCTCAATTAAACTACGATATAACGAGGTTTGAATATATTGAACTATTCATTATGCGCAAATACATATTGTAGACAGTGAAGATTTATTAAAAAATAAATTAAAATGACTAAGACGACTTAATCAAATTAATTTAATCGAGCCCTAAATTTAATGTAAAATCTAGTATGAATTAAAACAAATACATGTGGCTAGGGGTTTTTCGTCGAACAAATTTAATGTAAAACCACATCAAGTATGAACAAGGGTTTTTAAATGCTTGAATTAAATGTAGATTAAATTTAGGGGTTCAAGGCTAAAAATCTAATTTATCTAATTAAAATCGTAGAAGGGCTGCAGAAATGAAGATCTGAAAGTTTTGGGGTTCAAAATAAGCACTACAAAAGTTACGTGGTTCGAAATTAAGGCTCCAAAAGGTCTGGGGTCAATATGAAAATGCATTTGACCTAAAATTCGGAACCTTCTTGATCAAAATAGGCGCCTATTTTGATTTCTTGGAGGAAATTAATTCCTAAATATCAGAGCCGGTTGAATCTTCCCTCGAAATTAAAGCGGTTAAGATTGTGATCACTTGAAATCAAACGACCAATCAGTAA
The DNA here is from genome assembly GCA_019722365.1 of Lithospermum erythrorhizon. Classification (NCBI taxonomy): domain Eukaryota; kingdom Viridiplantae; phylum Streptophyta; class Magnoliopsida; order Boraginales; family Boraginaceae; genus Lithospermum; species Lithospermum erythrorhizon. The sequence continues at coordinate 1,636,694 of JADFUC010000758.1, read as the reverse complement.
GTATTCAAAGCCGAAGTCTCTAAAATACCCTCACATATTTTCGAAGTGAGATGAACATTCTCATTGAGAAAATACATAAAAATATCTGAGAACATATGGAGGACACCTCTAAAATTCTCCAAGTTAAATCTTTTAAACCACCAACAAAAATACCACTTTGGTGGCTGGAAAACATCTCGGGTGGCCACAAAAATAGAAGCTTGAAATTAAATTCTTTGCACAAACCCATTAACTTCTTCCAGAAGTCGGAAGAAAAAATCGATGAGAATCGATACGGTCTCTCAAAGTGCTTCGAATATTGAATAAGCTTTACAAGCGCTAATTATCCATAAATCTTGCATGAACACCTAAAATCTCGGGTTTAATTTATCAAGTTTGAGATATAGAAATCTGGCTGAACATTAGGTCGCATAAGCGGAGTCCATGCGAGGAAACACGCTGCTAAGGCCTGTCTAATTGATGGGTGCCGTGACAAGGTTAGGATACTCCTTCATACTAATCATTACTATAACTAACAGCGCTAATGGCGTTTGTAGTACAAGCTAGAAGCGTACATTGCTTCAAAGGTTAAATCAAAACCATGTGAGGCCAAATCTTTACTAAAGTTTCATATTTCTGACAAACAAGCGCGCTAGGGGCATTTGTAGTACAAACAAGAAGCGTACATTGCTTCAATAAATTACTATTACTCACGGCTTAAGAGCTTGGGTTTTTATCTAAATCCTCAGGTCCTACTGGGACAAGTAGCACAACTACTAGGGTCCACAGAAGTAGTAGTTTATTCAACTACACGGTCAGCAGGTATATTCAAGAGTCCCACCGCATGAGGTGAAGACTCACCGCGCAACATAGTTGTAGTAAGTCCATCGATCCCAACATAGGCGGAGTCAAGTCCCAACACGACCAACATGCGAATCTGTTGCTAAGGCTCCCGGCTCGAACCATATCACGTGTCGAGACGGTCTGAAGTCCGCCAGACTATGACACATATCCACGACTCATAGCTCTAGCCAGTCCAATCCAAGCCGGCTCGTACGGCTTCTATCGAACTCTATTAGGTATTTCGAAATCAGCAAGTCAGCCAATCTCACAAATCGTCAACAAACGCTTAGGAACTTATAGTTTGGACAGTCGATCTTCTTCGATTTGATAAAACTTGTACACTAAAGAATTTTTCCCTACAATAAATTTTATTTTGTAACCCTAAAATAAATAATAAAAATTCTTCTTTGCATTACACATGTCTTTGTTGTCATGGCAATATCAATAGTTCAAATGAAAGTTATATATTACTGGGGATATATCTTGTCATTGGATGTCTAAGCTTTCACTAAACCTAATCAATATATAGATAAGAAGATGATAAGTTGTTTGTCTTTCATTAATATTGGTTTATAATCACCCTGAACTTTATATAATATGCGTGTTTGTCAAAATAAGAGAATAACTCATAATCTTATTAACTAACCTGACATGGAAGGATTCCTTCTCAACATTTCAATGAAGTTGGGATGGAAAGAATCAACCTTAATTACTGTAGAGATGAGAATAATCAATACGGAGTATGTAAGAAGCTAATAATGCTCCCTCCGATTTTTTAGTTGTTATCTAACAATTTTTACATCAATTAATAATCAATTAATAATGAATGATATTTTACATATATAATCCTATTTAATGAATTAAACAATAATTTAATAAATGTATTAGTATTAGAAGCTTTTATTACATATACATTAAATAGGGGCTTAAGAGGAAAAATCAATTAAATGTTGCATTGAAATTCCAAAGTGATAAATATTTTAAAACAATTTTTTTTTGTTAGGATGATAATCAGTAGCGGATATATTGAGCCATCAAAAGTTGATAAAAATTTAAATATCTTTATAAACGTAATGCTTTCACAGCTCAGCTGTTATTCACTAGACGAAAGTTCATATCCAATATTTATTATAGTAGTAAACTTCAAGAATCTTTTGATACTGCATCGAATAAATAGTCACGTTGCTAAAAAAAATTGCATCGAATATATAGTGATATTGCAAAAAAAATTATGTATATTTTGAACTATTACTTCAAAAGTCGTAGATCCCCCATTGATGACAATTAGAAAAAATCGGAAGAAAGTAATATTTTTCTTCATCGACATTCGACATCATCATCATCAGTCATCAGTCAATATTGTTGGTTAAAAGAAGACTAATTCATGATTATATAGGCAGGCGATATTACATTTAATAGTTGGTCTAACTAACTTTTGTAAAATATAATGACATGCGGTTTAATTAGGTGTCACGGTAAGCATTTAGCTAGAGTTTATTAAATAATCAGTATTAATTTGCTTGAGCTTCTAATGTAGTTGATAAGCTCGGGAGAAAAACCCCGGTTAAAGGAAAAATCATGAATTATTAAAAGAAGACAAAAAATAGCAAAATTATTAATTTGCTAGCACCTATTCTCGAGTCAGGACGGGCAAAAAATATTATCTTAGGGAGTTTATTAAATAACCGAGTATTAATTTATCAAATTTTTTCTGTAGTTCATAATTGTAAAAAAATCAGAGTTTGCTGTAGGCGATTATTAAAAAAAGATGATAATTGAAAAAAACCAATAAAAGGGAAAAAAAAAAAAAAAAGCAATCACTTGTATTTGGCGATCACGGAGCCACGACCGTAAGTTCCGCTGATACGGGCAAGATGATATTCTATTCAATAGTTGGTTGGACAACTAAAAAAAATCACAGTCGCATATGACCATGTGTAGGATTAATGAAAAAGGAACGAAAAAGAGCACGAATTATTAATTTAGCACCCTATTCCAGAAGTCGGGAAGGACCAAAAATATTATCTTAGAGAATTTATTAAATAATTGAGTGTTAATTTATTGAGTTTCTATTGAAGTTGATAAGTGAAATAATAACAGTTAAAGAAAAGGGAAAAAATCATCAAAAAGAAACAAAAACACAATGTATATGACCGTGTATGAGAAATAATGAAAAAGGCGAACAGAGCTTCAGGTATTAATTAAGCACCTTATGCGAGTCGGGGCCGGAATAAAAATATTATCTAAGAGAGGTTATTAAATAATTGAGTATTAATTTATCCAATTTCTACTGTAGTTGATGATTGAAAAAATGATAATTGTAGAAAAAAAATCACCTTGACAATCTCGCGACCGCAGTGCACGTCAAATGATAGGCGAAAGCGATATTACATTCAATAAATGGTTGAAGCTAAAAAAGCATGAGTAGGTTATGACCGTGCATAGAAATAATGAAAAAAGAATGAAAAAGAGCACGAATTATTAATTTAGCACTCTATTACAGAGTCGGGAGGGGCCAAAAATATTATCTTAAAGAGTTTAAGAGGAAAAAAAATATTCAAGTGAAAAAGGAACAAAAAAAAAGCAATTCGCATATGGTAGTAGGTAAATAATGAAAATGAAAAAAGCACAAATTATTAATTTAGCACCCACATCGAGTCGGAAGGGGCTAAAAATATTATATTAGAGAGTTTATTAAATAATCGAGAATAATAAAAAATGAACGAAATAATGAAAAATGAACGAAATAATGAAAAATGAACGAAAAAGAGCACAAATTATTAATTTAGCACCCTATCCCGAGTCGGGAGGGGCAAAAAATAATTATTTTAGAGAGTTTATTATTAAATAATCGAGAATAATGAAAAATGAACGAAAAATAGAATGAATTATTAATTTAGCACGCTATCCCCGAGTCGGGAGAATTTATATAGTAGTTGATAATTAAAAACGTTACAAAAGAGAAAAAAGCAAACTCCACGGCGCACAGACCCCATATTCGTATATGACGTATAGAAATAATTAAAAAAAAAAATGAAAAATGCAATTATTAATTTAGCACTCTATCACCGAGTCGGGAGGGGCCAAAAATATTATCTTATAGAGTTTAAGAGGAAAAAAAAATATTCAAGTGAAAAAGGAACAAAAAAAAAACAGTCGCATATGACTATGCATAAAAATAATGAAAAATGAACGAAAAAAAGCACAACTTATTAATTTGGCATTATATCCCAAAGTGGAGGGGGCCCAAAAAATATTATTTTAGAGATTTCATTAAATAATCGAGAATAATGAAAAAATGAATGAAAAAAGCACAAATTATTAATTTAGCACCCTATTTCCAGTCGGGAGGGGCAAAAAATATTATTTTAGGAGCTTATTAATACTCGAGAATAATGAAAAATGAGCAAAATAGAATGAATTATTAATTTATGTATCTTCGAATCGGGAGAATTTATATGGTAGTTAATAATTAAAAAACGTTAAAGGGAGGAGGAGTGCCAAAAAAAAAGCAGCTCCATTTGTGATGAAACGAAAAGATCATTTTTTTAATGGTTCGTCATCAAAGTGCACATTGCACTTCACTAGCTTCTGGAGTATGTTTCTCAATCAATTTTGCCTCTGTAGGGCATTATCCTTGCTTCTTTTCCTCAACCTTATATTATATGCAATGATATCATTTCCAAAATTATTATTAAATGAAAAGATTTAGGACTCAAGAAAATGTCTGTCCTATCAGTATGGACTCGGATCATGACGAGTCTAGCTCCAACAATAATGTATTTATTTATGTTAACAAAATATTGGTTTTGCGTTACAAAAATATTACCTGATATTATAAATCAAATATAATATTTTTTTAGTCAATGTGACTCGATAAGTAATTTAAGCACATATTAGGTTCAAGCTTTTAGCTAATTTATGAACTTGATGGTCTATGGACTTGTGTACAAGTATCATGCAGATAAGGGGATAATTTTTCACTTCAAAATGCTTTTAAGACTACTAATTAGTCAGGTTCTAAATATTGTGTAAATTCATATAATCGAGTCGGTATTAGGTAATTATCCAATTTTAATGTATATGGAATAATATTATCTACTCATGGCTTATTTATCGGATGAGTTATGTTTCTTAATGGAAAGGTCGAACAAAGTCAATTTATGAGAGTTATCCGACATCTACGGACTACGGATACTAAAAACACCTAAAGAAACAAATATACGAACGATGTTGTGGGCTCAATGTTTGCAAATGGACTTTTTAAGTGCTCTTCAAAGTTCAAATAAATACACCTCCTTTCAAGTAAGCAACATTATTTGGATGAAGTTGGGATTTTTATGAGCGTGAATGTCATATCTCAGACCATTGTTGATGATGCCTTGTTCAAGTATTTTTATGAGCGTCATTTTCTAACCAAGTCCACTCTAATAATTTACCCAACTTTCAAATAAACAAGTGATTGAGTAGCAATGATGTAATATCTGCAGAAGCTTGAGCAGATTGTGTAGAAAAACTTTTTATCAATCAATGATATACAACTTTATCACTATTTATATTACAAAAGAAGTGTTGATAAGCATAAATCACCAAACAACCTAGATAATGACAAACAAATACGGCTAAATAATAACGAGAAGGATAAATTTATTTCCTCAAAATAATATACGAAAATCGGGTAGAGTCCTCGATTTAACAGACGAAACCGTCCCCAAGTCTCTAATAAAATACCATTAGACTACAATATCTTTGATCGAGGCAAACTATATTGAATCGGCTCGTTTTATTTACTGTCGATTGATTTAGATTGGACTAATGTATTATTAACACGCTAATGCTCCACTTTTGCTCATTGTAGGTCGCATTCAGAATTAATATCTTTGGAAAATTTAATCTCATGACTTATGAGTACGTCCAAATATTAAGTAGTTAGAATGTCCTTAATGATGCTTGCCCCTCATAATAAGCAGTGGTTAAGACGCATTGATAGTTGCAAATAAAATACTCAGCATGGACCAGTACGTAATCCTTTATTTGCAGTCGAATTGAAATTAAATGGCATGAAGGTTGATACCCAATTTTCGAAACAGTTACGATGCTATTAATAATCTTAATAAAATTTGTTCTTTTAAGATCTGAATATTCACATTAAAATATATATGATTGAGTATCCTTATGCTCTGAAGATCTTCGCGGTAAAATAATACATTTGAGTATCTTAAGATACGTGATCTTTGCCAAATGCTAAACTTTATAATGTAATCATATAAAATTCACAGTATAATAATATATATACTTTATAGTTTGTACTAAGAACTTAAAAATAACTAAACAAGTTAAGCAAAAATTAAAAATTACAAAATATGTCATTTAAGCATGTTAATAATCTGTCACGGCTTTAGCCTTTGCTTTCTTTGATTCTAAGACGATGAATGAAAACTTGAGAAGTTATTTAAACAATTAAAACTTAACAAAGATACTACATAAAATAGCTATAAATTAAGCGATTGCTACTTCGGAAACACGATATAATAAGTACTCCATAGACCACAATAGGAATTATGGGCAAAAACATTGTTCGATTTCAAGGTATTGAGAAGTCGAATCTCATCATAAGAATAAATAGTATTTTAAAGCATGTTAATTACGAGATTTAAATAAAATATACATTTCCATAAAGTAAAATACGTGGTGGGGCTCACATTATTACATTCCCATAGATTCTTTGACAACCTCACGAACATCTCTCTTCCAATTACTAGTACTTTACAGTAACTTTGTACACTCTACTTAATACTTCTAAATAATTTGTCCCATTTTATTTGTCCAGTTCCCCCCCGTTTCTGTTACACCTCACTACAGAAAAATCAAACAAAAAATACAAATAAATTCCAGATACTGAAAATTTATTTTAAAGCAATTATCATTCATTAGAAATCACTGAAAGTCTTATTATTCAATTTTATTGCTTCAGATATTAATTTTTTCATGGTTTTTTTTGGCGTAGTTGACTTTTTTTATACTAGTGTAGTTTTTTGGGAGATCCAACATTCAATGATCAAGTTCAAAGCTCAAATTCAGATCAATCTCTGATTCTCTGTAAGTGGTAAGAGTTTTATTATTTTTCCAGTTTCTTGAATTTTACTGTTTCATGTAGTATGATTATGCATTTATGCTTGCTTTGATTTTGTGTTTATAAGAAATAAACTGTACTTAACTACTTATAGTAGTCTGATTCTGTCTCATTTTGAAAAGAAATGAGCTTTTTCATTGATCAGCTGATAATATTGCATTAATTTTTCCTGTTAAATCTTAGTTGTCTCGAATGCTTATAGATAATGGTCATAGTGTACAATTAGTTGTCTTGAATGCTTATAAATATTGAATCCCTTGCCATTCCTTCGAATTTGGGGCATATTCGTGCAACTTGTATTTTCTAGTGGATTAATTGTTGTTTTCTTGTTATGTAGAAACCATGATCAAGAAACTTGTGGAATAATTACAATGAGAGGAACACTTTTGTGCATACATGTTGTCGAGTCTTCAGCCATTTGAAGGGGATTTTTATGTATAGGAAGTTGAATGTTAGTATCGTGATTGTATAGAGTAGTTGATATCACCAATGGAAGAAAGTAGTTTTGTGAGGCCTTTATCTGTGAGGACAGGTGGTCCCTTGAAATCCACATTGTCGGGAAGATCAACTCCTAGAGGTTCTCCGTCCTTTAGGAGATTAAATAGTGTAAGAACTCCCCGAGGGTATGGTCAGATTGATGTATTTGGTTCTCAGTGGTTTAGAAGTAACCGCATTGTGCTTTGGCTGCTTTTGATTACACTTTGGGCCTATGGCGGGTTTTATTTCCAGTCGAGATGGGCACATGGTGATAATAAAGAAGGGATTTTTGGTGGTCGGGATGATGAACCTAGTGAGGAAGTGCCCCAGATTAGAGAGGGTAAACAGCGAGATTTAGTTGCTAATAATGAGCCTGTTAACTTGCAAACTAAATCCAATACGAACAACCTTGGTGCAGATTTGACGGAGAAACAAAAGGGAGTACCTTCACGTAAGCCGAATAAAGGTAAAAGAGCAGCTCGTGGGTCACGAAGAAAGCTACGAGGTAAGCAGACAGAGGTAGAAAAAGTTGAAGGTAATGATGATGTGCAGGAAGAGGAAATTCCTAAACAGAACACAACATACGGCTTGCTTGTTGGTCCCTTTGGAACTATAGAGGACAGAATCTTAGAATGGAGTCCAGAGAAGCGTTCTGGTACCTGTGACAGAAAAGGTCCATTTGCACGTCTTGTGTGGTCGAGGAAGTTTGTTTTAATATTTCATGAAATGTCGATGACTGGAGCTCCACTTGCAATGTTGGAGTTGGCAACTGAATTTTTGAGCTGTGGCGCAACAGTTTCTGTTGTTGCTCTTAGCAAAAAGGGTGGACTGATGCCTGAGCTGGAACGAAGAAAAATTAAAGTACTTGACGAAAGATCTGATCTCAGCTTCAAAACTGCCATGAAAGCTGATCTTGTCATTGCAGGCTCAGCTGTTTCCGCTTCATGGATTGGTGAGTGCTTATCCATATTTTGTCTCTCGAATATCTGAATATTTTGGCGATACGAAGATCATTATGTATGTCCGAATCATCCAGTTACTTGCCTCACTTTTCTGGTGGTGTAAGTATTTTATGCTCGAGTTTCTTTAAAAATCTCATTTCTTATGCGGCTTTGGTCACGATTAACAGGGAGTGGAGGCGTGTTACTCTGATGTACAGGTTCACTAAGTTGAGAAAAATAATTTCCCAGTCTGCAACTGTTAAACTCGATTGTTTGTTACAGTTTTCCTTTGTTTAAAACTAAACATTTTCGGGATGTTATTTGTTGTCGGTTACATTCATAACTATCATTCCTTTTCATTTTGTTATGTTCTTGTCTTCTTGAAGCTCAAAGTCCTCAAACCCAAAGGTTCAGCTCAAGCATGATAGGACATGCCACCCACCATTCTATTTTATTGATGTTTGTGCCATCTTTTGTTAAATGTATCGCGAACACGTAAGAAATGGTTAATTCTTATACTAGAACTGAGATCAGGGTTCCCATCAATATAACTCATTTCTCCTCTCTTAATGAAGTGATGGTCAATTTTAGTTACCTCTTTATTATTTTGCATTAATGTATTATCGTAGTGAGTGGTGTGCTGAAAATGACCATAATGTTTATTGTTTCAGAGAAATACCTACAGCGTACTGTTCTAGGTACTTCGCAAATAGTTTGGTGGATAATGGAAAATCGACGAGAATACTTCGATCAGTCAAAGACTGTTCTTAACCGAGTGAAAAAGCTGGTTTTTCTTTCAGAGTTGCAGTCAAAGCAGTGGCTTGCTTGGTGTGAAGAAGAGAACATCACGTTGAAATCTGGCTTCGCATTGGTTCCTCTTTCTATTAGTGATGAACTATCTTTTGCAGCAGGCATCCCATCTACCCTCAATACACCATCATTCAGCCCTGAGAAGATGCTAGAGAAAAGGCAGTTACTCAGGGAGTCGGTTAGGAAAGAGATGGGTCTGACAGATGATGATATGCTTGTCATTACTCTCAGCAGTATAAACCCAGGAAAAGGTCAATTCGAGCTCCTTGAATCAGCTCGCTTGATCTTTAAGGAGGGATTGCCATTGACTACTTCTGGACTTGAAGACATGGCAGGAAAAGGAGAAGATTATCATTCAAGGACATTACTTCAAAATCGGAAACAAGCTGGTAGAAAGTCAGATGTATTTCCTACTCGCAGATCTTCCAGAGATCTAGCTAAAGATCGAAAGACCCGTTCCCGTCGACTAACCATCAGAGCGAAACCTGATACTGTTATCAATGGCAGTGGAAGGATACTGCAGTTTGAGAATGTAGTAAATAAGGAAACAAAACTCAAAGTCCTTATCGGTTCTGTAGGATCCAAGAGCAATAAAGTCCCTTATGTCAAATTACTTCTCAAGTCTCTGTCTCAGAGTCCAAAATTGTTAAAATCTGTACTTTGGACCCCTGCGACCACACGTGTTGCATCTCTTTATGCCGCAGCGGATGTGTATGTAATGAATTCGCAGGTGATATGACAATGCAATGTGGTCTAACTTTATAAGCTCATGCAAGTCTTTCAACTTGAAATTCATTAATGTGTTGATCTGAAACCTGCAAACTGTTTGCAGGGACTTGGTGAAACATTTGGAAGAGTAACAATTGAAGCAATGGCATTTGGACTTCCTGTAAGTTATTTCCTCATGCATACTCATTGGGTTCTCTTATTTCTAATATTCATTTTTCTCTAGTTGAGAATATCCCCCCAGACCCCCACTTCCTCCACTCTCTTTGGTGGTTTGAATTCTTTGCGGCTTTGCTTCTATACCTAACGTTTTTGGGTAGAGATATTTTATATCGGAAGGAAATATATCAAATGCAGTTTTATATCATGGAAAGAAAATATTAGAAGGAGATATGCTAATTTCAATGCTGAAATACAAAAATTGAGAATAATCACGTTCGAAGTAATGTTGTGTTAAACATTCAATTACTAATATCATGTTTTACTTTGAGGATTTTCACAAGCTTTGAACCACGTTCTGGTTCTGCAACACCCAAATGGAGTAACCTAGTGTTATTCATAGTTTCCGTTTGCAAATGTCATGATGCAGGTGTTGGGAACTGATTCAGGGGGCACCAAAGAGATTGTGGAACACAATGTAACTGGCCTTCTCCATCCCATGGGGCATCCCGGAGCTCAAGTTCTAGCTAAAAATCTTCAGTATATGCTTAAAAACCCATCAGCAAGGCAGTTAATGGGAAGTGCAGGAAGAAGTAAGGTAAAGAAAATGTACTTAAAGAAGCACATGTTCAAAAAGATGGCAGAGGTACTCTATAGTTGTATGAGAATAAAATGAGCACTGTAAATATCCTTATTCAGTTGGACTTGTTTAGAAAAAAATTAGTTCGAAAATATGAGAGATTGAATAAAACATTTTGAAATACGAGTGATCGAATTCTGAATCTAGAGTTCTAGACAAACATGTGTGTATCCATCCTACCTTTTACACTTTGTTTTACGCATGTTACGTTTCTTTTTCACTTAAGAGAATGTAATAATACTATTCGTTTTGTTATACAAGAAGCCTTAAATTACAAGTAATTTGATTGGACCATTGTTATTAGTTTCTCGGTTCTCCTTCTTCAATCGTCACCTCTCATTTCCATATACTCGAATGTTATTGACTAAGGCCTTGGCCCTTGGCCCTTGCAAGTTCATGTTCAAATACTTCAATTTACCTACTTATATGCAAACAATGCAAGGATCTTTTGCATTAAATGTATAGGACACCAGGATATCAGATGAATCATGAGTGTGTTATGTGTATGGATACAACTTCTTTAGAGCAGCTTTTAAGTAAAACAACATTATACACAAAGTCCTTTGAGACGAAGCTTTTCATGCATGAAATTTATATATGACATAACACTGTTCGGGGCATAATTGAACTGGTAAGTAATTAAAGTGTTAATTGCTAAGTATCAACATCCTTGCCTCTTCATGCAGTGCGGGTTCGACTCTCATAAGGAGCAATCTTGTATTGAAGTGGTTAAAAAAAAGTTCTAGTACCTTGATCAATTGAGACACATCCAACGATTAACTCCTCCGTAATATCCCAGAACATGGATCTCGAGGGGCCGTTAGTATGATAGATTCACACTTTTTCTCTTTTTATATATGACAGAACACCAAGAACCAGACGAAATGATTGTGTTATATCTATGTAGATATTCCACTAACAAATCACAATGACTTTTTTAATAAAATTGATAATATCTCGTGTCCATTAGGTTAATATTAGTGGTTATCTCTCATCATGTTAATATTAAAGTATATACAAAACTTTGATTTGAATTAAAATGATAATATTTAAATATTTGAAAAATATTATACAACTAAATTAATAAAAAAAAATTGAATTCAAAATTTAAAAAGTCAACCATGGAAATTTAAAACTGAGCAATCTTATACCCATATGATAAAGGGTACAACATTTTACAAGTTGTACTCTTTCCGGTTATTGGAATCAACGCATTTTGATATGCCCCTTTTAACTCCGTTTCTCTCACTAGTCCATATTAGGATTTTATACTCGCACCTAAAATTGTTATTGAGCTGAGCAATGAGTTAGTCAATCGGTTATCCGATTGATAATTCAAACTCGTTATGAATCGCTATCTAAAATCAAAATTCGTTTTGATTTGATTCATTTCAATTCAGCTTGATCATCAATCGTTAGTTAAAGTCTCTAATAGCAATTCACCCCATCTCTCCATACATATAGATTTTTATAATTCACATTGCATTTATATATAAACAAAATAAAGTACAACCATTAGTATCCATAAGTACATGTGAGATCATACTACACAACTATACTAAACAAACCCGGCTAGTCCTAGCTTAGTACAGTGAAAACATTCCTCGGAGGAAACAAAAAATCAAACCGGTGGAAAACTTACAGTTGTCCGAGAAATGTCGCATTTGTTGTTGGCTTCAAAAATAATGCAACATTCTTTTTATACGGAGAAGTAAGCAAAAACAAATTTTCCATTCAAACCTAGCAACAAACCTCGAGTTAAGGATAAACTCCATGATTAAATGCAAGGTCCATAACAAGGTAGATGTGATAACGGAACGGTATGGAATTGGCAATTAAGAGATTAAAAACCAATGCTTCAATGGTACGCAATTGTAGACGCAGACAGGGGCAAGTAGGTGAATGCAAAAAAGAATGAGAGAAAATGTTTGTTATGGTTATCGTAATGGCCGAGAAATGATATGTGTGTATAGTATGTCGAGAGCGTAATAGATAGTAAGGCGCTTCCGGGAGAGTGGATATGTTTCCGTAATCGCATTAGTAAGAAAGTTGTACTTGTGAAGGTGATTGATTTAATCTTTTTTGTTGTAAGAAATGTGGTGTGTTGAGAGAAGCTAAAATGTTCCAAGTTCAGAGTGTGTCTTTATGACTATTAGTTGCCCGGACATCAAAATTGAGTTTTGAAAATAATTTGCTATGACAATTCCAAATGCTCCAAAGTGTCGATAAGAGAAAATAAAGTTTGTTCATTGGATAGGTGGAAGGCGAAGGGGGTTTTTTTGAGTAAAAGATTTGTAAAGAGTGAATAATAATATGAGATCGAAATGTAAGTTTTTAAAAAAGGGTTTGAGTTCCAAAGCAAGTAGGGACACGCACGAAAGAGATGATCAATCACCTCTGGTTATGTCCACAAAAATACAAGTGGTACTAATAATTTTCTTTTGTTCTTTTGGAAATATTAAACAAGGACAAACCCATTATAGAGAAAGCCTCTGCATAAAAAAAGTTTAATTTTGTGCGGAAGCCCGAGCCCAAGCAAGTATTTCCGTGTCTTTTCATGGATTAAGGCATGGTTTGCGTGTTCAGAAATGTGCTGAAGTTCTCAGAAATACTTTTACCATATAGTAAATTTAGTGGTTGGTGTTTTCATGGTTTGATTTATGAAGCCACCGGAGGTGGTCCGGCTCACTATTAAGTGGGATTTCATGCATTAGGGATGCCATTGGTTTTGTAAGAGAGTCAGGTGAGCGTTTACCCACTCGTACTATTGGTGCCGAGGGAGCAAAGGATTGGTGTAGACTTTGTGAGCAAGAGAGTAAGTAGGTTATGAGAGGATTGTGGTGTGGATAAACTAGCTTGTCTTGAGTAGCGGATGTCCCACCCGGTGTGGAGTCAAGTAAATAAATTTTTAAGATCGCCAAATCATTGTCATACTTTCCAAACTCAAGTTTTGTTGTATTTGGTTATTGTTGTTGTGATTGGATGTGTCGGGAAAATATTTGACTTTAAGTAAGATACTTGAAAGTCGTTGGTTGCGAGATTCAGACTCCAACCGAATTTTACACAATGAGAGGTCAAGTTTGGGCTTAAGTTCTGATTCTAGACACCCTTCAAATCATTGGTAATTGCAAGAAAGTTCTGCATTGAGCCAATGCGCTTTTTTTGTCATTGGAGTTCCAAAGAAAGTTTGCTAAAATTATGCCTTTATTTTGTTGATGATATTTGTTGGAAAATTTATGCTACATTCACATCGAGTAGACCTGTGATGCCCGAGATGACGATTTTATTAAGACACTTGCCTTGGTTCTTCAGTGAAATTTAGTTGCTCGTGAAATGGATTCTAGGGCTTGGCTTTGTTTAGAAAGTTCGGAAAAAATTCAGGATTGTGGTGTAATATCAAGGGAGGCACCTGTGATTACTTCTTCCAAAAGTATCAAATTTCCTAAAAGGCAGAGCAGAGAGGGCTTTGAGTTTGACTATTTGTGGAGTAAATGGACGAAAGACTATTTGTGATTTGAAATTTTTATCTCTGTTTAGAGTCGGTAATCTTAAAGAATTTGGTTAAAGTTGTTGACATACTTTTTTATCTAGTTTTTAAAAAAGTAATCAGCTATCCGCAAATAAGCGTGTGTTAGTTTGGGGCTGCCCTGAGAATCTCAAACAATCTCAGATCATGAAAGTTGCTAGACTAGTTTAGAGATGCGCAGAGCCCACACAAGAGTGGAAAGAGGATCAAGCAGAGATTTGTCCCTTGTCTTAATCCACTAGTTGGAGTGAAAGGTTGTGTAACATGTCTGCCATTGGTAACAAAAAATTGAAATGCTTGAAAGTCAACAAGTTGTGATAATTTTACCAATTTAGGAAAAATTTAGTTGTTCCAAGGTTCGGAAGAGGAAAATGCCAAGATATTTTGTCAAAAGTCTTGCTCATGTCAACCTTTATTGTTGCAAGCCCATTAGATTTGGAAGTTTTGATTTGATTAGTTAATTCTTGAGCTAGTATAATGTTATTTATGATTGAAAAGTCATGAATAAACCCATTTTGATAAGGGATAATTAGGGAAATAGACGGGTTCGAGTTCATTTACCAAATTTTTGAAGCAAGTGTATAAAATCAAGCACATAAAGAATTTTATGGGCTCATACCTTTTGATGCTTTTGAAATTTTAAAATTCTAGGGATTAGGTCTATGAAGGTGTTAAGTTGAGAAGTGTATTAAAATGTCACTATTAAGAAAAATCTAAGGTTATTTTTAGTGACTTCGGCCTAACAAGGCCTTAAGACTGAAAAAACCCCGTGGAAACCATCCGTCCATGGATTTATTGGGTGCATTTGGAAAGAGGGTCGGAGATTACCTCTGTTCATAAATGGCCTAATGATGTCTTTATGTTGAGAAGTAGTTAAACGTGAGCTTACTTTTAAAGTTAAGATAGAGGGTGATTGGCAGTTAGGTGTATTGTCAGGATTATAAAGGGAAATAAAAAATTTACAATGATTATTGATGTTCAGGTGGGAAGTAAATTATTATTATCATGTTCTGTATAATATTGGTTCGAATTTTTAAGCATTACAGGTGGTAGAAATTTAGTGTTTATGTTCCATTGACTCAACCGTGAAAGTTAAAAGCGAACGTTGACGTAAACCTCTTGACATTTTAGGAGGATGTTAAGGTAAAATCTTGTGTTTTCCTCAAATGATGAGTTAGAAGATATATGTGGAGCAGATTGGAGGGTGTTAAGGGAAGATTGTGAGTTTTAATTGTGGTTGATGTTACCTATCCCAGCTTGAAATTCCAAACTTTTAATTTGTGTTTTGAAACTTGTAAAATTTTTTTTGTTAAAGCAAATTGAACCGGATGGGCGTGAGGATAGAAAGTGTTCCAAACTTGTGTTGTATAGATGTGAAATTGGGAAGAAATATAAAAAAAAAAACTTAAATTTGAAAGGATTTTCATTATTCCTTTAAACTAAAGTAGTTTGGTGGAGCATAAAAATAGGGCTGCTGATCCGAAGCCTAGAAATGCGCAATGCAAACCCTTTGAGTAACACTCAGGGAACAATAAAGTTATAATCAAAATTAGTGGAAAGAAACGACCTAATTTTTCAAAAATCTTTATGCCTTTTCTATGCCTAATTCAAAAGAAGTCATTACCAATATGTTTAAGGTTTATAAGACTAAGACAATAAAGGAAACTAAACAAAGAGTCACTCTTATACTGATTTAGACGCAGGAAATTTGTATCTCTTTGATACAAAAATCTGATTAAAGTCACCCGTAAGCCAAAACCATCTCTAAACCACCACTTTTACCTAAGGAGTCAAATACCATATGTGAAAAGAAAAAGTAAATGAAACCAAAGAAGTATCTACTATAGATTTAGCACACATAGTCTCAAAAAGAAAACATATATCCCTCAGAATGTTCGCCCGCCGCAGACCGGTCGACACGTTATTGATTTTGGCGGACCGGCCTCACAAACCACCACGAGACTTTCCAGCACGTTTCTTGTCCTCACCTCACATGCTCACCGAAAAACTTCCCAAAGGGTCTCATAAACTTCCTTAAAGGGTCACCCATCCTTAATTACCCCGTGTCAAGCACGCTTAACATTGGAGTTCTTATGAGACGAGCCCGAAAGAAGATTAATCTTGGTGAAATGAGTAGTGCACCAACTTCAAATCTTATCGTTCACATCACACCACAATACCCACACACACACACAAACACACACATACACATTTCATGGCCTGGTACTACAACCTCCCACTTAAATACTCAACGTCCCTCGTTGGAGCTGGGCCAACACATCCAAGACCGTAATTACACGTGTGAGATTCTAGAGGTGGCTCCTAATGGCCTCAAGAGGTGTCCCGCACTTTGCGCCGCATAACACTTAGTTCCCATGCCTGACGGCTTTGTTTCGATAATACTCATTTGAACGCTGCCCGCCGCACCGGTCGCGACGCTATTGATTTGATGGATCTGCCTCACAAAACCACCACGAGACTTTCCAACAATGCTTTTGTCCTCACCAATGCTCACCGAAAAAGTTCCTGTTGGTCACCCATTCCAATTACCCTGCATGTCAAGCACGCTTAACATTGAAGTTCCATGAGACGAGCTCCGAAAAGAAAGATGCATCTTGGTGATACGAGTAGTACCAATCAAATCTTATCAAACATATCACCCACACACACACACACACACGCACACATACACATTTTTGCGGTCGGTATCACATATCCGGTTTTAAAGTTAGGTGGTAGTCCATAAGTAAGTGAACTGTCGAGGGTGTTCTAATCCCTCGATAGTTCCAACTTATGAGATTAAGAGTTAAATTGGGGTTGTAATGAGACAACAACCAAAACTCTTCGTGAAGTTCAATAAAAAGTGGAGGCGGAGTTTTCAAGCTATCAAGCATGTGATTAGAACCTGGATCAAATGCAAAAGTTTCTGCGTGGAAATAAACAGAAACCGGATCAAAGCTTTAAAGCGTCGCATTTTGAAGTGAGTTGTTCATACCGTCCGTAAGCTTTTTGTTTGATTCGGCAGATATGTTTTCCACACTCGCTCTAATCCATTAGCTTGCTCAGTATCCTATGTTTCATTTTACCTTTTTCAATCGAGGTTCTTCATGCTCCTCAAGATCCATTTCCAACGAATGATGTCGTTTCCTTTTCGAACTTATTTGAACCCCGTCTCGAGGACTCATGCCCCATCCGTATCCACTATGATCTTTCTCCTTTTTTTGACATGGAGATCACCATTTTCAACTTCTAGATCCAAATCTACTTCTCCTTTTATTTTTAAGTTTGTCCTAGCTTAAGAAGACTCATTTTGTTCCACCATCTTGGACATTTTCAAGTAAAAGATCCTAGAATCTACACTTATGATTGCTTTAGTCTTTGTATTTCTGAATTGAAGTAATCTACCTTGCTCATCCGGAGTCTTATTATAATTGTAAGAAGTAGGTAACCTGAAACTTTAGTTGACAAGAATTCACCGCACTTAGCAAATAGGAACTTCTCCGAATGGTATTTGATTTGTTATCATCCCTGTAATACTAAGTGAGTTCTTCCAATGTGTTCTCTAAGTGAAATTAGAAAGAGGCGATTGGAAGCTGTCCTCGTGTAGCGGTGGGATACGGAGGTGTAAATCTGTTTTGATTCTTCTAATAGAACTTCTATTAAACACCTTAAGGATGCCTAAATGCCTACAAGGGTGATCAAATTGGTGGAATATGCTCGTGACTCCAAAGGTCGTCTGACTTCACTAACACATTCTTAGTTGGAGTTTGTCACACATGGATCAGCCAGCTGCCAAGCACTGCTTGATACGATTTCTACAGACTATTACGTACCGAGGTCTGCCCACGGTGCACCTCGATGAGAAGAGCTGCGGTAACCAGTTGCTTAAAAAATATTGTATATATAGAGTTAAGGAAAGTTCATTTGCCCCCCAAAACATACTCGTAATTTTAATTTACACCCTCTAACTTTCTATCTTTCCAAATCGCCCCCACCAAAATCATCCATATATATACCTCCCCCCCACCCCACCCCTGTCATTTTCCCCTAATTCCAATTCAAGCATTGAATTTTTGTAAGTTTCACAATGTGGTGTTCCCCCCTAAAGAAGCCAACCTCTTCAAACTCATCGTCGTGAGTTCTCAATTAATTAATTATATATACTCATTTTTATTCACTCAAAATTATTGACTTTTTAATAATTTTATGAAATAAACATATCAATTAATTGTTGCTATTTTGACCGCTAAACCCTAGAGCGTTGACTAATTACTTGTTTCACTACTCTATTGTACTTACTCGTTTTATTCGATAAGTAGTTAAACTAATTTTGAAGCGATAATTCATTTGTTTAACTTTGTATTTGTAATAAAATATTACTCCCTCCATTTTTTTGTTTCAAAATATTTGTCATTCTAGTATAGAAAAGTGTACTACTACATTTTCAATGTACTTTTTTGACTACTTTTCTCATGAAATTATCAACCAACCAATGATATAGTTTTAAATGATTGTTATTTTATATTTTTAATGTACTTTTTAACTATTTTTTCTTTTTCCTTAATCTATGTGCAAATTACTAAAACGACAAATAAAAACAGAGTGGAGTGGTAGACTTCAGATAATACTGATACAAACTTATTTGTAATAAAATATTAGTAGACTTAGATAATACGTGATACAAACTTATTGTTACTGTATTGCAAGTCGTTTTGGGTCGAATTTGAGTATTTTTTCGTGTTAAGTCAAACCTCCCGATTAAGTTGGAATGGATGTAGTATTGATTGTTGCAGTGTATGCTAGCTGTAATTACTTCGTCTTCTTCGATAATTACTCTTGCATTACTATCTTTTAATAACTTGGGGCATGTTGTTGTGAACCTGTTCCTCTGTAATTTAATAACTTGTAATGATGTTTTTTGTGGTATGTGGAGTTTGAGATGTATAATTTATTCACTTAGATGCGAAGAGGACCTAGAGTAGAGTAACTTCTTTTGTTCCCTGGAATGTCAGTCCTATGCTTATGTCGGGCATGAAAGCGCCACCTTCCTCATTGAAATTCAGTTCCTGTACGAGTTTTGGACTGGAATGTGGTTGACTATTTGGCTTAGATTAACTCATGGTCCCGAAAACTGAAATATTGATATCACAAGAATTGAAAACCCATGGAAACTTGCTATAGGTTGAAATACCAGAACCGTAATGGCTTTTGGAGGTAAGCCTGGTTGGGGACTTAAATGAGGGAGAGTTAACTGAGAGCTCATGAATAGACTTACTTGTATGTTGAAATATTTGACTTAAAAAATGTGTCAAACTAAAAGTGGGTATTATATGCTGAAATATATACTAGTTTCCTGCACTGGAAATTATGGTCTGCTTTTATATTATGTTGTGCCACTACCAGATAGATTTTTAGATACTTGATTCCATTTGTTGCCTTTGAAATTGTTCTATAGCATTGTGGAATTGTTCTATAGTGTTGTTTGTTTTGTTAACAATGTATAACTGAGAGCTTGATAGTAGATGGTCATGGCAGGACAGTATCCACTTGAAAATATCTCCAAATCATTTTATGAAGACATAAAACCTATGATATGCAAATGATCCAATGCTCATGTGTGATCATGGTTTAAGCACCTGCTTCTATTACTGACCCTTACTTCCTGTTGATTGCATGTCTTCTTATTACATCTTTAGCTGTTGGTGTTGATTATTTCAAGTGCCATCAAGTCGCTTTAAAATGGCTCGCTCTTACTTTATTATATTCTATGTTTGTTTTTAAAATTGATATATGCATTTACTGAACTTGGACTGGATTATTGGACTTTGTTTTGGACTGTGAGTTGGAGCCTACCAGTGTCTGGCAATTTCTAGACGAGTTGAATGTTAAAGGGAGAAGTAATATTTTTTCTTAATTAATCGAGCTTTGGATATAATAGAATAAATTAAGACAGCCCACACACCCACATAAAATTGTATTTGCACATCATCTTGTGGTAACTCTGTAATATCCTCTTTGTTATCACAAAGAGAAGGTTGAGGCTAATATGCACCTTCTAGCCCCATCTTTATGGAGCCTCTTTAGAGGCTTTGGGGCATGTTGTTGTGAACCTGTTCCTCTGTAATTTAATAACTTGTAATGATGTTTTTTGTGGTATGTGGAGTTTGAGATGTATAATTTATTCACTTAGATGCGAAGAGGACCTAGAGTAGAGTAACTTCTTTTGTTCCCTGGAATGTCAGTCCTATGCTTATGTCGGGCATGAAAAGCGTCACTTATTGGAATTAGCTCCTAGCATGAGTTTTGACCGTTGAATGTGGTCGACTATTTGGCTTAGATTAACTCATGGTCCCGAAAACTGAATATTGATATCACAAGAATTGAAAACCTTATGGAAACTTGCTATAGGGTTGAAATACCAGAACCGTAATGATGGAGGTGTCTTTTTTGGTTGGGGACTTAATGAGGGAGAGTTAACTGAGAGCTCATGAATAGACTTACTTCAGTATAAAATGGAAATATTGACTTAAAATGTGTCAGTCCAAAAGTGGGTATTATATGCTGGAATATATACTAGTTTCCTGCACTGGAATTATGGTCTGCTTTTATATTATGTTGTGCCACTACCCAGATAGATTTTGTGATATTTGATTCCATTTGTTGCCTTGAATTGTTCTATAGCATTGTTTGTTTTGTTAATAATGTATAACTGAGAGCTTGATAGGTAGATGGTCATGGCAGGGACAGTATCCACTTGAAAATATCTCCAATCATTTTATGAAGACATAAACCTATGATATTAAATGATCCAATGCTCATGTGTGATCATGGTTTAAGACGGTTTATTACTGACCCTTACTTCCTGTTGATTGCATGCTCTTCTTTATTACATCTTAGCTGTTGGTGTTGATTATTTCAAGTGCCATCAAGTCGCTTTAAAATGGGCTCGTCTACTTTATTATATTCTATGTTTGTTTTTTAAAATTGATATATGCATTTACTGAACTTGACTCTTGTTTTTTCAATATATCTTTCTACTAGGTTTTTCTTTATTTGATAATGACTATCTTTCTTGATTTACTTTGTGAAACTTGCTGCAATTCTTTATTAAAGACATTATCCTTTCACAGAAATCGTATGAGACAAAACAATACAAGAAGGGGATTAAAGCTGCTGATTCCATATTAAAGAAGTTCCCTAATCATGGAGGTATGCAGATTGTCCATATGTTCTTTTGTTTTCTTTACTTCCCTAGCTATATCTTACTAATAATCCCCTTTGAGGCTATAGGCAGAAGGATTTTTGACCAATTTCATCTAATGGAGAATAATTTAATGAATTTAGATGATGATATGTAGATGACTACAAGTGTAATAAGTATACTTTAGGTTGGAGTAACATGTCTTCTTAATAGGGACTAGCTTAAGATGCTTAAAATTTGATGGATATTGCAGCTCAGCGATGCCATATTAAATTCCTACTAATGTTATGGGACTTGAGTTCAATCCAATAACCGTTGGGCTTGTAGGTACTGTTATGTATCCTACTAATGTTCGCATTTAAAGTCCAAACGTCCTCTGTTGGTTTACCTTAAAATCCTTTAATCACTTCCATTATTTGTTTGATGGGTGCAGAAACTTTATCAATGAAAGGATTGACATTAAATTGCATGGACCGCAAGGCAGAAGCATATGAGCTTGTTCGCTTAGGATTGAAGGTCAAATGTTTGGAGTCCCTTTTTATTAAACTTTCTCTAAAACTTTTTAGGTTTTATCGAAGATCATTTGAGTGGATAACCTCAATCTTTGTGGGTACAGAATGACCTGAAGAGTCATGTTTGCTGGCATGTATATGGTCTTCTATATCGATCTGACAGAGACTACAGGGAAGCTATCAAATGTTACAGAAATGCTCTTAGAATTGATCCCGAAAATATAGAAATATTAAGAGACCTGTCTCTCTTACAGGTAAGAGTGATTCATTTCTTAACACATTTTACCCAATAGTGTCTCGTTCTTCTACTGTTGGATGATTTAGCTTCTTAGTTAACACCTAGAGTAGTGCTTCCCACCCCCGAGTTTTTTTAATTAGTCTAAGACATAATTGGTGTTTATTGTAACACCCTCATGCTGTGTGTCATGGGAATTTGTTCGCTGTCTATCTATATTCATGGGTCATTTATCATAGTAATGACTTGGTAAACTCTGTTCTAAAGATAATAAATGTAGAACTTTTTGTTTTCCATGAGCTGCTGAAGATTGAGTGGTAATGTAATAATCTTGCCAGGATGATGCATCTTGTGCTATTAAGAAATTATGTCAATGCTAATGATTCTGTTCTCCTTTCTATTTCCTAGGCTCAAACGCGCGACTTAGCCGGTTTTGTTGAAACAAGGCAACAATTACTCACACTGAAGGCAAATCATCGCATGAACTGGATTGGCTTTGCTGTATCTCATCATTTAAATTCAAATGGAGCCAACATTTTGGATAATAAGCATAAATATTTTTCCTTCATTGTCTTATTGTGAGTCTTCAGATAAGTGAACAGTTGAACTTTACCATGTTACGTGGTTGTGGAGAAAAAATGATTTGTTAATCATATTTACAAAAACTTTAGTAGTATTAGATGTTGCTCTCTGAGAAAAGGCATTTGGCCTTTTTCATAGTAACTATCACGGGATTTTCCCACATATTGGTTTTACAGCCATCTTTTGCGCTGATTCCAGCTCTTGGCATTTGTTTTAGGGTAACATTACATACTGTTAAATGTTTAGACTTGCTGAATATGTTGCAGTTTAGTATTGTAAATGCTTTATATTTGTAGTTTGATATTCTTTGTAAATCACTACATCATAGTTAATAAAACTTGTTATGCATGCTGAAACTTTGTGGCAAATATTTTGTTTTGTATTGTATGTCTTGATAGAAGCCATATCGATAGAAAAATACATTCGAACTTTTATTGATATATTTTTTATCAAATACTCATAAAATCGTTCATGTTATAGCAAAATTAAACTTTAAGCGTTTTTACTTGATTATTTGATGTATAGGAATTGATGTTTCTTGATCACCGGCTTGTCAGCCCAATAAAATAATTTTATTTCTTAATTAATTAAAGTATTTTTTGATAAAAGTAAATTTTTAGGAATTATATTAATATAATAATCAAGCCACTTAATAAAATCCTTTCATGTCAAGTAAATTGGGGCCAGGAGAATTAATGCTCTGTAACAAACAAATTTATTTAAGGTGAAGTTTGAGATTCTATTTATAAAAAAAAGTGGACAATCTTTGTGGGATGGAGGGAGTAATTGCTTTAGCTTCCATGGGCTACAAACTTATGTAATTAGAATCATAGTGTGATGAAATATATTCATTAATGTTTGAATTATAATATCTAATGGTGCCTGCGCTAGCATTGCTGCCTCCTCTTTTTAGTAGCTTGTACCTTTGGGAATCTGGAGGGCTATTGCTAGTCTAATATGCCGTTTGTTGCTCATAGTTTCCCGGTAAGAAGGAAGTAATCAGAGTTGAGTATAAGAAGATTGCATTAAGCAGAGAGGATTCTGATATGAAAAATGCATGTCATTAAACTCGTTAAAGGGAGGGGGGAGTCTTGAGTCAAACAGGAAGACAAGCAGCATGAAGAAAAAATAATTTTTCCATTCTATTAACAGATTTTATTTCTGTGAATAATGAATGGAAAAGGAATTACATATTGCTTTCTGATAAACAAGTACTACCTCCAGATATATCTCCTGGTGTTCACTGATTTATACATGAATTTGCTTAAGTTTGCACGTCATTGATTATGTTAAAATAAAATGATACTAGTCTATTTTCTAATCGTCTTCCCTGGACATAGTCACTTAGTATTTGTTGTTTTATAGTGGGCCAAAACATTATCTTGAGCATACTGAAGGAGGACTCACGGGGCGATATCCACGGATAATGGGCGGATTGGGCGCTAAGGAAATGCTCTTGGCTACAAGGGTAATGTGGTGATTTCTTTCCATGTGTGCTCTTGCCAGAATATCCATATTGCTCTTCATTAACAGTTATCATAGTCTGACAACATTGCCTTTATTGATTATTATTTTCTGTTGGTATTACAGATTTCTTTAATGGAAGAATGTAGTTTATGAAAACTGTTGAGGAGTTACATAGGAAAGATCAAAATAGTAAGTTTAATTTGCATGGCAATGAACTCTCATAGAAATACTAGATGCCAGAAACATGGTACTTTTTTGCTTGATAAATTCGATAAACTAGCATACAAGGAGCAACAGGTTTCACTTCTTGTAAAGCTTGGTAGATTTGAGGAAGGTGAAAAACTGTACAAGGTGCTGCTTTCTATGAATCCAGATAATTACAGGTACACACAAACTTCTAACTTTACCATTTATAGTTTTTTTCTTATGTGGAGCACTGTAACTACCTAACTGGTATGAGAGTAGAGGGACCTCTCTAAGGGACAGGCGAGGGCTGTGAGGCAGAGGGCTAGTTTAGTTCTGGATGACCCATGCTGTTGGTTTATGTGCACATGGTGTCATCTGCTTTGCTCATTATATTTCTATTGGTTTATGTGTAATATCTTTCTGCACATGAGAAAAGAGGACGGTATTGGAGACTTTTGTGGTTTTGTTTAATAAGACAATCTTTTCGTAAATTGTTTAATTCTAAAAATTCCTGATTTACCTCCTAATGAGAGAGAGTGAAGTGGCTGAAAATCAAGCTACGCTATCATCCATCATTGCTTTCGATATACATGTGCAGACAATCCAGAAGTCATGAATGTTATGCATCATTCCTATCCATTTTTTTGAATGTTATGAAGATTTCACTTCATGTCTCTTCAACTTCATTGAGTTATGACTTCCTATCATAACATATTTACCTTTTGTTCCTAAGATATTATGAAGGGTTGCAAACATGTCTTGGGCTTTATAAGGAAAATGGCCAGTATTCTCCAGATGAATCTGATCAGCTGGAGGCTGTGTATAAGTCACTTGCTCAGCAATACAATAGATCATCTGCTGTTAAGGTAACTGTTGCTTCTTCGTCTTCTCGTTTTTGCAATACTTCTGTTGGTGATTCTTGCTATTATTTAACATTGATCCTGTATAGCATGATGGAGTTGCTTGTATGTCCTTTTTAAAAATTGCTGCTCAGTTGCAGCATCAACCATTTGAAACAGTGGAATAGCTAATTTAGTGCATAATGTGAATGTCTCATATAAAATTGCATTTACACTGTTCTCCTTTCCATGTTGCTAATTTTTTTTGTTCAGATTTTTGTGATGGAAGAAAAAATTTCCTTTGTCATCCACATTTTATTCAATATTCATAATAAGCTCTCGAAATGAAAGTTTTATATTACCTTTTCAGAGGATTCCTCTTGATTTCTTACACGGTGACAAGTTCCGCATAACACGAGGTATGTCAAGCATAACTTGACAAAGGTATATGAAGTGGTTTTGTTCTTCGTACTTTTGGTTGATGATTACTGTTTTAATCATTCTACCTTGATGAAATTATTGAACCTTTACCATTTTATTTTTGTGATGCTTCTAGGGTGTACCTTCACTGACTTTTCCGATCTTCTCTTTTTATGAATTCCTGCAAGAGTCAGTTCAAAGAGTTGCTTAATTTATTTGTTAAAAAATGCTAAAAATTTAGTTAAAATACATTGGTGGATGGACGGAAATTTTGAAGTTCGAATTCTCACGCAGGCAGACATCCTGGAGCAATTGATTATCGAGTTAGAGAACTCGATCAAAACAAGTGGTAGATTTCCTGAGAGGTAAGCCCAATTGTTTCATTTGCAATTGATGTATGTTAAGTTGTTCACTGCATAGTTTTGTGTTGGCAAAGACTTATAATCCTCCACTTTTTAACATTTTGTTTTGTTAATACAGTTTATTTTAGCTTTAGCATACTGTTTAATTATGTGGTTCCTAATCATTCTAATCACGAATCTCCCTGATCAGCTTTTCTTGCACTCTCCTATTTCCCCACTCTAACAGAGCTTTCTATTAAAAACAATTTAAATTACATTTCTTTCGTTTCTGGCTGCTTAGGACAAGTGAATGTTATTGCTAGTTTTTAGTTGGTTTCTTATCGTCTGCTGTTTGATGACTGAAAGGAAATGTGAATCGAGATTTATTATGTGGATTCTACTCCATAAGTTCTGATAGGTTAAAACCCTTCGTCTTTCTCACTCTCTTCAAGCCTTCTCAGAGTTTTTCAAAGACATGTCGTTAACACAGTCTGATATGCTTGTCACTAAATGACAAAAAATATTGATGCTCAAGCCTTGGGGTGGAACAGTTAGTGTTTTGCTATTTTCCAGTTTGCTATTGATGTATTCTTCTGTTTAACCATATGTTGCGTACGGCCATGTGCAGCTCTGAGAAGGAGCTACCATCAACACTCATGTGGACCTTATTTTATTTGGCTCAGGTCTTACTCTTTTCTTTAGTTCATTGCCGATTTAATTATTTCCTGAAGTACTAATTTATTTATTGTTTGGCATTATGACAAATGTAATGTAATACTGCTCTGAAGAAAATAGATTGAGCTATTAGGCATACTTTAACTATTGACTTATACGCAATTAAGGTATTCCTGTTTTTTGTTTACTCATAAGAGCTCTTTTGACTGTCAAACATTAGTGTATCTACCGCTCTTCTGGCTGTACAATCACTTAGTTTGCGTTATATGTTTCTTATTTATCTTTTACTTTGACCGCAGAGCTGAATGTTAACAGTTTATAAACTTTGCTTGCATTGGCTGATGAAGCTAGGTGTTTAGATCTTGCAGAATCATTATATTAATAGTGATTGTATTTAAAAAGGATGCTGCAAGCTGATCGGAGTTGAAACCAGGTGGCTTCAACATTATAACTCTTCAGCACACGTCTTTATCTAACCAGCACGTGCTTGCTTGATTCAAGGTTTCTCTTTGCTTTTGAAAAAGACAACTTTATTGTTCACAAAGATTCAGCAAACCACCCTCTATGATATGCAATGCATGTGGTATGTCTGTTTCCACATTTATCGTAATACAACAGATTTTCTCATAAAATCCTATGTTTACTCACTGCTTCCCATTCCTCAGTTGTTTTTCCTTTGCTCATAGTTTTTAACATCTCTCCAATCATCAATAACCTTCCCAAAAGGTATGAATTTAGCATCGGAAAGTTACTTTAAATCAGGGGATACAATTACGTGCTTTGAAGAAATTTTTATAGGTGAAAAACATATTCGGATATCCACGGACCAATTTGATTTTTCACTCATATTGCTTGGGAAAGATGACTTTGAGAACTATGTGCAAATGAAATTTCAGAGATCAGCTCCATTCAGGTCATTTCCATAAACAGCTACAATTATATCAGGTGATGCTTCCTTTTCTATTTATGTATGCCTGGAGTACTGGGCAGGATTTTTCTAGTATCTACTCCCAGTTTAAAGAGAGCCAGTTTCCATTTTGCAATGAATGATAGCATGTTTTAATAATAACCTCTTTAAGTCCAATTAACTTTGAAGGTTCCTGGGGTTTCTTATATCGATACATTGAGTGCTCTCATATTGTCACTTCATGCTTTCAAACTGTTTGGGAACAATGTACAGATCTTACCTCAGCTGTAGTCTCCAAATCACAAAAGCTGAAGAAGGTAAATATCAAAACTGCATAGCTTCTCAGAAAAAGAGGTTGGGGCAAAAACAGAGCTGGTTCGTGCTAAAGTAGTCTTCTGTGTACTTTCAATTTCCTCCAACTGCTTCAGTACCTTTGTCTAATAATCTGGACTTCACTCTCATTCCTCTAGGAAGCAGAGGAGAAGAATGAGGAGCCCACAACCTCTGGTGTGTCCAAATCTGGAAAACGCCAAGTGAAACCAGTAGATCCTGATCCACATGGAGAGAAATTGTTGCAGGTATCATTATATAATATGAATCTATGCATTTCAAGTAATTTAGTACGTGTCCTCTGATTATTCTGCTTTTTAATATCAAACCATCGCTAAGTTTTTGTTGTATATCTCTAGGTGCTGTATAGCATTATATAACGTTGTTGAATCCTTAGGTGAAGATCCTTTAATTGAAGCAACAAAGTTCTTGAAATTGCTCCAGAAGCACTCACCTGACGTTTTGGAGACACATTTATTGTCATTTGAAGTGAATATGAGAAAGAACAAAATTTTGCTAGCTTTACAGGTATATTTAATTTTTGTTAAGAGTGTAAAAAGTATAATCGAGTTACTTTAAGGATGATCATCTAGTTTATGAGGAAACACTATTTTTATATACCTTCCGTTTGTTGATATCATTACTTACTCTTAGCTAGTATTGGTTTTTTAGGCAGGTTATTAACCTATGAATTTATTTGGAATCTTTTTTTCTTAGGCTGTAAAGCATCTTGTGCAGTTGGATACAGATAACCCAGATACACATCGATGCTTGGTATATGTTAATAATGCTAATTTAGCATACACGGTCTGCTAATTGACAATAAGCCTTTTTATATAAATGATATATCTGCCGCCAATTGATAGTAAAATACTTTTTGATAATCATCTTAACAACAGTCTTATTGTCCAGATACAATTCTTCTACAAAGTGGGATCTATGCCAGCTCCTGTAACTGATTCTGAAAAGCTCATCTGGAATGTATTAGATGCAGAAAGGGAAACTTTCAGGTTCTATTGAATACTCCTCAATTCAACATAGATACGCCTGAACTCAATTTGATGCTTGACTTTATGATTTTTGAACTCAGATATATTTGTATATGTTGTACTCCCTGCATTTCGAAAAGATAATTGGGATCAGTAACTAATACTAATCTAATAGAACAGTAAACACTAATATAAAAGATATATAGAGCACTTCATTGAAAAACAAACTGGACGATCTTTTGAAGTAAGAGTATGGTCTAGCTTTGTATATCTTTTCTAGAAATTTCTGCACCTTAGTTAGTAATTGTGAACAATCTTCTCCAAAACTTTTTGTTTCTTCACAGCATTCTGTAGACTTATTTTAGTTTGCTGAATATATAATTATCACAGTTATGTAGCTAGATATATTGAGTTACTCTTCATTCCTTTCTACAGTCAGCTGCATGACAAGTCGCTGATCGATGCAAACAAAGTTTTTTTCGAGAAACATAAAGGTATTTCCTTGTTTTACATAACTTTTGGAAAAACCTGAGTTGATTTAATCCTCAACTTAGTAATACTCAAGAAATTATTTGTTTACTCTACGCAGATTCATTAATGCATAGGGCAGCTGCAGCAGAAATGTTGCATGTCCTAGAACCAAGCAAGAAGGCAGAGGCTACGAAATTGATAGAAGATTCAATGAAGGATTCTTGCACAATGTAATGTTAGGCCATTTATCATTGTTAGATTGTACACTATTTACTTCTATTTGCATTCACTTACTGTCTACTTTTTTAATATTAGAGGAGCACCTGGAACTGTGAGGAAACTGAAACTAAAAGAATGCATAATAGTTCACAAACTGCTAGCAGATGTTTTGTATGACAATGATGCGGCATCAAGTAAGCGTCCTACCTTACATAATTCTATTATTCTAATTTTCTTCAGTTATGCACATAAATCAACTTCTGGAGTAATCAATATTGTGAATGCAAATAATTTGATGTGCTATGTTCTAAACATTTTTACATTCTCATGGTAGGGTGGAAAGTGCGATGTGCTGAGTACTTCCCTTATTCTACATATTTTGAAGGCCACCTGAGCTCAGTTGCTCCAAGTTCCGCTTACCAACAGACCAAGAAACTTCTTGAAAATGGAACTGCAAATGGTAATGTTGAGAAACTAGAGGCACTTAAGATCTAGCCATTCGACATGACAACACAAACCTCGCGTGGGAAAGTTGATAGCAGCAGAGAGAATCAAGCGGAAATAGGGTTGCAAGCCGCAGAGGATCACCTGACACTCTCCGACTCAATTTCTGTTGTATAACTACTCTTTTCACATTCAATTAGTTAAAGTTAGAAGTTAATTTATATTTTTTTAAATTGTATATGTGTCTTATTGGTGTTTGTCCAGTTGCTAGCACCCGTTAAGACGGAGATCACGGATCGGTTTAATAGCGTAGTTGAGAAGTTTCGTTTTTGGATATAGTTTCGGAATGTTAAGAATAAGAAATGTTTCGAAAACATTATAGATACATTTAATAAACATTGTAAAATATTGGAAACTCAAGATAAGTTATATATACTAAAAGATATTTATATAAATATAGATATTATAATAAATATAATATAAGTATTCAAGCTGATTGATTAAATTAAAAATAAAAGAAAATCATTTGAAATTAATGTTACATGATTTAAAATGTTTGAAATACACCCTCATCAATAACAATAACCATCCCCTTGTGTAATCGAATTGTTTAAGGGATTGTTTTAGTAGAGATGTCAAAATTTGTATTGCGTAAACTTCGGATTTAATACTGCCTTGCACCATTTGGCAATTTTCTCCTATTTAACATTCCTAGATTAAATGAAAGATTATTTTATATAGTATTGCACAACATTTTGAATGTTGCACAGAAGCTCTGCCGACGTACTTGCTTGGGTTTTATGATCAAATCCAGGAGTAAGCTTATTATAAACCATGAACATTGAAATTTCACAAATTATATACACGTATTATAAAGTTTTTAAAAGAAGCTTGCACTTGAAACATCAATAGAGTAAACTATTCTTGGTGGTCGACATAGCTTTTCAAAGGGAGAAAGACATCGAAATTTGACAAATTATATATTTATATATATATACCTAAGAGTAGTAAGTACGTAAAAGTGACTGCATACTGCCATCATAATAGACTTAATATTCTCTTTCACACCAAATACTATACTCCTACAACACATTAAAATATTTAATTTTAAAATCTAAAAAATTCTATCAAAATTAGGGGCATTAATTTATCAACATGAAGGAAGTATTATTATTATGTAGCCCAGGGGATTTGGAATGACCCTCTAAATGAAAACTTATATTTGTTATTCTCATTGTTCATGGTTTTCGTTAAACAATTGGCTCCTGTGGGACAAAAGATATTTATTATATTTCATCATAATAACAAGAATCAGACCATGAAGCAGAGGCTGAAACAAACATTGACCCTGAGATCAGACCTATATAATCGCGGTTGGGGAGGCGCTATTGCAGCTTCAGTTCGCCAGGACTGTTTAATATATGGATATGTTATTGTATCTTCCATGGGTGCTCTTGATCTGTAGTTATTATAAACATCAACTTCTTTGAATTACATTGAGATGGGTTATATATATTATATTTGTTGCTTCATAATAATGTTGAGTTTTTTTGTTTTTCAGTATCCCTTTCAATCTTCTTTCAAGTAATACTACTGTTTTTGTAGTTAAAGCAAGTTTTTATTTGTTACCAAATACAAAGTTTAACTAACATATACTCCTATGATATATACTAAAAGTTTATGTTTTTTTCAGATTCATTATTTTAGCCTTTTAGGTCAAATTTCAAACGTTTTAAACTAATAAATTTCGACTATGCCTGAATTTGAAGACTATTTTCATAATTTTTAGACAATCACGATGGATAAAATCCTAAACTGATAATCATGGAACTAAATTGAAAGTATTCTCTTTACTAATTCTGTAATTTTCTTTGATTGCATATATTTGATATTATAATGATGTAAACATTCTAGTTTAACCGAAATAAAGCTAGCTTTCTAGCAATATTCTCTCTTTGACCCCTCTCCATGGTATAAGGCATTGGAATAGGTCTCAAGACATTATAAATACAAATCACATGAATTGTCCCCATAAACATGAATTAAAAGGCCATAATTAGATTCCTCTTATATAATTGAAGATCAACAACCCAAGGATATGCCCTTAATAGTTTATTTGTGTAATATATTCTTCCCAGCTTTAATTATAGTTTCATTATTTGTGTCTTGAACTAAAGTAGCATAATGTTCCCCACCTTTTGACATAAAAACCCGGCCACTTGTATCATGTTGACCTGCCAATGTTTCAAATAACATGTCCTTTATTATTACAATTTAACATGTATAAAAAGTTCCATTTTGATCAAGAAAACCATCCAAATTAGCTCTTCATATTCAAGAAAAAAAGATCAATAAGTACATCATTTCAAACTTAACCAAGATGGCAAAGGAAGGTTTAGGATTTGATCTGGAGCTTAAATTGGGAGCTTCCAGGGGAGTAGTGTAGATGATTTAAGGGAAGAATAAGGAAGAAAAGAACTCTGAGAACAGGATTTAACTTAAGATTGGTTCTAGTGAAGATGAGTCTGCTAAAAAAGCTCAAAGTACTGAGAATCAAGCTGTTGGATGGCCACCAGTATGCACACATAGAAGGAAGAACAGTTTGAAGAATGAAGCAAGAAAAGTGATGTATGTGAAAGTGAGCATGGATGGAGCACCCTTTCTTAGGAAGATTGATTTGAATAGTCACAAAGCTTATCTTGATCTCATTGTGGCTCTTGAGAAGCTTTTTGGCTGTTTTGGCATTGGTAAGTTTCTCTGTTACTCCCTCCATTTATTTTAATCTTGAATTAATATAGTTTCTTTTTACTATACATGCATAGAGTATATGGACCATCAAGTCTAAATATGCATGGCATACAGATTATTTAGTGTCAAGTGTGAAGATTAATATATACATAAGTTTCTAAAATGTATGATCTCAATAACACGAATTAAATAGAATAAGCTTCATAACACATGAAATTGATTCTTGTTATTCAATGATATACATGATACAACCAGCCTAAAAGTATGGGTTAGTTGAGTACTTCGGATTTGGGTCAAGTAGTATAAGGCCCGAATATATGGGGTTGGATTTATCTTAAACTCGTCAAATTTGATCCACACATGAGTACATGACACTTCTTGACGCACCCTTTAACCAAATCCATTAATAATCATCTCTGATCAAACTGGCCTATGCTTATGTCATTAATAGGTGATTGACAAATTGAGACTTAGAGAGTATATGAGTATTTACCAAGACTAATAACCTATACTCATGGTCCTGGGCATCAATTATTTTTGTTTTGAATTCCTTTCTTTTAGTAAAAGTATAATTACATATTTTTAAAATCTCATTTTGTTAAATTATCGTCGATGATATAGTTTGATTAATTAATAAATTCTACTTTGTTTTCAAATATCTTTTTGACTATTTTTATTTTT
The DNA here is from genome assembly GCA_019722365.1 of Lithospermum erythrorhizon. Taxonomy (NCBI): domain Eukaryota; kingdom Viridiplantae; phylum Streptophyta; class Magnoliopsida; order Boraginales; family Boraginaceae; genus Lithospermum; species Lithospermum erythrorhizon. The sequence goes on along the minus strand of JADFUC010000758.1, from coordinate 1,603,213 downwards.
TAATCGTATACAGATACCATTGGGAAATGATTAAAGACAACGGAGGAGTATTGGGAATTATGGTAATGTTTATGTGGGGTTAATATGGAATATGGGTTTGGTGTATTGATTTAATAAAGAGTTAGTTTATTGTCTTAGAGTTAATCTTAAGATAAATTTTAAACTTTTTCACTAGGCTTAAACTATTTTAATTCCTTAAATTATTAACATCGGTTTCTGAATTTTTAACCGATCAAATACAAATTAAACTACCGTTGTTATCAATTTGATTATTTATTTAAGTTGAATTAACGGAAATATCCACTTATATTATGAAGGAAACGGAATTGCATGGATATTAAGTGCAAGGGTGGTGTTAAATAACAAAAAAATTCTTGGCCTCCTTTAAAATAATAAGAAATGAACATTTGAAAATACTAATAAATATTTTGTTATATTTGACTAGAACGGGTATATAATTAATCTTATATTGCGAGAATTTGTAAATTTCTTGCAAGTATTCAATGAGTCGTTTATTCTAATCATTTTCATGTTCATACCTGTTAATAATTGATTAACATTATTATGATTAATGGCATAATTATGGACAGGTGATGACAGTTCAGAATACGTGCCAATCTATGAGGACAAAGATGGAGACTGGATGCTTGTTGGAATGTCCCTGGGAATTAAATGAATTTCATCTTCCTCTCATTAAGCAACCTATATATAGTCAATCCCAACTTTCGCCCTCAAATTTCCTCTATAATTATCTTTTAGCTTTTAATTTTTATTTATTGTATCTTTCTATAGAAAATTACAATTCTACATTATTAATATACTTTTTGGTATTTTTCTTATTAAATTATCAAACTTTTGCCAATTAAATAAGATTTGATTAATTCGTTTTATATTTGATGTCTTTTTGTCTACTTTTTTATTTTATTTTCTTAATTAATGTATGACTAAAAAACAAGTCTTTCAGGTATAAACTTTTAATTCACTTTTATTTTCTTAAGCTTGTGTGCGAATGGTAAAAAAGCAATTCTATATAAAGGAAAGGAGGAAGTATTATTTGCAGTTTTGACTTTAATTCTCTCAAGTATGGGATAGTAGTCATAGTACTTGAACTTTTTTAACAATCCGGGAATATAACAGGAATAACATTACCTACCAAATAGTAGATTTTTTGGGATAATCTTAGATTTTATTGTTTGAAAATCAATTCCAAACGTCTAGTACAATACCTTACAATCAACCATTTGCTCAACTCAATATTTGCATTCACTCTATATCTAATTGATGCAAATTTATAATGTATACGATCATCAAGAAATGGTGTGCTTCAAAATTTAATATTTATTGATAAAAATCAAATTGTAAACCTCTAATTTCTTCAAACACCACCCAATCATTCAGGGATGGATCAATTTGTATGTCTATTTCATACTATATGAGTATCAATTTGGTGCAAGTTCTTTAAGTATTTGATGAAGGAATGATGAATGCAAGTAACTTTTATACTTCAAAATTTATAAGCTGGTATATTAATAACATGGCATTGATGCAGGATGTTCATTGAAACATGCAAGAAGCTGAGGATCATGAAGAAATCAGATGCTAGAGGCATGGGACTGCAAACAAAAGATTTGCTCAAGGGAATCATTAAAGAGGGATCTGTTTAGAATGGATGATGATCATCCATCCAATGAACAATTTATTTGACTAAAATTTCTACTCTACTTGATATGTTATCCTTTTTGTGATGTTTGATATATTACTACAACTTCTATATGTAATTTGAATCACCAATTGGTGACCTTGTTCTCATTATTGTTTAGACATCAATCATCATTTTATTTAGCTTTACATCAATCTCATTTGGTTTTTAGTGAAATGTGCACTTCTGACACATATTAAGATGTTAATAAATAAATGTATTTTAATGAAAATTTTCCCTCAAATTTGATATGAAAATATGTGCTAAATATCCTTCTTTATTTGTTTGCAACGATAAGGATATAAGATAGAAAAATCCTATATCTATATATAATATTTTACGGAGTATTCTAAACAACTTCTATACAGATATAAAATATATAAACTCTATTTAAAATATAGAATTTTTTTCCATTTTCTATGTCAGCTTTGATGGTGAAATAAGCTAATAATTATATAAGTGAAAAATACAAAATTTACTTTAAATACTGTTTAGAGACAAAATTTATTGATATCAATTTTATATTTTTTAAACTAAAAAATAATAAGTAATTAATGATCAAAGTTAAACACATAACAAGCTATTATAATATGAATTTGAGGGAGTCATACAATGCTAACAAAGAAATGAATTTGTTAGAAGAGTTCCTCGTACGTTTATTATAAAAAAAACTATTCATTACGTTTTATCAATTTTCGTTTTAAGCCGTTTTACGTGGATTAAGAAAATAAAATTAATGAAATGCATTGAAAATGTAGAATGTGATCGATTGAAGAAAGAATATCGTTGATTTGATTGCTAATTTAAAAGAAAAAAGTAATCCCGAAAATCGTTTAGAAAATTTAAAAATATTCTGTATTTGTTATTTTATAGCGACCAGTAAAAAAAAGCAATTTGTTGATTAAAAGCAGGTGATAAAAAAATTGGAGTTAGTGTATTCTCCCAAAATCATTATCCTATAAAAAATCCATCAAAATATATATTTTTTCTTCTATAGATAAATTATAATGTTACCATCAAAAGTACACAAATTTGAACCCCCGGAATTTCCATATCTATCCCAAAACAATTGTCCAATTACCATGGGACCTAAATCCTCGTGTTTTACCTCCACCGACGAACATTATATTCCTAGACAACTCACACACCCTCCATAATTAATTAATTACTGATCTATCCCCTTAAATATAGTACTTCCTATATTCCGAAAATATTGTTCAATTTCTACTTTCTCTACCTCTAATAATTATTTTGACTATTTTCCTAACTCTCCGCGCCTCATTATTATCTTAAATATTACCCTCCAAAAAATAATATCTACGAGTATATAATCTTAACCACGAGAACAAAAAACACTAGCAAGAACGTATTTTTTTTCTCTATAATCTTAACCAGATCTGCTTATTTCAGGTAGATCTTATTGTTTTCTTGCATACCCTTTTCAATTCTATGTATGTTTGTTCATTTGCTTACTTGAATTTTTATTTTTCTTGCAGGGGTAAAAAGGTCTGCAACTTGTGCAGACAAGAACTTAAACATGTCTGAGGTAATGAAATCTTCTGACACCAAATCTAGTGGTAATAATGTTGATGTAAGAAATGTTGAAAATGGTAATAAGAAAGTGTTGAAGATTTTTGTTGGGTATGATCCACGTGAGGATCTTGCATATGAGGTTTGTCGTTATTCTTTGTTGAAAAGATCTTCGATTCCTATTGAGGTTCACCCTATTAAGCAATCTGAATTACGCGAGAAGGGGTTGTATTGGCGTGAGAGAGGGAAGTTTGAGAGCACTGAGTTTTCGTTTTCGCGGTTTTTGACACCACATTTAGCTGGTTTTGATGGTTGGGCTATGTTTGTGGATTGTGATTTCTTGTACTTGGGGGATATTAAGGAGTTAACTGAGTTGATTGATGATAAATATGCTATAATGTGTGTGCAACATGATTATACACCTAAAGAGACTACAAAGATGGATGGTGCTGTTGCGAAACTTGTATCTAGAAGAATTGGTCATCAATGGTGTTGTACAATTGTAGTCACCCGAAGAATAAGGTTCTTACACCTGATGTTGTTAATTCTCAGACCGGGGCGTTTCTGCATAGGTTCCAGTGGTTGGAGGATGATGAGATTGGGGAGGTTCCTTTTGTGCCAGGAACTTCAGCAATTTGGGCACAATAAGGTTGGCAGGAGGAGATCTAAAGACTTCGAGGCTGATCCAACAGGGACCGTGGTTTGAGGCTTGGAAGGATTGTGAGTTTGGGGATTTGTGGTTGAATGAGATGGAGGAGTACAAGAAGGCATCTGAGAAGAAGACGGATTAAGGGCGATTTAGGTTGTATTATTTGAATCTACACTGTGTTTAGATTGATACCATTCGTTTGTTCCATTCGTTGTCTTACTATACGTTCAGGGGTTCCATTAATGCAAGTCATGTGTTCTTGCTAATAGAGATGTAGAGTTGTTGCTTACATTGCAATGGAGTAGCATCCATCTTGTTTACTAGTACAAGTTACCTGAAGAGTAACATCCATATTGTTTACTTTGTGTATTTCTCTGATCTGGAAATGTAATGCATTTAGCTGTTTATTTTTGTATGTCATTCTAGATCCCAGATGTGTATTTCAACTATCAGTTGTTTGAATGGTTACATCAATACTTGTTTGTGTTTGCTTGTGAACATCTGCTATCTCCTCTATTCCTTCTTTGTTACCGAGGCACGGAATGGTTTTTTAACTTTTAATGATCATGCAGTATCGAAATTCTCTTTTGGTCTTTTATTGATATACTTTATAATTTTCCATTAATAAGTGGTTGCATCAATTTAGATACGCGCCTTTGTTGTTCTACACCTGGACTCGTAAATATGCATAAACTGTTGTTTCCGTCATCTTCTGCCCATCAGATTCATGAATTAATGAGTAGCAGCATTGATAAAGCGAAGCGAACATAACCAAGAATAAAGTCTTTCTGGTTATATTCCAAGTGTTTCGTGAGCTGTTATACCATTAAATATGAGGTGTAAATAGATAGGGTACAACTAGAACAAGAGCAGACTTGGACAGCAAATGGATTGAACCATGTTCTCCTGTGCATATTCTTTAGTATTTCCAGAATTAAATTCACAAAACAAAATGCATAAAGCAACATCACAGTTATTATGCAAACATCTGACAAATTCAGCTATTTACTTGCCTCAAACTAGGTGATTATCAAGCAATTTCAGTTTTCTCCTCTTCCAGGCTGTTCTGTTGAGCTCTTTTTCAGAAGCTTATATGGCACTATCAGCATAGAACTTTGGGTATCTTTCTCTGCAGGAATGCAACTTAAATATTGCAGCTTTTTTGGGGAAATAACTGTTTCAAATAATTTCATCTTAAAGGTAATAAGAGTTAGAACAATGTATAACCCCACACAGGCGACTGATATCGCCACAAGAACCCTCCTGCATGGCAGTATGCAATGGACCTCCCTATCTTGTTTAGAGAGTAGCATCTTCAAAAGTTCAGTTTGGTAACCAAAACTCTGGCTTCAGTTATCTTTTTATCCACAGAAGAGCAATTTACAAAAGTCGGATAGCATGTACTTGCAAGCAACTCTGTAAACCAGTCTTTCCCTATCCAGCAAGGATAGGATTTCTTCCTTCATCGATATCAATAAAAAGGACATGTTCCGGATCTGAACCACTTGGTCCCTCTGCATATAGTGTAGGGATAGCCTTATGCTAGTAAGTATCTTAAAATGTCATGATCTAAAGTGGAATTATCAATTGTGGAATGATACTCTAAACTAAAACGTGAAAAAGATGTTTCAATTCAGACCTCATAAATCAGACATCAGAAGCACCATGTTTCTCATGGCAATCTCTGCCTGAACATCGACAAAGAACTCTTAAATAATGTAATTTAATGTATTCATGTCTGCCAGATAAGAAAATGGAGTAAGATTCAAACTCGTAATATACCTGCAACCGCCACTGGTAGACATAACTTGGGTCTTTTATCTTGATTACAATCCAGGATTTCACAAACTTTTCCCAAGCATCATAATAAGATTCTAAATTCTTGTTTATTATCTCCAGCTGAAAACTCAAGTGCTAATTGAGTTGACAAAAAGAATGTAGCTACAAAAATTGCAATGATATACCACTGGATAAGAATGGAAAGACCTTACCTGAGGATCAACAGCCTTGACAACTTCAGAAGGAACTGGTTTAAAGCCAAGCATCCAGCCCTCAAATAAAACAACCTATTGTAACAAAAAGATGATAATTAAATACAAATCAATACATTACGGATCAATATATTGAAAGCTATTGCGAAGATGAAAAAACGAGTGCAAGAAAAAAGGTCAAGAACTCAGTATATCGTTTCTAGTGAATCAGTCACGTCCATCAACTAAGAGAAATGATATTTATAAGTTTGACCTTCATGTTCCAGAAGAAAAATAGTATATCTTACCGTTAGGGGTCCTTCAACTTCTGGCCATGTTGAAGTATCTCCTCTGTCGCCTCTTCCATTATAAGCAGACTACAAAGATAAATCACATCACTAGAATATATGGACCTTGATTATGATGTAGATCTAATACTTTAGTAATGAGCAATACACATACTTTGTCGTATCGAGGTAACTTCATCTTCATACCTGTATGAATATGCTTCATTCATTATAGTTCATAGGTATCGGTTAAGCTTAAAAATAACAATAAGATAGAAGAATATACCCGCTTTAGTCAACTGGGTTACAGCTGTCAGTGCTTCAACAGAGAATGGGAGGTCGTGGCTTCCAGCATTTCCACGGTACTGGAACATGGAATAACGATCTCCATTATTACGAAACTAAGAAAGTTCAACCAAATTAAGAACATAAAGTCACCTCAAGAAGTGTATTTCCTGGATTAGTTTCTCTCAATTTGTTCTGCAGTGAAGTTAAAATTATATTCAGAACAGGCTACATGGGGGGAAGCAAGACGATCGTGCAAAAAAAGAAACTAGATATTCCCAGTATCTACCTGATCTTCAGCTGTTAAATAGAAGTCATCAATAGATAGAGTAGCACACTTCCTGACATTTAAAACTTTTTCAGTTCAAGTATAGGAGTTCTCATGTTTTTTCGTTTATCTAAATGGTATTGTTGTAGTCCTACCTTCCTGTGACTCTGAACAGATATTCCAGCGCAAAGACAAGTGTAGTTTTTCCACAACCTTGTGGAGCACTAAAACCAATCTGCAACATAAATGAGAATTGTTGTGGCTGTATATAATGATGCATTTTTTATTTCAAATTGTCTGATCAAACAAGCAATGCATGATATCTCAGCGCCACTTTAATAAATTGACTGAAAAACAGGAGACAGCTGAGAACTTGATGAATACCACCAGAGGGGGAACTTCGTCCCCGTTCACAAATTTGGATGCATGACGAGAAATCTCCTGTTCGCACCAGAGAAAGACTGGAACATAGTAGTGATATATACGAACTTTTTGAGGCTCTGTTAGATAAAGATCATTGAGCTGAAATAATCTACATATATAAGATCCGTACATTAACCACTTGTCAATTGACTCGGCCACCTTCTCCGGGGTAAGACCTGTCTTTACAATGAGGGGACCCCCGCATATGAAATCATATAGGTCCTTGACAGAGGAGACTTCAGCAGTTTTAGATGGAACCGAATGAACAAGACCTTGTTTCCTTCCATTTTGTGCAACGCGGTAATTACTGAAAGAATTATCTTGTAGCCATGAATTTCCATTAGCTGCATCGACAAAATCTAGTTGTAAATATTGGATGCAAAAAAATACTAGCCGCATTCCATAGATTATCAAAATAGCAGGCTACCAGCATACAAAGACAAACTCTAGTGGAAAAGTTGGTAAGTATTCCCATCACAAGCACAATGGCACATTGATCAAGTTTCAAAACTACGTCTAGCAGGCAACATAAGCTTAGCCAGATGATCAGGGCTCACGAAAAGAATATGCATCTCGATGGTAGAGTTATTAATCCATTATTTGCCATCACAATCATGCATTTTTCCGCAAACACGAATTACTGATAAATAATTATCTATAATACTGATGAAATAATATATCTTCACAAATATTTCAACATGATCACATACCAATATGAAACACAATTGTTTATGATATAAAAAAATCCAAGCATTCAAGAATAAAAAACTTTGAATTGTATAGTTTTCAATATGAAAGAAAGAACAACTTTTTACCTTCTGATGTTGAAGATGGATTCTGTATAGCATCCAATTTGGATTTTTTTGTTCTAAAAAGTTTAGCCTTGGAAACATTGCATAATGGACCATATTTACTCAAGATTAAATTGCTATTAGCATAATTAACACAACTACATAAATCCCAACTATTTTTCCTATGTTTTAGAGAGGGTGACGTGGAGGGTGTAGCCAAAATATTCAGAACAGCCATTGTAGTAGACATTCAGTTTTATTCCCTCCCTCCTTTACTATGTAAGAATATTTTCAGTTGGAGTGTGCTAACTGTTGGATGGCATGCAAATGAATATCAATTTGGGTTAGCTCACAAATTGTTGTTGATATTTTGGCCTTCTCTAGTGTCCACATATTTATTAAATTTCACACCATATATGAGCTAAATTAGGATCATTGGTTCTTGGTTACTTTGCATTTATATCTTGAAAATTGCAGGTTATATAGTAGGATAGAATGGATAAGTAGGGGCTAGAAATGAAGGACTTAAAAATAATTTTCATCCTAAAATTTATAAAGTTCTTTTTTATCTTTGACGTGTGCTTGATTTCTTTATTATAATTATAAAGAGGTTAAAAAATTATAATAATTAATCTTTTTCTTAAAATAAACCTTAAAATTGTAAAGAGAATAAGTTTCCAAATCACAAATCATAATTGATTTCAATTCTCAGGATTTTATTTTCCATATACGCCTCCTTTTTCGCAGAGATCGTTATTGGGCCAGTTTTACCTCTATTTCGATGAACTGAATATCAAGTATGCTTAGATCTTTGATAACGGTTCATCTTTCTATCCATTGTTATCGATATCAAGTTAAAGAAATTCGCTTTCTAATTCGATGTTGATATTATAATTTGGTATCGTTAATTTAGGTTATTTTTAGCTTAAAGGAACACAGACTCTCATAAAATAATGAATTAAGTTTTGAAATAGAGATTTTCATGTGAATATAAATTTGATCACATCATGTTATAGGATCTTTGATTTTTTCACTAGTAACTATTAAATAACTAATTCAAAAATTTCACTTCATGTTCCATTTAGGTTTCAGCCAGAAAAGCTATATACAATTAGCGAATTTATAAATAATAGTATATACTGTAACTTTATACCAAAATTAGAGTGTGGTTATTTCAAGCCATTGATGCTTTTACACTACTTCAAGCAAAACAATCTTATTCATCGTCTGATGAATTAAAAATGCATACGATTAAATTGTGTTTTAAATCAAATCACGCCGCATGATTGCCTTTTATCAATAGTCAAAATTATTTTAAAACTCAACAATCAAATCTCAAAATTTATGAATATCACATACTACGTTCATCTCTAAATTCTTGTCTATTTATTTTTCAATAGTCAAAATTATTTAAACTCAATCATTAAAATGCAAAACTTATGAATACTACATATAAATCTATCTCTAAACAATCATTTAATTTTCTTTTCAATATTAAAATTTATTCAATACTGAAATAACAAAAATCAAAATTTATGAATACTATGTACGACCTCTAGCTCTCAAAGGTTGTTCGATTTTCTTTTCAACAATTAAAATTATTTAAAGCTCAACCACCAAAATTCAAAATTTATAATACTACATACTATATCGAACTCTAAAAGATCGTTCAATTTTTTACTTTTTCAATAGTCAAAGTTATTTAAAACTCAACCAATAAAATTCAAAACTTATGATTACTACACAGTTCTTACCTTCATCCCTAAGAGATTGTTCAATTTTCTATTTAATAGAAAAAATTAATAAATTTTATGATCTTATTGACATATACAACTTTCATTTGAACCTAATTTATCATATGTTAATAGTAAATTATGTTGAATGTAATATATATTGATATAACTTTTACAAAATAATATAAAATTATAAAACATTTGATTTCAAAAGTTAAAAGTCAACTCACCAAGAGTATTAAGTCATTGCTACATAATTTAAATAAAAGATATATAAATCTAGCACTTTTATTTATTAAATTAAATTTAACAAAAATTCTATCGTGTAATTCGAGCCTTATTAAAGTGTGAATATATAATCTCATTTAATCAAAATTACCCTCCGTCACAAGCTAATGACATCATTTTTCGATACAATTAAGAAACGAAAGGATTCTATTGTATATATTCAATTTTACCTTCCAATCAATTTATATCATAATCAATTTGTTGACATATGTTATTTGTTTCCAATTCTTTATATACAAAGACAATTTAAACCATTAGATTTTGTAACGTAAATATTTATTGTCTATATTAATAGATTGAGGCCTGCTAAATAAGGACGAGAATATGATACATATTTTAAATCGGGCAATTAAAGTTTGACACTAATTTATAAATTTGTCCTAACAAAGTTGGATGGAGGGAGTATAATAGTATTTTTGATATCAAAATATTCTTTACTAAATATTACATAACATATAATAGATAATTTGATATACTCTATAATATTATATTTTAAATATTTTCACTACATATTACTCCGTATATAATATAGCAATCTTATCATAAATAAATATAACATAAAATTATTGATTAGAAATCAAAATCAACTCAAAGCGTTGATATATCAAGCCAAGTTTTCCAAAATAAGTAGAATATACTCCATGTTGCTCGGATTATAATTTTGCCATGGAGTATTGTTCTTTCTTGTCCCAGACCTTTTATCGTGCAGCTTATGTATAAACGACACTCATACTAAAATTAGTTTTAATTTTATTTATTGTAGACAAATTCTCCTTCCAACCTAAAACGCCATAAATATAAATTTAAAAAATATTAGAGGTTTGAATGGGAGCAACTAAAGTGTGATATCACATGCATTTATGTATTCTTCAAGATAATTTTTTATCCGATTCCATATAATTTAATGGTTATTATGAATTATGATGTTTTATGTACAATATGTGTAAGTTAGTAGAGTCCTACAATAAGACACCTTTTGCATTTAGAATACTATATTATTGGATTTGCTTAAAATTTATAGTCTTTTAGTTAAATTAAAATTAGTATTTATCAAAATACAAATATATCCTTTATTAACTATCAAATCGAATTATTTAAATAAGCAGATTTGCGCTGTGATCAAAAAGCAAGAACATGTGAATCCTGCATTTTATATATGTATGTATGTATGGATGGATAGATAGATGGTGTATGATAGATAATAGATAGATAGATAGATAGATTATGTTTGGTACTTTTCAGAGTATTATGTTAGTAAAGTCCACCACCAGACACCTTTTGTATTTAGGGATACTATATTATTGGATTTGCTTAAAATTTATAGTATTTTAGTTTAAATAAAATTAATATTTATCGTGTACAAATATATCATTTATTAACTATCAAATCGACATTTAAATATATTTTGTGATCAAAAAAAGCTGTAAATAAACACTGGGCGAACTCTGCATGCTTATATATTTATAGATGATAGATGGGGATAGGATAGATAGATAAACCGTTTCAAAGGCCATTTATTCTCCAAAACAATACTTACCACATAGTGGTATTTTACTTCATAAATCTTCATTCACCTCAATAAATTGAAACAATATATTAAAACATTCACTCTAATACCCCATCATAATTTTCAGTTTTATCACGAATAGATATCCAAGGTAGCTCATTTAGCATCGTTTCCAGAGCCTCCGACCATGAGTTATCCGGTTCGAATTCCTGGCAGGAGTATTTAAAACATACTTATTTCCTTCGAAATGTCTCTTTGCAAATTTTCCAGATCTCCTGCCGCTTGGGCGATTCCTCGACGGTTACATCACTCGTGGATCGAGTTCATTCAGATACGAAGTTCACTATGCAAATTCATTTTAGTAAGACGAAGTTATTTTCACCAAACCTGCTTTTCTAAACTTCAGCCTCCTTGTATTTATTTAGAATTATAATTTCACATCTTAATGATTATATGTTTCACTTAAATTATTTGAGTAAAAAAAAACTCATGACTAGATTTGGCCTGTGATCACCTGACCATTCTAATTTGTAATAAAAGTAGGCATATTGGTATAGGTACAAGAATTAGCACATCTTAAAATACTCCACTTTTCAATATCACTATCTAGCGCTTTTCAATTATACTTTGTTATTCAGATATGTGATTAATGAAAATAAGAAGTTGTAAAAAAGGATAACTAAAAAGCAGAGCTAGTATTTGGGTGTGTCTATATCTTCTTCAGTGAGTCAACAGTTTCTTCTTTTCAATTTGAACTACTCCAAATATATTTAATTAATTAATTTTAGAACCAAAACCCTAAATCACCTAGGGTCCTGACCACTTGCAAATAGTAGAGACTAATGGAGTTGATTACAAGATCATGTGAAATTAGCAAGAGAATATGCACCGAAGGCTCAGGATACTTCTTGTTATTTTGATGGGTGTTATTGCTCAAATCAACAGCAAAATACTTTCTTTACTGTATTTGTGTATATATATTGATGAATTAATGTATTTTGAGATAAATATTGTTCAGTGAGTTTTAAATGGTAAAGATTAATAAAGCTAGCTTTTAGTTTTGTTTATATCATTACAAGGACTCTATCCGAATCTGCTAACAGAGTATCTGCAATAATGGACTAACTAAGGCAAGTTTGTAGTTTTAGTTGATATGGATTTGATTATCAAATAAGTCAATAGTGAAGTATGTTGATTGGACTATTTTTATATATTTTGTGCCAAATATTGTAGAGTATATACAAAAAAAGAAGAAAAAAACTGAGTTTAAATTTGAAAAAGTAAAAAAAATTCAAAACTAGACTCTGACTCATATGTGTGTGTGTGTATTGATGTGTTTTGAGATGAATAGTACTATATATTTCAAAAAGTTTTGAGTTTCAATGGTCAAGATTAATAAAGTTTGGAGCTTTAGTTGACATGGTAGCTTGATCCATTGCACTATGAAGTAGTTATAAGGTTGAAGGCCATTATGTTTTGATTAATTACTAGAAGGTATTAGAGCGCAAGTGCAAGAAACATTTATTCAAATTTGAGCCACCCACAAAATTCAAAACCAAATTTGGGTGAGGGAGATGAGAATTTTGGGTGAGGACTAGAGTTTCTAGTTATTTAATTGAGCATTTTCCAGTTTTATTTCGAATATTGAGCTGAGTAGACTATTTGTTTACTACTCCTTTTAAAGTAACCATGTTTAGAGTATGGTTATGACTCCGAGTTTCAATGTGTATGGAGGCCTGTGGGTGTCGTGTTCAGTAGTAGAATTTTTTGAAAGCCAGTACAGAATAAGTGGGGTGTATGAGCTGACGCATGCGTTTTCATTATATTGGTTGTGAATGATCTTGCTGAATTTACTGAAAGTTTGTTTAGGAATGCTATGTATGTATGTTTAACAAAAATTATACTAAATTACCTGACATAATGCTTCGGAATGACCTAATTTAGTGTCGTAGATTAAATTCTAGTAGGTTTGTGATGGAAAGTTATATCTTTAATTGTTTGTTTGTGTTACTGGAAGGCACTTAAACACACTTGATGATCCTCTGTTGCAATCAAAATGGATGAATGTCAAGAAATCGATATCAGAAGAAGCAGAAGTTGTTAAGCAGTTAGATGCAGAGAAGAGGTCTTTCAAAGAGGTTCCTGTTGGTAGAAGACCTACTTCACCTCCTATTTCGACCAAGTCATCATTTGTGTTTCAACCACTAGATGAGTACCCTACTTCGTCGTCTGGTTCTATGGATGATCCTGATGTATGGAGACCACCAACTCGAGATATGACAAATAGAAGACCTGTGAGAGCTGGTCAAGCTGGAACAAGAAAGTCTAACCAGGATGGGGCTTGGGCTCGTGGCTCTACAAAGACGGGGACCAGTGGTCGTGGATCTAAGACCGGTGGTCCTACTAGGTCTAACTTTGGCGCTCGAACATCGAGCACAGGGAAAAGAGGAACAGGAAAATCAACTTCCTCAAAAGCGGATCCAACTGTAAGTCTTCTTAGTCCATCTAGTCATATCTGATACCCATAAAGTTTCCATTTTGGATACTATATTTACCAGAAGTCCCTGCCATTTACTGCCTTAAAATAATTTGAATGACCTGGTCACTATTTATTGGTCAACAATCTTAAAATTTGTCTATGTTTTGTCCCTAAACTATCAATATTTTCAGGAAATATATGATTCTAAAGAATATAGGATTATATGAACACTCTTTTATTATTTCACTCGATCGCAATGCATATATTATTATTTTCTGCATTTGCTGTCACCATGTATATTTTAGCTTGCGTTAATAGGGATATACATTGAACTTTCAAAAGGACTTGCTATAAGCTACAAGATTGCTACCAAAATGTGGTGTTGATTCAGAATATGTAGGCTCTCTTACTAATCTCTTTCTTTTTGTCCCAAATCTGTAGAATGTTGATGGCAGTGAAGATGGAAAGACAAAAAGGGTCGAGTACGAGGGACCGGATCCAGATTTGGCTGCAATGCTTGAAAGAGATGTTCTAGATTCCACGCCTGGGGTGAGATGGGATGATGTTGCTGGTCTGAGTGAAGCAAAGCGACTTCTTGAGGAAGCTGTGGTTCTCCCACTGTTGATGCCTGAGTATTTTCAGGTATTCAGTTATGTTGTAAACAGAGTTTGTTCCTGAGATAACTTTTGGATTTTCGATTTGTAGGAAAAACTGCCTGCTAACCGTATATGTCCATCTCTTTTTCTTTTTATCTTTCTAAAATTGATGGGCAATTTTCTTGCTAGAATTGCATAACATTAGTTGGCTTTGTCCATCTAAATAGGAAACATAAATATTCAAATAATTCTATTGATGAGAACTGAAGTAGTTTAAATCAATTTTTTTTTCAATAATATAATTTGTGTTCTTCTAAGAGAACCAAACATGCTGGTAGGGGATTCGGAGACCATGGAAAGGCGTTCTCATGTTTGGTCCTCCTGGTACCGGGAAGACACTTTTGGCTAAAGCTGTGGCTACCGAATGTGGAACAACATTTTTCAATGTCTCTTCTGCTACTCTGGCATCTAAATGGCGTGGGGAGAGTGAGCGAATGGTTCGGTGTCTTTTTGATCTTGCACGTGCCTATGCTCCTAGTACTATTTTTATTGATGAGATTGATTCTCTTTGCAATGCCAGAGGGTATGCTTAGACTCCTTTTAGCATATTAATGTAATTTATAATTGCTTACTTTTGAGATTTCCAGTTACTCATTATTTCATGCCATGGTGTCACATTTCTGGGTGACATGTTACCTGAAATTAAAAGCCATGCATGCTATGCCATTTGTTCCTCCTATCCCCTAATTTCCTTGTTTATATTTTTTAGTAGGATCCTCATCTATGTTTTAAGCTCAATTCGTAACTGGTAGCAGTAGATGTGTCAGAAGTCATTATATGCCATATACTCATATATCTGAAATTTGTGTTTTTTTGTCCACGAGGACAATGCTGTATCCTTCTTTGAATCCATAACTGTTTTAATTTACAGGGCTTCAGGAGAGCATGAGTCATCTAGAAGGGTGAAGTCTGAATTATTAGTTCAGGTAGATGGAGTTAATGCTTCTGCCACAACTAATGAGGATGGTTCACGAAAATTAGTGATGGTTCTTGCTGCAACTAATTTCCCATGGGATATAGATGAGGCATTAAGGTAAATTATCATAGAACCCTCGATTTACTTTTTTCTTCTTTTATAGTGTACTGTATAATTCAGTAGCCAGTCATCATTCTTGTGATTAAAACTCTATATTTACTATTTTTAATGTTTCAAGTTTCTATTGGTTTGATCTTATTGGTAATATATGTAGGCGGCGTCTGGAGAAGAGAATCTACATCCCTCTTCCCAATTCAGAGTCTCGCAAGGATCTGATACGTATTAATTTGAAGGGTCTTGAGGTAAATTTTAGTTCTATATTGAGAATTGCATTGTACTGTTATCTACAAGAAGAAAAGAAGTTACATATGGTAATCTTGAGTTTCATGAGTTATGCCTGCTTCTTTATCCTAAAATTTCCATTAGCACTCATTATTTTCGTACAATATACAATATGATGTAGACATCGATGAAGTTGCTGTCATGAGTTATTGGGATACAGTAAATCATGATTTGACGATATGTTTTAACAAACACAGGTTGCTGCTGATGTAGACATTGATGAAGTTGCTAAAAAAACTGAGGGGTACAGTGGAGATGATCTAACAAATGTTTGTAGAGATGCTTCTTTAAATGGCATGCGGCGTATGATAGCTGGGAAGACGCGAGATGAAATAAAGAACATGTCCAAGGATGATATTTCGAAGGACCCTGTTGCCATGTGCGACTTTCTGGAAGCTATAAGCAAGGTCCAGCCAAGTGTTTCTACCACAGACATAGAGAAACATGAGAAGTGGCTCTCAGAATTTGGATCTGCATAGTTTGTGGCTATGCTCTATCCCTTCCAAGGCAACTTATTAGCATGTGCAACAAGTATGTTTGCACATGACCCGACTTTCCAGGAAAAAAAAATTATAGACCAATGAAATTGAAAATTGTAAAATCCAAAATATCATCCTCCTAAATCCCAATTGAAAATTGCGAACGGTATAGTTGATCAAACTAGACCGAACTAAATTAATCAAAATCGAATCGAACCCAATTTGGAAGTTGGCTCTAATTTGATCTCAGATAGTTTGGATCAAAACTTAACCGAACCGAATCCTGACGTGTTCATTAGACCACCGAACAAAATCGTCTTCGATTCTAATTCCATCGCCCTCGGGTTAAGTGGGTTTCTAAACTTCAAAATTTAAAAATTTAAGAAAAATAAATATTAATTTTAATTATTAACTTTTTTTTTTCAACGATAAGAAATCATATAAAATGATCAAACGATACAATTCAGGTTTGTAAAGAAATAAAGACTAACTATTATAATCCACAAAAAGAGTAGAAAAAAGCCAATGGGAAGGAACATTAATAAGCCAAGAAACTTGTTCCGATATGCAATTCCAATGTGCTAACTTATGAGTTGCATTGTTGTTATCGTTTCTTGTAAACATAAACTTGATATCTATGCTTACACTCTAATGAAGAATATTCGTGATGACCACATCAATCTCCATTGGTATATTGACCTCGCCTTGTAGTATTTGAATTAAGTACTTCGAATCACTTTCAATTTCAATTTTTCCATACCCCAACTCAAATGCAAATTTGATTCCATCCTCACAAACAAGCTCTGCTTACTAGTTAGCTTGTTATGGCTTGTAGCCTGCCTCATCTCCAAGACAAACCACCCAAAAACGCCCCACTCCAGCTGAATTGATCCCTGCCTTCCTCCAAGCCTCACCAAGCTCCATCAATTAAGTTTCACATGCCCCGGAGCCGCGGGGCAAAGGTGGTTGTCCCCCGTCAAGCACACCTTCAGATTCCGTCTTCCCACCTCATCCTCCGTATATTTGCAGCTTAGTCCCCGACCACTTTTAATGCCATCATATATGGCATGTTCCCACCGATAATTAGCATTGCCTGACACAAGTTGTTTCTCATACTACAACCGCGTGAGAACACACTCAATTTGGATTTAACGTTTCCTTATTATCCTAACTCTTTGTTGTATTAGACATCCACCATTCTTTGAAGGTTGCCCATCAGTCCAATTTGGTGCCCAATTAAGGTGTTGAAAACCAGAATCTTTTTGCAAATGGACATTCAAGTAACAAATGAAAAATTGTTTCCCGAGCATTAGAACATAGAGTGCATACCTCCTCCACCTTCATTCCCCTTCTAGCCAAATTGTCCCTTATAGGAAGCGCATTGTGCAAACACTTCCACAAGAAAATCTTAACTCGCGGAGGAACCTTAATCTTCCAATCCCCTTCCACCCAACTTCGGACACATTGTTACTTGTCCCACCCCTCGCCTTCCACCCAACTTCCCATTACGTCTCATTTCCATTGCCGTTAGATAGCCCGAGCTAGTAATATACAAGCCGCTCTTTGTATGATTCCACACTAAACGATCCCGTATCCCCACTTGATCCAACCGAATCGCCAGCGCCCTAATCATATCCTCTTCAGTTAACAGCTCCTCCACTAATGTCTTATTCCATTCTTTATTATTTATCAATTGTGAGACCCATCGAGGGCCATTTTCTTGTACCCTCCTCATCAATTTTCTTGTACCCCCCTCATCATAAAATCCTTATGTCTAGGCACCCACGGATCCTTCCATATATCAATGCTCTTTCCATTGCAACTCTCCACCTCACCCCATTCCTAGCACCCTCCTGCACTCCTCCTGCAAAATTTCTCCACCCAAACCACGGATTATACCCTCTACTCCGCTTAAAACGAAGAATTATGAAAGTAGCGCTCTTTCAAAATTTTGTAAAAGTAAAGAAGCTGCCTTGTTACTACCTCCAACCTTGCCTAAATAACAAAGCAAAATTCATACACTCTAAATCTTTGAAACCAAGCTCCTCCCTTTGCCATTGTCATTATACGACTATTTCTCCATGTATCCCCTCGAATCTTTCCTCGATCCCGCCCACCGTAACTTTGCCATTACTCTATTGGCTCTTCCATGATCCCAATTGGTAGCTTGAAACAATTCATCACATAATTTGGGATAGTAGCGGCAATCGACTTAATTAACACCTCTTTTCCTGCCTGCGAAATGAGCTTCCCTTTCCAACCCATGATCCTCCCTTCGGCCTTCTCCCTAACAAAATGAAAGACATCCTTCTTCGTCCGTCCAATATGCTAAGGCGCCCCATTTCCCCTGGATCCTCTACTTCCACATTAAAATCTCTAGTACATCCGCACGGGTCCGTCTAGTTGTGCGCCCCTCAAAACTAACAAAGCATTTGTCAATATTCACCTGGGTCCTGAAGCGCAACCTCAGAATCCTCAAGCAGAAGCTGCATCGCTAGTTTCACTCTCCCAAGCCCGAAAAAATGGTGTATCCTCTCGCAAATAGAATACGTGGAAACACTTGGACTACCTCTACTAATCTTCACCCCTAGCTCAACGATGGTTCTTCTCACCTCAAGATGCTCATAAGACCTTCTCGCACGACAACCGTTAGACTATGACAACTTCAGTGGTGAATTAGGGGAGAGAGCTGAATTATACCTAATTGAATTTATAAAATTATTAAGTTCAATTACCCAACTGATCATTTGCCAATATACAAGCTCAATAGCATACATAGTCCACGTCTAAATAGTCCTACACAAATATGATCATGCAAGAGACTAACAATTACTTATTTAATTTGTTATGACAAATATTTAACTCTTGAGTTTATATAATTGTTAATTAAACACGCTTAGTCAATTTAACCAATTATTTATCAAGTTAGGCAATAGTCCTCAAGCAAGCATATGAACAATTTACACAACTATAAAGAATATTTCCAAATCGACTTAGACCTTTTATCAAATCACACTATTATACAATTGACAACACAAATTATCAATTATCAATTTCTAACTAAAATAATGATATAAATTGACAATAAGTAAATAGTGTAGGATGTGAGAAGATACACAACGTTGTAACGAAAGCTCGGCAAACCAGCTCACCAAACACCTAGCTACGCCTTCTCTGTGCAAACACTGAGAATCCACTCAAGCAACCTCAGTTCACCCAAGCGCCTGAGACTACACCAACCTTCCGCTAACAACGTCAGCCACACTACTAGAAAACTGTCATAGCAATTTCGCTTAGGAATCAACACAACGAGTTCACTTCCAGTACGTAAGCATCACTAACTCATGAATCTTGTGCCTACCTTTTCTCAAAGAAAAGTTTTACAAGATAATCCCCTCACATGGATTAGATAGAGTATTACAATTAGCTCTATGAATCTCTCTCAAATCAAGACAGCATATCAAAGCAGAGTTGGCTTTTCCTTTGAACAATTTAGTATTTCATTTTCAACATTGCAAAAGTTGTGTTTGAAATTCTTTTTAATTTGCTTTATAGATGGCAGCATAAAACGGCCACTACTGGGAGATATATTAATTTTAGCAATGTGTCTCGAATCCTTTATATACCGGTCTAAAAAATATCGAAAAGACAAATATACCCCTACCATTTTAATTGTTAAACTTAAAAATGGTACGTACTCCTCGCTTCCAATGGTATACATGCAAATTTAAGGTGAACTGATGCCCCGATTCTCAAATTATGTCGATTAAACTGACAGGCTCCTTAACATCTCATTATCCATGCTGAGTCATTTTTGTTGCACAAGACTTGGTTATCGAACATATGACGATTAATACAGCCTTGAACTCTTGATCTGTGACGCTTAGCATATACAGATAAGTTCTTGTCGCCCTTTTTAAAACGAGATCGATAGCCACCATACTCAGACGTCTTTCCCAAATTATAGAGAAAGTAACGACATAGTCATTTGAAGATTCTATTCATTAAAACTGACATAACAAATTTGTGAGTGCTTTTTACATACAAATCTAGATTTAGGAGATGATAATAAATTTGTAAACTTTTTTTTGGATAATTTATGAAATTTTAATTATTGAAATATGTAAAGGTTATATTTGTATTTTTATCATTTTCTAAATGGGTGTTTAAAGAAACTGAGACCGGTGTATACAGCTATTTAATTTTATTATTAAGATTTTTCATACATAAAATAGAATTTAAGAATTAATGTTGAAATGGTCAGTCAAGCAAATCACCTCTTTATAATAGGGGATAGGGATATAGTATGATTACTTGTAGTATTAAAATGTTATTCTTAGTAAAAAAGAAACTATAAGAGAGAAAAATGAGTTATCGATAGGACCTGCTGCTAGACGAGATTTAAATATTGTGTATTTTGAAGACAAAGATTCTTAATGAAGAGCCTTCATGGAGTGGAATTCAAGAAATAAATCTCTACGGTGTTGAGTCACCTTGGGTGTTGTTCAATGATAATTATGCATGGGAAAGCTTTCATGATAATGATGGTTCATCATCAACATCTTCCAAGAAGAAAAAGAAACAGGTTCTTTATTGTTTTACTAGATTAACGAGAGCTGGCCGAAACGGTTCCAAAAACATTGTCCGGTTATGTGGTTGTGGAAATTGGCATGGAGAAACTAGTGAAAAGAGAAGTTGTGATGATAGACTTATTATGAAGATGTTCAAGTTCAAGATCAAGTCAAGGGATGGCTTATTTTGAATAGAAGATGTTGAAAGTATTCTTGGTTAATGTATGAGTATTCTTTGTCCAAGAAATCCTTGAAGGAGTTGAATCTTGAGTGGAGTGATTATGTTATTTGCAAGATTACAAGGCAAGAGGAGAAAAGGGGTTCAAGAGAACAAGATTATGGTAATGGTTGCAAAGTTCCAGAGGTTGTTGTTGATAATGTTTTCTTCCAAGGTCTTCATGAGATTCTGGGAGGGTATCTTGGCAAAAGAAAGTCTCCTGACAATGATGATGATGATGTTATTATGGAACGACAACATCAATCAAAGGTTGCACGATTTGATGAACCACCAGATTCGACGAAGCTGCAATCCGATGATGAATTGGAGGCTGAAAAGTTTAGTTTAGAACTTGAAAATATGTTGAATGATGATGCAAGAGAAGAAAACACTTGCCAAGGACAAGTCCAAGAGAATTCAAGATTGCCCATGGAGAATGAATCAGCTAATAATCAAGAACAGCCCACAGATCCCATGCTTGATGATGTTATTGACTGGGAGGCATTTAACAAGATTCCGATTCCTAATGATATTTTTCAAGATTTTCCACTTGGTGGCTTAGAGGAAGCTGACCTACTTATGGTTGCCGGATATACAACTTCTCTAATTTCTTCCAGTTCGATGCGGACGTCAAAGGATGAAGCTGCTGCTGCCCTTTAATATTCCACGCCCATATGTTCGGATATTAGGATTGAAAACTGTAATCATAGAAGAACTACGTGCGACTTGATCTTTTGATATATGAAAAACAAATATATCAAAGGTACGTAGGCGGCTCATATTTATGGCCTCAGCTGCTTTATTAGTCATTTTTATTTTTTGTTGTACATGTATCAATCCACTATGTCTTAATAAACTTTATTAATACAGTACTATATGTAAACAATGTGTCTAGTTTATAAAATTATTATGATAAATATTATGTGTTATTACTAATATATCATTTAGATCTGCCACAAAACTGAAACCCCACCACAAATTTTAGGGGTAAAATTGCAGCAAATGGCACCATTAACACCCATAGTAACTGTTGACGAGAATCATAAATCCTTTATTGAAGAAAAAATAGTTATTTTTCTTGCTATACAATATTGTGTAAATAAAGTTCTTCTCTCCTTTTAAATAGACAACATCTAATAACATTCAGTAATAACTGAAAAATAATAACAAAATAAAAAACAAACAGACGGTCTATCTCCTCTGGAAGTTGAATGCCTTAATAGAAAAGGCAAATATGAAAGCAAACAGACCAGTAAAAACAAGAACCATTGCTGCACATACTCCAAGGAAGTCACGTTCGAATCCAAAATAGTCTTCCAGGAATTGTTTAATAGGTACATTGCCAGGCTCAGGCTCTGTCATAATGGTTTCTAAGTCTCCGAATTGTGATACAAGCATGCCATAAAGGGTATAAGCAACAGGACATGCCCAGTAATACCACCTCCACCAGATAGGAATCCGCTGTTATAAATCAACAACATACAAAAGGTGAATAAGTTAGGCTCTAACGAGTTAACTTCTTCAAAGAAAAGAGTCATATGGGTGCTGGTCGATGGGACTTACAGGTCGTGGGATAATAAATCCTGAGAAGACATTCCAAATTCCATAGAATGCAGATGCGACGATGGCAGCAATGTTGTGGTTTGGAGTGACAGCCACTGTCATCATGCCGTAGAGAGTGAAGTAGAACAGGGTAAAATACATGAAAAACGTGTACCATAAGAATTTCTCAGCAGTCCATTCGAATCCAATCATAGCGTATACAATAAGACCATATGCAACTGTCTGGACAAATATGTAAGGAATCTCAATGGCCACCTGCAAAAAGGGGAGAATATTTAGTTTGGTAACTAGTGCATGGTTCAGTCATAGACAAGAATTGTGATCCTATTGTGGAAGTGGTACATATTTTTCATTTTTATGGGTGAAACCAAAATTGTACCTGCCCAAATGCATATGGCAAAGCTGAATACATTCCAGCTGCTTTTTCTCGGTAGAAAACTGTTCGCTCAACAGCGACCACAGGCTGTACGGATGAGGCATTTTGGACTCCTAAGAAAAGAACAGCAGCATACATAGAACCCATAGCATTGAAGAGATCTGTCCTCCTTGTCCTGTAATAATATAGGAATTCCAGAACTCGTTATTCATAAAATGAATAGTGTTAATAATTAAAAATTCTGTATTTCTGTAACCACTTACCTTTTCCCCCCAAGGTCCCAGAACATTGTGCCAAACATCACAGCAATGAAAACTGTGAACCAAAATCTAACTGCAGTGTAGGATGTGTTGCGCCAGTATGATCGATGTTGTTTCCATAAGCAAGCAACACACTGGGTGAAGAATGGTTGTGAATACTGAGTCTCAAAATGAAGATCCTGAGTGCCAGGCCGAGGTACATTTAATTCGGCAATCAAGGCTTTGTTTCTCCTGAAATTTAGTCCGTTCAAGATTTGGATTAAAAAAGGGGAAATGAAAATTTATATACATATGATATGATGGTTTCTACAAATTTATGCATGAGAGAATAATAACAACAAACGAAAAAATAAAAATAAATCCATGACAAGAAAGTTGCATATTTATTCTAGGGGAAGCAGCTGACCTGTAAAGCTCGGAGTTTTTGTAAATTTCAGCAAAATCAACCCCTAACATCATTTCTTGTGAAGAAGAACTAACTTCCAACATCCATGTTGCAGGATTGTAACCATCTGTTATTTTGCTTACTCCTTGCCCACTCTCCTATTTTTGAAAAATAAATGCTTTGTATTAGATAGAAGCAACTTATTATTTCTTGTACAATAGTGTACAATTGTTCAGCTATGCAACTCACCTCAAAGTAGCTGATCAGTTGGCTAGATTGACGACCCAATGGCCCAACGTATATCTCTTGACCTCCTCGTTTCATAAGAAAAAGCTGCAACGCCAAATTATTTTAATAAACTCATGTGTAATATATCAAACCCCCTTCACAATGGGGGAGGAAATTTGGTGGAGTGGTTAGACACACATTTGCAAGGATAAATTATATTTTACATCATCAAGTGCTTTGAAAGAAAAACTACACAACAAAATTTGTATTCTTTTATAAATTATATTTTACCTCATCAAATGCTTCAAATATATCAATGCTAGGCTGATGGATGGTGCAGACAACTGTTCTGCCCGTGTCAACAGTGTTCCTGACAGTTCTCATGACGATTGCTGCTGCCCTTGCATCCAACCCTGATGTTGGTTCATCCATGAAAATAATGGAGGGGTTAGCCACCAGCTCAACTGCAATGGTCAACCTTTTGCGTTGTTCAGTCGAAAGACCATTAATCCCAGGCAATCCAACTAGTGCTCCCCTTAGTGGATTAAGTTCTACAAGGTCCATGACCTCCTCGACAAACATCTGCAGGTACGTTGCACATTGCATAAGTACTAATAAGCAAAACTATGATTATTGCTTTTAATAAATATTAGAGCATTTTTTAACCCATTGTCAGATCTCCATGATCTACTATTAAATTATGAAAATAGAAATAAACTAGAAAACTTTCATCTAAAATCACGGACAAGAGTTGTAGTACCAGGCTTCAATGGCCCTGAGCTTTGAGGAATAAAAGAAAACGGGAAATCAAAATATTCTAGTTACATAAGAGATAGGTGCTTAGATGAAAAAACGAATATAACAAATTAATTTAGTTAACTTGAGAGCAGAGATCAAGTAAATTACGAGTGTACCAGGATAAAATAACTTTGTGGAAATAAATAACCATGAGAGAACATAGGCCAACCTTTCTTTTAGCAGAATCGACCTCACCAGGCAACCTAAGCCAAGCTGAATATAGGAGGGATTCATACACAGTGACATGGGGAGAATGTATATCATTCTGCTCACAATATCCAGAAATACGTGCAAAAGTTTCTTGCTTCTTCGGATAACCAGATATTTTGATGTCTCCTTCGATGTATCCACCTGTTTTTCTACCAGCCAAGACATCCATAAGAGTAGTTTTCCCTGCCCCACTTACACCCATCAAAGCTGTTAGAACACCAGGCCTGAATGCTCCACTTACACCCTTTAGAAGTACCAGTCTGTCAGTATCAGCACCCTGATCTTTCATTTCCTGCAAAATGATTGAGATTAACATAATGCTTTGGACTAAAATGTTATCACATGTAGTCTCTTTGATAGGATAAGGCAGTTGGTATTAAAATTAAAAAGAGTGTTAAAATTTACCTGTGGCATGTCGACTGAATAGTTGACATCGTCAAAGGTGAGAGAATGGGGTTCAAAAGGAAGAATCATTCCTTTTTTCTTGTTCTCATTTGACTCAACAATGGCATCTGCCCTTGTTGATGAAGATCCAGATGACATGCTTCTCCTTCTAACTTGATTCCCTGTTTTTTCAGGTCATGTCAAGGTCAATAACATGAAGTGAAACACTTGTGAGAAGCAAGAATGTTAGAATTGCAGAGTAATCACCTTGAGTTGACGTGGAGGCACTTCTTTCTGCCAATTCAACATTTCTTTTGTCATCTTCAGAATTATCTGATGATACAGCATGGGACTTGCCGATTGCTGCAGAATGCAACTTGGGATTATTGAATAAATTTAAAAGAATATGAAAGACTCGACTCGAAAATACACACTCACGTTTGAGATAAGTAAGAGCCAGAGTGAATGCGATGTTGAAAATTATGGTGAATCCAAGTAAGGCCCCTGCTCCTAGCCAATACCAGTACGTATCGGCAAATTGTCCACGAGATTTTATAACTACAACTCCGAGTGACTCAGTTGAATTTGGAGCGGGCTAATTGAAAACAACATAGTCAGCTACCTATGATATATAGATAATAGGAAAAGCCTTCCAAGAAGAAAATGCAGTAAAAGTTTACTTACTTTGTTCCATTGGTGCCCTGTCATTTCATTCACAACCAATGCATTTGTTGCATACATCAATGGTGAGGTCCAGTAACCCCATATCCACCATTTCTTCACATCCTCTAAACCATCAATTAAATTCCAGAGAAGGTGAAATCAGCCACCTTGAGTATGAGAATATTGGATACAACTATCTAAAAGAAGAGTATGTGTACCTCTTGCCAAGACAAAACCACCAAGTGCAACTAGTATAAGCAATGCGAATGATCCAAATGTGTTAGCAACAATCATGTCTCTGCCCAGTCCTCCAATGAAGCGGAACAACCCTGATGCCACCTGTTGCTCAATCAGGAGTAATAAGTAATGCTTCAGGAATCTGCATCAAACATATTCATTAATTGTCAGTTACCTAAATTATGATAAGGGATACTCAACTCGACATGGTAACAATATTTAGAATATACTAGTAAACTATACGTGCATTGCACGTGCATTGTATGTGTGTTGCACGTGTTTACGATAAATTTATCGTTAATGTCTTTCTTTATCTAAAAGAAGTAATATGATGATTTTTGGATTGATTGATTTTTTACATTTTTATAGGCTTATCTGTTTGAGCATATCGTCAACCACCACAAATTCTAATAGAATTTTATTCCTTTAAAGAATTATTAATATGCTGAAACATTAATATGAAGTGAGAAAAATAAGTTTTATTCTAATAGGATTTAATGACAAACTTTTTTAATGATTATTTTTACCATCATTTAAATTGATAAATACTTTAAATAGATTATATTAAATAACAAGAGTAGTTTTATAAGATCTAATAGGATTAATTATAAGACTATTTTAATGATTATTCTACCATCTTTACATATATAAGTACTTTAAATAGATTATATTAAATAAAAATAGTAGTATTATATAACCTTGTCTAAAACATAGAACTTATTTCTCTACTAATAGGATCCATAATAAGAAGGGTAATATAGGGTTTATACAAAATGTAAGAAACCATTATTGACACTTATATATATATGTTAGGGATACCTGGTAATATTAGGGTCAAATCCAATTTCATAATATGTCAGAACTATCCAGAGAGCCACTTCAACAAACGAAATAGGAATTTTCAGGATCCATGTAGGAAGTGCATAGGCCCATGCAGGGTAGAATAGAAGGTCCCTTTGCTTGTAGAAAACGGGAAGCTTGTAAATTGTCATGGCAATCTCTGACATTCCATTGAACATCATTGTCATAATTGTGAAAAAGATGGCCCCAATATATATTTGTCCATCATCCACATTATCACGATCCATCTTGGTCCGGAAGAAAAGAGTCATTGCAGTTAATGCCAAGGTTGTTAACTGAAGACATTAAGAGACATCAAAATAATCATTACTTGATGCATCCTGATGGAAACTATACAACTACTCAGCAGGGAAAAGCTTAAATACACACCTGGAAGAGCTTGAAGTAATAAACAAATGAGTTTCTCTTCATTAGCAAGTATTCCCTTGAAGTACAAGCCTTTAAGAGCTCCTTTTTGTTCACACCAAACTTTTCAGTTGTCAAGGCAGCTGGATGACTTTTGCTTTTGTCAAATGGTATAGCAAGTTCATCCGCGATTTTTCGCCCAACATGGAATGAATGGAAGGCCTCAGCGAATTCACTCACTGTGACGAATGTGTAAGGTTCATCCTTACGTGCCCAGTACTGCCTTTGATCTTTCTTAGAAGTCACCTACATCATATATATTTTTCATTAGAATAAAAAATTGACTTGAAATTGAGAAGTTGCTGCTGAACTACTTTTTAGCGGCTTACTTCCTGCAAAAAATCAGCAACGCCTTTCCTTTCTGGGCATTTGAATCCCATAGACTCAAAAAACTCAAGGACATGTTCTCTAGGACCCTGATAAACAATCTGTCCATCAGCTATGAGCACAATATCATCAAAGAGGTTATAAGTCTCAGGTGCTGGCTGCAGAAGGGAGATGAATGCAGTTCCCTTGATGATATGGACATATTGTCTAAGTGAATTGACTATGGAATAAGTTGTAGAACTATCCAATCCAGTCGATATCTCATCCATGAAAAGTGCTGTTGCTGGTCCAACAAGCAGTTCACCTGTATTTTTGTCGAGTAAACTAGGATTTAGTTTGCAATCTTCATAAAAGTTCAATTCAATTTTAAGAGAAGTCCGATTATACCAGTTGTCACACGTTTCTTTTGACCTCCAGAAATTCCCCTAACCATTTCATCTCCTACCATCGTGTCAGCGCACACGTCAAGTCCTAAGAGCTTGAGAACATAATCGGTAACCACGCTTGCTTCTTGGCCTTGAGTAGCTGCAGCCTACAACATTATAAAAAGTGAACACTTACGTATCAGAAGAGTTCGTAGTTTCAGTGTTCCGCATAGTAATAACAATTTGCATCTCGAAAATTGTGTTTCTATACAGAACACAAATGTCTGATTAAATAGAGTGTTTACATCATTAAATAGATAAAAAAGAATGGCTCATAATGATGGTATTTTCAATTTCTTCAAGAAAAACCCCGAAGTATGAAGCATTGATAAGGACTAGAATGCCCTCTTGAAAAGGTCTACTACATTTTTCAACATATACTAATGTTCAAATCCTTCATCCAATAAAAAGTCAAAGTATGTGCTCACACATAAAATAAGAACAAGTTTTTTTTACCTCAATGGTAGTAATTAAGTCGGTCACTCAAGGTGTCTAAAATTGATTAAAAATCCAGTGATTTATAGTAAGCATAAAATTGATTTAAAATCCAGTGATTTAAAGTAACCATACATCATGATGACGACATGTCTTATCATAGATTATTAGAATTTAGAAACTCATGATGACGACATTTCTTATCATAGATTATTAGAATTTAGAAACTAACTTTTAAGTTGGCAATTGTTCAACGAAATTCTATAATTTCTATGATTTAGGAATTCGGAGGATATAATAAATATCAATATTCAAATTTCATATTTATTTTCTTTGTATCACCGATCGAATTTGCAAAACCTTTATTTATTGTTCCCTCACCTTCATATAGATATCAACATCAGGATCAGGCTTAATATTTGCTGCCTTTTCTCTTCTTGACAACTCTGCCAACATCTCTGCAATTACATTTGAAAGTATGATCAAATAAGGTCTACATATTTGACTCGTGTATTACTATTTCAGATCTCAATGTGTGATATTTGTAAATAACATTTTAAGGATTCGAACGAACCATAACGAGTACCAACACCCTGGCATCTACCAGAGAACTCCAATGTTTCTCTTACAGTCATTTCTCCTATGTGAAGATCATGTTGACTGATGTAGGCAGCAGTCCTCTGAGGGACAAATTCTTCAACACCGTGTCCATTGTAAGTCACCTTTCCAGTAGTCTGAAGACAAACAGAAGAAAACATTTAGTTTATTTATATAGTCAGCATAAACCGAAGAATGGCCACTACAAATGAGAGTGAGTTTACCTTTAACTCGGAATCTAATCTTCCAGCCAGAGCAAGTAACAATGTTGTTTTACCAGAAGACGGAGGTCCTAGAAGCAAGGTCAATCTGCCACACCAAAATCAAACTTCAGCATGGATTTTAATTAATATTCATCTAGATTTGAGTATGCACTCTTCTAATTAAATTTTACAAGCAAACTCATTTCTAACTTTGTTTGTTCGGCGATAAATAGTAGATACAATATATGCACATTATATTATGCTACCTTTACCCTTTGTCAAAATATTCTTTCTGAGAATTGTTTCTACTATGTCATTCACATTCCTCAAAAGCATATATCAGCTCAATTCGAATTCAGGGAATACAGCTGACTATAAGAACAAGATACATCAAGTTTACATAATAGATGCATATTATATCAACAAATTAAGAAAAACTAGTGAATTCATGCTAAGTCAACTCTCCATGTTTCTAAAATGTCAAGCCAAGTGCACTATATCTTAAGTAGCTGTAACTGGTAGAATCACTAAAATGAGCTAACTGAGATATAGAACACTTCTGCACCTAACCTGCAAGGTTTGATGATTCCACTAACATCACGAAGAATTTGGAGATGCTTTTTCCTGCTAGGAAGAATGTGGAGAGTGTTCAATACGTCCTATTGAGTAAGCAAGACAAGTTAGATCCAGATATTCCAGGAAAATATTAACTGTACGAATATAATCATTAAAGATAATATATCAAATTCCCCACCTCTACAAAATTAATGGCAAAGTTAGTAAAAGAGGGCAAAGATCTACTTCCCACATAAGCTTCTGCTTCAATTTTCAGATTATTGTATCTGACTTCAATTGTAGGCAAATCTATACCAACTCTGGAATTTTTACAAATACAACACAATTCAGCAAAAACATTAACAAAAAACAAATCTAATCACAATTCACAACTCAGATCAAATCATGTACCTATCAAGCCGGTCCCGGAGTTTGAGCAAGAACTTCTCATTATCTTCTTCAGGAGTCTTAACTAGCCTCTCAATCAACCTTTTCTTATCCTGATAATCAAGATTATCCACATCAATTTCTTGAGCCCCTTGTGACCCAAAAATCAGACCTTTTCTCAACCTATCAAAAGTTGGCAACTTCTCAAGAGCAGCCCACTTAAGAGCTTCCTCATCATCCTCATCTCTAGCTGAATGTGAAAACACATCCATACCACTGTTCCTCCATAGTGAAGAACTATTACCTCTCATGCTACCCCTCAGGCTAGCACTAGCATCCATCTTAACAAATCTAATTAAACACCAAAAACACCAATAAATATGTCCCCTTTTTCACTTCCTTGAGCAACCCACAAACCAAAACCTGCAAATTTGCCTAGAAATGATTAATCCCAAATAAAAAAAATTAACCTTTTTTCACTTTAATGAACTACCAACAAACCAAAACCTTCAAATTGGCCTAGACATGATTAATCTAAAATAAAAATTTCATCATTTTTCACATTATTGAACTACCAACAAACCAAAACCTTCAAATTTGCCTAGAAATGATTAAAACCAAATAAAAATTTCACCTTTTTCACTTTATTAAACCACCAACAAACCAAAACCTGCAAATTTGCCAAAAATGAACCCCAAATAAAAAATTCACTTTTTTTCACTTTATTGAACTACCAACGAACCAAAACCTTCAAATTTGCCTAGAAATGATTAATCTCAAAAAAAAAAAAAACCTTTCTCACTTTATTAAACTACCAACAAACCAAAACCTTCAAATTTTCCTAGAAATGATTAACCCTTAACAAAAATATCACTTTTTCCCTTTCTTGAGCTACCCACAAACCACAAATGCAAATTTTCCAAGAATTGATCGATCCCTAATCAAAATATCACCTTTTGACTTTCTGGAGCTACCCAGAAACTAAAACTTGCAAATTTGCCTAAAAAATAATGAACCCCAAGTTGCAAATCATTCACTGCATCTTTTTTGTTTGCCTAAATTTCAATAAAATACTTTGAACCACAGTTTTTTGATATGTTATTAGTGGTGTTGAAAGGACTGAAAGTATATATAGTGAAGATGTAGTTTTTTTATTGCAAAGGCATTGATTAAACAATATTTATATATATATATAATCAAGTTGAAGAGACTAGCTGTTGGTCATCCAATCAGGCACATTTTTCATAAATAATAGTGCTAGAATATAATATCTGGCGTCGAATATTATTAGTATACATTGTTTGAATACATGCAGATGTAAGATTTTGAATATTCAATTGGTGTGTATGTATGTGCTATGAAACTTCGGTCATTTATCGGTCCATTTCAGCTGCCTCTCTTGACTTTCGCATGAACGATTGTTTCTTCATATAATTACGATGCCCTTAAGTCTTATCCGGATGGTGTAGTTAGAGCGTCGAGTATTATCAATTTGATATGGATAATGGATGTTAGGTAAAAATATTTAGATCACATCGGATCGGACCAGATAAAACATAAGATGAATCTTTGGTTCATTTTTTGATGCTTGGATAGATGCCATTTATTATAAAGTTTGGGTATTTCGGTTCGATTTTTGGATATGTTGTCCGGATTTTGGGTATTATCGACATATACTTTAAAAATTTTCGGATAAAACCGGTCCGATTCTCTGGTGATTTTCGATTTACCGGACCAGGTTTAGACTCTTTAAGTTTTTTTTAATACAGTATTTAATTCATATAATTGACTTTTATATTTGAAAATATTTTATTAAAAAGTTTGAAATTGAATATTGTTGTCTCGTGCTAAAACATACTCCGTAAGATTCAAATTTGATGCTTCAATTCCTAACATTAAATATGTTATGCGCATAGATCACATAAAAAATGGAGCGCATATATTGTATCACCCGATTCATGCAGTCGAGCCACCTCAATAATGTACCATGATTGAGTAAGATCTTTAATCACATGATCGAATCTCATTATAAGTTAAATATAAAGCTAAAAATTTCAGTGTAAACCAGCTCTAGGAGCATATTGGTCCCAATAAATTAAAATACTTTATCCTTAAGTTTTTTTAACCAAACTTACACATTGGATGATACAAATGGTGGTTGACGGTCATGGGTCTGATTATGTCAAATTTGGTTGCCAACATGATATTTCGTCACATGTCCAAGGAGAGATCCATCTTTCAAATGGATCTGTCCCGGGTCGACTTGAGTTATTATTAGTACACCAAGAGGCAAGAGCCTTCAATTTACTGTTACCCCTTTGATTGGGTTATTGTGTTTGGACTTTGCTTGAAAAATCAAAGGTGTGCTTTAGATTTCATAAATTGCATCATTCATGAGCGAAGCACTATGTTAGATTTTCCACAACAATACCCAATAGGGGTTTATATTCTCTATCTTTATGTATGAATTAATATTATATATAACTTTTTAAAAAATACAAAATTACATTATTTTAAATAATCAATCCCTTATTTACTGCTACTAAATATGGTTGCTAATGTATAAGGGATCATCATGATCCAAAGTCACCCAATTGAAATACTATATGAAAGGAATTATAATGATTCGAGAAAGAATATCATCAGAGTCAAAGAGACGGTTTCTTTAACCTTTAATTTCCTACAATAAAGGAGAACATAAGCTGTGACTTGATTAAATTGATTACTCCATTAATAACCTTCTAGATGGTGCAAGTGTGGTCTTAACTCAACAAAATGTGACATGAAAGCACAGACATCTCCTTCTCTATGATCAATGTGTATCATTAAAAGTTTAAAACCAACCAACCAATAAAAAATAAAAAGTAAAAAGAAAGAAAATAAGACTAAATCAGGTCAATGCTGCCAAGACATGAAAATTATGTACTACTACTCTAAGAGGAGAAGAAAAATTCATAGTCTAATTCCAACAAATAGTCGTCACAAATTATAAGTCTTCCAACAATGAAGTATCATTAAAAGTTTAAAACCAACCAACCAATATTTAAGTGCGTAATTGACGTTTAGAAACAAAATTTATATACTCCCAAATTAAACAATATAAGAGTTATTTGACGATATAACAGTTATCTTTGAATAACTGGTGAGACAAATTAAATATTTGACTGGTAATTTAATACGGTGTACATATATGGTATATGCAATACATGATATATCATTGAGAAAATGTGTTTATTGTCGTATCCTCGATTCCATGAGATAGACGAAACATTTCTTTCTGGTAGTTTTTTTTCTTCTATAAAACCTAGAGGAGATAACGTAGCTCTCAGGAGATCTTCCAAGCAGTTTCTTAATTCTAGAAGCATGTTTCTTTGTTTTGGTATTTATTTATCTTTTAATAATTAAAATAGTTAATGAAGGCTGTGCTATGAATTTATTTGGCAGCCCCTAGACAAATTCTAGAAGCATGCACAATATAATACGGAGTATTAGATAGCAATATCCTAATTGATTTGTCCCTCAAAAGAAAATCAGTAAGTGAATTTGCTGAATTGGAAAGAGTAACTACATTCTACTACTCTACAAGTAAGGTACAACAAAGGGAGCAGTACATGGCGTGGGTAGTAAGTCGATTCGATTTGCGTTATTCGGTTCGAAATAGTTAAATTTCGTGGCTCGGTTCGATCGCCTTGAAGCAAAGAAAGCAGAACCTTAAAATCGAGGGATTCGAAGGAGCCGTTGAAGCCGTCGCGAAATAGTTTGATCAACTACATTTGATCCATTATATTTAGATATGATGTAAGCACCATGTTGAAAGCGCCGTTAAAATACAAATTTATCGTAAATCATCTGCGTTTTCTGTTAAATACCAGCTCGCCAAATTCGATTCGATTAAACCGTAAAGGTGTTCAAGCGTTTGCCTCAAAGGTTCGATTTGATTCGCAAAGTTCGGCTCGATTCGCGGTGTTCAAGCATTATCTTCAACGTTAAATTTTAAGATTAATGACTTTTAAGCGTTCGAGCACCAAGTTAAACTGACTTTGAAACTGATATCTTTCAGCCGTCAAAATTCGGTATAATTCGGTTGCGTTTACAGGAGCAGCAGATCTAGAAGAAGTTAAACAACTCTCAATTTGCAGAAGCCCAACCCATTTGATCACAATATAAATTGATTTGTACTTTCAAATTATCCAAATATTGTGAATTCTAACATTTTTTCCATGACAAGAATCATTATTCTTAAAGATTCTAATACTGCTAGCTAGAAGAGCAAACATACACATGATCAAAGAGAGATATTTCACTGGTGAATTATAATTCTCAATCTGATCATACACAAACTTCCCCAAGAAAATGTAGATCTCAGGGATTGAGGTTAGTCTCCTCCTCAACAGCAGGCTTGGATTGGCCGAATCCATAACGAGCGCAATCCATTCCCCTCAATTTCAGAAGCAAGAACAATACAATTCCACACAAAAATCCAAGAGCAGAACTTGACCCTGTTAATGAAACAGCAGCACAAACAAGCATCACAAAAGACTCTTCCTTGCTATTCATATCCCTTGAAGCCATTGCTAACTCAATCCCAGCAAACAACAAAAGCACTCCAAGAATCCCAACCGGAAACTCAGTCAGAATCTTTGCAAAATAGTTCCCAAAAACCAATCCAAGAACCAATTTTCCCAACCCCAAGAACACCACTGAGGCGCCACTCCTCCCTCCAAACCTATACTGCCCTGCTAGCCCCCCTGCCCCGTGACACACCGGCATCGCCCCAAACCAACACCCTACCAAATTCATCAACCCCACACTCACAGACACCGCTGTGGCCGACATTTCCTTCTCAGGAAACAAATCTCCAGACAACTTACACACTGCAATGACAGAATTCAATACAGACAACGGAATTTGTGGAATTGCTCCTCTAAAGAACCCAATTTTCCAATCATCCCAAGTGATTTTCAATACATGAAGCTTGGATGGACCAAGTCTAATCTCATTTATAATCGAGGGATCTCTTACGAAACAAAGTACCAATCCTACTACAAAAACAATCAAGGCAGCAGGAATTGCAGACAATATCCTCACTCTTCTTACAACATTACCACTTCTATCTCCTCCATCATCACCAGAAGATCTTCTACCTTCAACACTATCACCATCACCAGTAACTAGTATTAAGAAAAGCAATGTAACCAGAGCAAGTATCAAACCATCAAGACCAAACCATGTCCGAGGACTAGTAGTTGAAGTACTAGTAGTAGTAGTAAAATCTTGATCATAACGAATATACTTAATAGCAGAAAACGCAAAGGATAGTCCTTGAGAAAGCTGAACACCACGAACAACGGGAAGAGGAATGAACTTGTACATAAACGACATGAGTCCAGTAACACCAAGAAACAAAAGGGTACCAGCAGTAGTGATCCCAGCAGCAGCTATCTGAGGGGTAGTGAGTGGTGGAGACTCAGAGACGGCAACAGCTGCAATGGACTTCATGGGTTGAACAGGCATAGGGATGCCAAAGAGTAGTCCTAGTCGGAAACATAATTTCTATGTCGTGATGTCGAATGAATTAACACATGAAAAATAAGTAAAAATAAATACTCGCTCAATTTGTATCATCCTAGACTTTTACGTACCACTAATAATTTATAAACATTTACATTTTAGCCCTTGATTAATGAAAACATAAAAAATTGTATTGGTATCATCAAGTGATAATTTTATTTTCACTAAATATGTATTGAAAATGTAAACATATATTTAGAAACAAGATTTCATGCTAGAATGACAAGTAATAAAAAATGGAGGGAGTAAAATTTATTTTCCAATAGTTCCAGCACTACCTGTGACGATGTTGTAAAGGGCAGTGAAGATGAGTGTGGTGCTGAGATCAAGGTGGCAGACTAAGGTGAGTGCCAATACTAGAGGTATGTATGTGCCCAAGTCCCCCACTGAACCTCCGAGCTCAGCTGATAAGGTGGTTTTGAGACTGAGGGAGTTGGCAAAAGGGGTGGTGGGGAACATGTTCCGCCACCGTTCACGGCGGAGGAGGGGTGTTGTTGTTGTTGTAGTATCTGATGATGAGTCAGCCATGGTATTACTCAGTTGAGAACTTGAGAAGCAGCCACTATATATTTTATTAAAGTGATGATAATATTGTGCAATTTGTTATGATTTTAATCATTTTATAGGTCAATGTCGAGCTATAATCGATTTGTTTAATAGATCGCCATTTATTAGAGTACACTATATAAGGAATTTCAAAATATTTATTTGTTTAAATATATTTGTTTATTACCATATCATAAAATATTTATAATATTTTAGATGGAATGTCCAAATTGATGTGTAGCGTTACTTTAATCACATATAATGGAAATAAGAATTTTTTATTATTTATGTTAAAGTGTCTGAAAATAAAGGTCGTTGAATGTGAGAAATTCGCCAGGTGTCTGGGTTTTTATCAATCGAGAGAAGGTCCGAGATGTTGGCTATAAGTCATGGCGTTTGATGACAGATTTGTGAGATGCGGAACTGGCCGAGCAATAGGATCTTGGTCTGACTTGAGGCAATTTGAACTGACTTGAGCTTGATTTGGAGTGTGATAGGGCTTTGGTATGGTTCGAGGCATTTCCCGAAACGATTTGAGCTTGGCTTGATTTTGTAGGCTTGAGAATCTACTTGTCTTTGATGAAATTTGATTTGAGATAGGCTCAGAAACTTTAAAAGGCTGTGTAGATTGATAAGCAGGTGTGTTCTTTGTAGAGTGGAACTTAGGAGATATGGCCCAGGGTGGGAGGCTTAGTAGGATTTAGCGCCCCGGCGGACTTGATTTAAACTTTGAAGTAAGCATTCTTACAGGCACTACGCTTGTGGCTTAGCGAACTTTGTTTGATGTAGTGATGATTAGTATGAAGGTGGAGCTTTCGGCGCTTGTTGATGATCTTGATCTAATGAGCCGAGCTTTTAGCGGCGTGTTCGCACTTACAGAATCCATTGCAGAATTTGAGCGGTTCGGTGTATTCCCATATCTGGGATTTGATGAATCAGCGCGAGATTTTCAGTGTTCATCACGAGATTTATGAATAATCGAGGATATTTGAAACATTAACTTGAATATTCGAAGTGTTCTTGAGAAACTTTCGTCGATTATTCAGTTACATCCCCAGCTTGAAAAATTCTTTGGGTTTGTGTTGTAATCTTGATTTCATACTCTATTTTATTACTGGAGGTGTTTAAAGGCCTTAGCGTGGTGTTTTCTTGGCGGTTTAAAAGATTTAACGTAGAGAAATGTCAAGGTTTTTTCTACAGCTATTTTTCTCGGGTTTTTTAAGATGATTTCTTGATCGTATTTTTGAAAATAAGGGGGTTTATATATGAAGCCACGGAGCCCCGAATCATAGCTTACGATTGATTGGTTTTATTTTTTAAGTGGATTATGATCTTAGCTGATGATGATTTTTAAGCGAAGATTTGAATAGTTGATCGAAAGTCTGAGCTGGTCACCAAGAAACCTAAAGTAGGCTTCTACTTTGAGGTCCCTGAACTTTTGGAGGTTTGATTTTTACTTTAGAAACATGGGTTTTCGTTTTGAGCAAAATTAAGCTTGGGATTCTTCGTTTTGGTGCGTGAACTAGGAACTCATTCTTATAAGCGTTTAATGAAATAAAATTGGGATTTCGAGCCCCTAATTTCAATTAGGCATTTAATCTGAAATTTGTTTTCTAGAATCCTATTTGAGTTCAAATTTAGGGTTGATTAATGAGAAAAACCCTTATTTTTACTTCGATTAATTCCGGGGCCTAATTTTAGGGAACCGCATTCGATCGAGGATTTGATCGAGAACCCTAATTAGCCACGTGACATTTTTAGTGGCTCGACTTTTAATTAATTTGATTAATTCATCTTAATTAATTTAATTATTATTTTTGATAAATTTTCGATGTCTACACTCCAAAATGCTCGAAATTAAAACTATAATAATTGAGCCCATTCGAATATTTGGAGAAGCAGTTGTTCATTAATGATAAGGTTCTAATGTTCATTAATATCGTATATGCGAAATTTAATGTAAAAAATTATACGCATTATTAAAATGTGCAATTTAGATAGTACGAGTGAAAAAATTTTTAAAGTGTACAAAATTATTTTAGTCACTTAATTAAAATGTATCAAAATTAGATTAAATAAGTTGGTATATATAATAGTGGCATTAATGATTTTAATGAGAAAATGAATGCATATTCTAAAATGTACCAAAGAAAAAATATATCGAAAAATGATATAATTTGTATTTTGATTATTAATGAGCCAATTAATGAGCAAAAAAGTTAATGGTAACTTTCAAAAACGTTAAAACAAGTACTCCGTATAATAATGTTAATAGGCCTACTTGAGGGGGATTTGAAAAATAAAGCAGAATATTCGATGATTATAATTAATTGGGTTTGAAAGTTATATTGCATTGCATAAATTGAAGGATGCTAATTAGGATTTAGGAGGAGATTGAATTGATGTTAAATATGTAGTGCCCGGATTAAATATTTGTCAAGTTTGGACAGTTGGTTAGATTGATACGTATTTTTATTGTTTTAGCTCCTCAGTAACTGAGAAGTCAGAAACAACTTGCTGCGTTCTGGAGATTGGCTCTTCGCAGTATCACAATATAAATTCATGTGAGATGTTTGGCTAAGCTTCTTTAATTTGTTAGTCAGAAAATAAGTATAAAATTTAAACATAATTTTTACTTTAGCTCATAATAATGGTGGAATTAGAGGAGGTTTAGACAGCAGATGTCTCCCTTTCGATCTTTTGATAAATAAAATGCTTGTTATCGAAAAATAAGATTATAATATTATGTTTTTCTTGAAACTATACTCATTACCCAACTTCAACTATATTACTTAATTTTAACTTGTTCCCTCGTCTTTCTATCTTTTCAATTTACTTCCTACATCCACTTTTAATGTTTGAGTATTTGATTTTTTCTAAATGAGGCCCAAATTGTTATTTATTTCAAATATTTTCTCAATTCCTAAATTGCTCTTATGTGAAGTAGTTCCCGTCAACTTTAACACTGAAAATGGACAGATGAGACAAATTGAAAAGATGGAAAATTATTTAGGTAAATTAAAACTGAACATATAGTTTAGGAGGCTAGATGAAATTGGGTGAATGAAATTAAATAAGAGTCTAATTCATTGAGAGAGAGAGCCTTTTAACATTCAACATTTCAACCATGCGTGAATCATCACAAAACAAATTGGTTGTTATAATCAAATTGATATACTTTATAACTAAATTATTTTACAGAAAACCTAAGTTTAAGAAAACAGGAAAAACAGATTATTGGGATGGACATGTGATAGGTTTTTTCCCAACAAAAGTAGCACTATTTTTTAAAACAGATTATTGGGATGGAAATGTGGTAGGTTTTTTCCCAATAAAACTACCACCATTAAAATGTTAGTTCAATAACGAATTTCCGAAATTGGCGTAACGAAAATGAATCATTGGCTGAGGTTAGGAGATAGAATTGACTTAGGTTGACAATTAGAGTCTATAAAAGAAATGAGAAAGGTTCAAGTTTTTATTGTCTCGATCTTGGCAGAGCCTTCCAACTTCACCTATATTTTTTTCCTCTATCAGCAGGGAAACAAAAATGAAGAACTCAAAAGCATTACTTTTGATTCTATTATGCATTTATCTTTGCTCTGACATTATCGTTATACATGCCAATAAGGAAAGCAATGTAAGTATTGAATACTCTATATTACATTTCACATATACATTATTTAATTACTATTCATGTACTGATATTTGTACCCAATAATTGATCAAAATCCTTTTTCGTAATGATAGGTTTACATTGCTTACCTCGGAGATAGGCCACATGATGACCATCACCGTATTTTAGAATCACATCATGATTTGCTTGCTAGTGTCGTTGGAAGGTATGCATGCATATATATAGCTTTAAGCTTTCATTCCCTTTATGTATGAAGAAATCATATATAATTGTTTTTTTAATTATAAATTGTCATTATTATATTCAAGAGCAATTGAAATAATAATTTA
The DNA here is from genome assembly GCA_019722365.1 of Lithospermum erythrorhizon. NCBI lineage: Eukaryota > Viridiplantae > Streptophyta > Magnoliopsida > Boraginales > Boraginaceae > Lithospermum > Lithospermum erythrorhizon. The sequence continues at coordinate 1,562,681 of JADFUC010000758.1, read as the reverse complement.
TTTCTTTTTTAATTTGTTATGATGAATCTTAATGCAGCAAGGAAGAGGCAGCAAAATGTATGGTACATAATTACAAATATGGATTTTCTGGATTCTCCGCTAAACTAACGGAGGATCAAGCAAAACAACTTGCGGGTAATTTAATAATAGCATTCAAAACTAATCAATTTTCATGGAATAAGATTTATATATGCATGTGAGATGTTCTCCTATATCGATTTATTTAAGAAAGTATAATTAATGGGCTAAAACGAATTATGGTTATTGCATGAAGGCATACATGCTTAAATCTTGAATGATTGTTTATTTTTTGTTCAGCTAAACCCGACGTCATTCATCTATTGCCTGATCTTGGGTTTAAGCCCCAAGCAAGAAGTGCTCCTGATTATTTAGGACTATCTGCTCAAGTTCCACAAAACATTCTTCAAAGAACAAACAAGGGAGAGGGTATCATTATTGGAGTTGTTGATACAGGTTTGATTTAAAACAAATAATATCACGTTATTACTACTACATGTACATCGTCGTTTGTCAGATTGAGTTAGTGATTATGTTAAATGAATCAAGTAGCTCTTTAGGAATCAATATATCACATTTCCAAATTAAAAACGTAGCTTTTAGATGGTGGATTATTAATAATAAAATATTTGTGATGCATGTAGGTATCTGGGCAAACAATTCTAAGGCTTTCAGCGATGAAGGTTACGGACCCATTCCTGCAAGATGGAAAGGCAAATGTGAAACTATCGGAGACTTTGATGCTTCTCAACATTGTAACAGGAAGATAATTGGTGCTTATTGGCATAGGAAGGGGGCTACTGCTAGAGGGTTCGACCCAAAAGATACGGTAGAAGGTGAAAATCCATCTCCACTGGATTTCCATGGCCATGGAACTCATTGTGCCAGTAATGCTGCCGGAAGTGAAGTGATCAATGTCACACATAAGGGACACAATTATGGGACATTTAGCGGCATCGCGCCTCGGGCACGCAGCTATATACAGAAACTGTCGCTTCAACCCAAAAGATCAGCAAATAAAAGAATGATGATTGTTTGTTTTCCGATGTTGAGGCATTTCCCCAGTCAAACGCATGATGGGGTTGATATAATGTCAGCCTCTATTGATTCCTTTTAATGGTAATGATGTAGACAATTATCTTAACTTTGCTGCCTACCATGCAACAATGAATGGCATCATTGTTGTTGCTGCTGCTGGAAACTTGGGTCCTGGACTTAGAACAATGGGAAATTCATCTCCATGGCACATAACTGTGGCCGCAAGCTCATTGGATGATGACCGTACTGAGGTTCCTGATTTCTCAGGTAGAGGACCTAGTCGCAAAACACCGGTTATCATCAAGGTGATTTATCCATCTTTAGAGTATACTTCTTTCGTTTTTATTTGAATGGCCGCTTTTGTCTGTGTTGATATTCTATTCAAATAAGAAAGATGATAATACATATTGTCAAAAGTAGAGCAAAGGAAAAGGAATGCATGCATGACCTCATAATAATAGTTCAAGATTAGCATACTAATTGTGGTTTATTCTACTTCATAATGATGCAGCCAGATATTACTGCTCCGGGGAAGAATATACTAGCAGCCGGATCACCAAAAAACAAAATTTTGTCCCGGAACTTCTATGGCAACTCCAATGGTTGCTGGACTTGCAGCCCTACTCAAGTCAGTACATTCTCATTGGTCTCCGGCTGCTATCAAATCCGCATTTGTCACTACTGGTAAATTCCCTTTTAAACAAAAAAAAAACTATATCTACTGATACAATGAATAAAAAATGAAAGTTTTTACCATTTTCTCATAATAAATTCGAAGCTTAAGTTATTCTCTCCCAAATCCTCAATTGGGCTAATAAATTGCTCTTTTCCAGGAGTAAACACCAGTCCTCATGGAGGTCCAATCGTAGATCCAAAAGCTAAATCCGGCCTTGCCGGTCCTCTTGAGATTGGAGGTGGTATAGCCAATGTTAACTCTGCAGCAGATCCTGGTTTGATATATGATATGTACCCAATTGATTACCTAAAGTACCTTTGTGGAGTTGGATATTCAATCAACGATATTCGAAGTATTACCAGGGATCAATTTGCAGTATGCCCACCAGTGAAACAATCATTGATGAATGTAAATCTTCCATCTATTGGCATTTCAGGCCTCCAGAGTTTCCTCACAATCACAAGAACTGTTACCAACGTTGGACCTTCATGTTCTACCTACATTCCTCAAATCAATTCACCTCCTGGTACAAAGATAACTGTTAGTCCTAATGTCTTGGTGTTTAATAGATCTGTTCAACAAATCACCTTCCATATCAATATTGAAAAAGTTGGAAATGTAGAGGAAAATGCTGCTGGTAGTCTAACATGGACTGATGGAGTGCACAATGTTAGGAGTCCAATTGTTGTTCTATCTTAAATGTAATATATATGTATCACATTAAAGAAATATATTCCTATTGAGTATAATTGCTACCTATCTATTATTTCATGCAGGTAGGGTTGTGAGTGAACGTAAATGTTCGATTTAATTTGGAGTATTAAATTTCAAAATAATAGTTTGATTCAGTCTCGGTTAAAATGAAATCAAATGTAGAGTCGAACTTTAAAAGTGAGATTCGGCGAATCGAGCGAGCGGTATTCGAAAATTCGGCTTCGGTTAATGGTAATTCATCCCAAATATAATTAACTCCCCGACCCTAAAAATAGTTTAATTAGGCCCTTTAACTTTAGTCCTTAAGGCTCCACTCCCCCGTTTAGGTTTTTACTACACTTGGATTTTCTAAAGTACCTAATCTCTCGTTGCCTTTTGGGGTTCGTTACTCTCTCGTTTTACTTTCCGTTTCATTGCTGAGCTAATCTCGGGGAGTTTCCAAGCGTTCTGCGATTTAGTTCCTTAGGTCGTTACTCTCTACGTGTCTTTTATATGTATTAATAGTTTCTTTGCTTGAAATAGTAGCCACTAATGAAAGGTGAAATCTTTTTTTTTGCTTTTAAGTCTTACTTACCGTAACTTTCAATGTTGTTTCAATTTTTTGGGTTGCGTATTTGTTTTGTAATGATTTTAATTCGATTTAGGTTTGACTTTTATGTTGACTTTTCAAAACTTGAGAAATATTCACGATTTTAGGTTAATATCTTTGTTATTTTATAGTTTAATTGTTTCATTTATGTTGTTATTTGTTTTGGTTTAGGTTTAACTTTTTAGGTTTGACTTTGTTTTGGTTTTAATTGTTTAATTTATGTTGTTTTATTTTTTATTTTTTGTTTTTGATTTGATTTGACTTTTGATTTGGGTTCGATTTTGCTGTTTAGGGTTAGGTTTTTGACATGTGAAAAGTTTTTGTTAGTTAATTAATTGAACATATATGAAATTTAATTGTAGAGTTAATTGATTTAGGATTTCGATTTGGGGATTTATGTTGTTAGGCAAATTAGGGTTTTCCTAATTTGTTGTTGTTGATTTAGGAGTTTAAATTTCGGGATTTAAATGAAATAGTTGAAATAAAATTTGAAATAAACTTTAAATTTTAATTTTGCGGTGTAATAAAGTTGTAAGCCTTAATATATGGGTATTTTATTTGTTCAATCTTGAGGAAATCCACCACACTCCCGCTTTGAATTCGGATAACCCCTGAATAATGATGTTGAGGAGTTGAAATACGAGTTTGATTCATATTGAATAGCGATAAAGATAATAATAATGTGGGGATGTTGAGTTGGGTGAATTTAGTTAAAGGGAGTTGTCACATAGCTACTTTGTTACTCTAATAATTTCTTTACCCTGCAGCCACAGGCGTACTTTCTGGCGTGGTTTTGGAATCATATGGAACTTTATTATACTTTCGATAATTAAAAAAAGAATAGGTCTGATCATTGTAAGTGCTCATATCGAACTAGGGGGACAAGCTATACTTGCTACTTTATTAAAGGCGTACGAGACAAGCGTACCTGCCCGAGGCATAAAATTTTCCCCCCCGAAAAAGAGATTGTAGAAAAGAACCTCACGATAGTTACAAAATGTAAATCACGAGTTACGTAAGGCGTTGTGCTTTTACGAATATGAGTTAGTTTTCTACTTTTGAATTTAGTTTTGAAATAGTGAAGCTAACTGCTAGCGTATGATCTTGCTCGTAGTATCCATTAAAGCAGCGGTTGAACATAAAGTGTTTAATGAATTCTTGAGGGCCTATTCTCCTTATTATAAAAAGATAAGTAGATACATGATTAGGAAAGAGTGTTTTGTTAATTTTGATAAGGAAAGAGAGAAAAGAATTAAAGGGGCTTTTAGGAAAGGTTAACATAATAGAGCAGCCAACCGAAATTGTTGGTGAGTACAGTATTCAAAAATTGAGCTACGTAATTAGATTCTTTGTCACTATATAGATAGAAAGCGGAACTACTTGAGAAGAGTGCTTTTCTTTTATCAGTATTACTCCGCTTTGTTGGAAATTAATGAAAGTGGATTCCACTTTTATTATGTCCGTTGCGACAATTGTGTGATAGAATTAAATTTACGGAGTTGGTTAAATGTGATTCTTTGGAACTTAGTGTTCACTTTAGTAATTGTATATTACTAGTGTGGGTTCTCATGATAATTTAAAGGGGTCATGGCGATTACTAGATCTTCTTCTTGTCGTTATAATAGTAATTGGTCGATTATTATTGTGCCACAACTTACTATATCGAGCACAGAAGGTCACGCACATACGATGGCGTTGAATTATATTTCATGTATGAAATTAAACTACATTTGTTAAATTGAGAGTTGATTATGTCAGCGAATGATACCGATTAAATTTTACATTGATAATGTAAAAATATAAATTGGATGAACTGAATTAATTAATTAGTCAATTGAATTAATATGATAGTTAGTTGAGCTTGTTAGTAACTTGTTGGTTCTTATTAACAACTTATTAGTATTTGATTTTCTTAGCGGTTTAATTAAATTTCTGGGATCAACTTCGTTAAAGCTATTCGGTTGGGCTTTTAGGTTACATACCTATATAAGCTAAGCTTATTAGGTTTCATGATAATTTTCATGAAATAAAAACAAAACTGGCCTAAACCATATTTCACAATGGCGAGGAAATATTCAAGAGGGAAGGGTGAAGATAGCCTGCTTGATTTTCATCGATTGATCAGTATTACAGCGGGGCGTAAATGTATGATTCAGCGCCGGTGTTGACGACTAAGTGGCTACGTTGAATTACATTCAGCGATAGAATTGAAGGAGGGCAGTGAAGATTTGGAGATAGACTTGGCGTCTCATAAAGTACTCTCGTATTCATATAGGTCATTATATGATTTTTAAGATTAATTTATATCGTTTGAGGATCAGAGATGTATGAATTTGGTGTTTTATCATGAAATGAAATTAAATCTTAGATTATGGCATTATGAATTTACATAGCCTGTCTACATTTATAGATCTCGAAAAATAAAAATAATGGTATATATATTGCTTAATTATTATACAAAAAATGATTTAAAATAATAGGAGGAGAAAAACGTAAAAAGCCAAATAGGCAATTCTGTAAGTGGTAGGCGGAATAAATATGTTTATTTTATTGTTAGGTGGGGCCCACATTTTGAGTGCCAAAATAAATTGCTCGGTCAATTTTGCTCACGTCTATAGGAGTATTAAATTTGACGTTTAATTGAGCTTTTAATGTGTAAAATGATCTTTTTTTGACGTCCGATTTGAGCTACGTTGTCAGTGATCTTATAGCCTACTTCAGCTTGTTTCCAAAGCTTGTAAGATTCTAACACCATATTCGTTGGCAGCAGAGAAATTCAGATCGGAAACTTGAACAGAACGTAGTTACCATTTCATATCTACTGTTCTTTAATTGTGCTTTTGAGACTAATAATCTTCTATAACCATTTCAACCTTATATTGAGCAGCTGACATTGATCTTGCAACTATTACGGATCGGATGGGTTCACTGTTTGGGGTGGAGGTGGGATGGTTTGGGGAAGATAATAGGGGAGGGATTGATTTATACACACAAATAATAAAATGACAAAAAATACTATCGAAAAAATGTGAAAATTGTAGAAAAATTCAATATCAACCTCAAAAGTCATATAATTATCAATTTAGTTTCGTCTCCGAATATCATGACTAATTTTATACTCAACAATGTAACCATGCATGAATCACTATTACACAAATTGGTTGTTATTTTATAGCAAATCTAAGGTTAAGAAATAATGTTTTTATTTTCAAGAAAACTACCAATTGGTAGCCATTAAAATGTAGCATAAATAACAGAATTTCCGAATTTTGGGGTCACCAAAACAAATCATTGAGTGAAGTTGGAAGATGGAGACAACTTGTGTTGACTCATCAGTAGTCTATAAATAATTGAGAAATGCTTAAGTTTTTCTTGTATCGATCTTGACTACAACCTTCCAACTTCACCTAAGAAAACAAAAATGAAGAACTCTAAGGCATCTCTTTTTATAATATTATGCATTTATCTTTGCTCTGACATTATCGTTATACATGCGAATAAGAAAACCAAGGTAAGTACTCCGTATTATATGCTCCACATTATGTTTATAGTACCTAAATACTCACATTTCACATATACATTTAATTAGTGTATATTGATATTTGGACCCAACTAATCAAATTCCTTTTTTGCAATGATAGATTTACATAGCTTATCTCGGAGATAGGCCACATGATGACCATCACCGTATCGTAGAATCACATCATGATTTGCTTGCTAGTGTCGTTGGAAGGTATGATGTAATGATGTATATATATACAGTGACGGAACTAGGGGCGTAGGAAAACATCACAATTATGGTGCCCCTATAAAAAGTCCTTGTTCCGTTACTGTATAAATATATTAATATACTTATGGTGCAAGAGCATTTGAAATAATTTCATTATTTTTGTTATAAATTTCAATGCAGTAAGGAAGAGGCAGCAAAACTTATGGTGCATAATTACAAATATGGATTTTCTGGATTCTCCGCTAAACTAACGGAGGCTCAAGCAAAACAACTTGCTGGTAATTAATAACAGAGTTCAAACAAATGTTAGAATTACATATATGCAATTGAGATGTTCTTTTGTATAGATTTCTTTAAAAAAGAGAATAAGGAGGCTCAAAAGAATTGCAATGGTTCTTGCATGCTAATATTTTGAATAATTGTTTGTTTTGATCAGCTAAATCCGGCGTCATTCATGTATTGCCTGATCTTGGGTTTAAGCCACAAGGAACAAGGGCTCCTGATTATTTAGGACTGTCTACTCAACTTCCACACAACATTCTCCAAAGAACAAACAGGGGAGAGGGTATCACTATCGGAATTGTTGATACAGGTTTGCTTTAAAACAAGTAACATGTTACTACTGCAACGTCATTATTTTTTAATGAATAAACGTAGATGATTATTAATAATGTATTGTGATGCATGTAGGTATCTGGGCAAACAATTCAAAGGCTTTCAGTGATGAAGGTTACGGACCTATTCCTGCAAGATGGAAAGGCAAATGTGAATCTTTTGGAGACTTTGATGCTTCTCAACATTGTAACAGGAAGGTAATTGGTGCTTATTGGCATAGGAAGGGGGCTACAGCTAGAGGGTTTGATCCAAATGATGTTGTAGAAGGTGAAAATGCATCTCCACTAGATTTCCATAGCCATGGAACTCATTGTGCCAGTACTGCAGCAGGCAGTGAAGTGAACAATGTCACACATATGGGAATCAATTATGGCACATTTAGGGGCATCGCTCCTCGGGCACACTTAGCTATATACAAACCATGCTTCAACATAAAAGGGTCAGCAAATAAAGATGATGATTGTTTGTTTTCCGATGTTGTTGAGGCATTTGATCAAGCCATACATGATGGGGTCGATGTTTTATCTGCCTCTATTGGCGTTCAACACAATCATGGTAATGATATAGACAATTTTCTCAACTTTGCTGCCTACCATGCGGCAATGAATGGCATCATTGTTGTTGCTGCTGCTGGAAACTTGGGTCCTGGACTTGGAACAATGGGAAATACATCTCCATGGCATATAACTGTGGCTGCAACGTCAATGGATGACGGTGTTTCTGTTCCCATAACATTGGGTAACAACATCACATTGATGGTAAGTTCTATATATACACAAGAGGGTGTTCGGAAATATACTTTTTTTTTTACATTTCAAGCAATTCTGTTCATAAGTAATGTTTTACAAGAAACTTTTTTATTTATAAATGTCATGGATTATGCAGGGATTGGCAACTAGGGGAACTGAAGAAATTGGTCTCAAGAAATTGGTTTCATTTGATAACTCTATTTTGTAAGTTGACACTACTCGATTTCATACATATATGCTTTTGGTAACTAATAATGTTTGTATTATAGATCCAAAATCGAACATGTATGCAGTCTAACAAACAGTCGATAATATTTATTATTCTAATCCAATTCCATAACTTTTTAACAGTGTTAACGGTAAAACCTTCCCTTCTGGCAACAAAACGCTCGTCGAAAAGCTAAAAGGAAATGTTGGTTTCTTCCCCGAGTTTTCAAAGCTCTCTGGTGGTGATAGGGGCACAATAGACAATCTTTATTATTCCGTGAAAAAGGTTGGTGGTGCAGGTGTAATTGTCGACGTGATCGCCTCCAACGGGATCACATATGATGAAGACAGAGGAAAGGAGATTGGCCCAATTTTAGTATCACCTGAAGTTTCGAGACAAATATTTGCATATACAACATTATGTAACAATGGTTGCACAGTAAAGCTAGCCAAACCTCAGTATGTGCCAGCCCAGGCAAGCATCCGAACTATTGTAGCTGATTTCTCATCTAGAGGACCTAGTCACCATACTCCGATTATTATCAAGGTGATTCATCGATCTTCATAATATACTTCATTTTTATTTGAATAGTCGATTTTGGCTGCATAAATAACGATGATAGTAGATATTTCTATAAATATAGTAAAGGAGTACATGGCATCATAACAATACTTCAAGATCAACATACTAATTGTGATTTCTAATTCTTCTTCTCGTGATGATGCAGCCAGATATTGCTGCCCCGGGGGTGAATATACTAGCAGCCGGATCACCAATAAACAAAATGAGGAATAAACCTGTGGATAATGGTTGGCAGATATCGTCTGGAACTTCTATGGCAACTCCAGTGGCTGCTGGACTTGCAGCCTTACTCAAGTCAATACATCCTCATTGGTCTCCGGCTGCTATCAAATCAGCATTTGTCACAACTGGTAAATTTCCTAATTAAAAATTATTTCTACTGATACAATGAAGAATTGTAGTAATGATCCTAATAATAACATGCAGACTCCGTAAGGTTTTGTCCTTAACAGTAACGTTTGAGTTACACTTTAATTTTAAAAAAGTGGCAAATATTGCAGAATTAATCCCCAAATCAAAGAATATGAAAGTTTCACTTTGATGCACGCTATTCTGTCGGATCGGATACCATTTCTCAATATGGTCTGCAACCTTTTAAATTTCCTTATCACAAATTCCCAATTTGAATAATAAATTACTCTTTTCCAGGAGTAAACACTGATCCTTATGGAGCTCCGATCTTTGATCCATCCGCTAAATTTGGCATAGCCGGTCCTCTTGAGATTGGAGGTGGTATAGCCTGTGTTAACTCTGCATCAGATCCTGGTTTGATATATGATATGCAATCATGTGATTACATCAATTACCTTTGTGGAGTTGGATACTCAATCAACGACATTAGAAGTATTACCAGGAATCAATTTGCAGTATGTCCACCAGTGAAACAATTATTGATGAATGTAAATCTTCCATCTATCGGCATTTCAGGCCTCCAGAGCTTCCTCACAATCACAAGAACTGTTACCAATGTTGGACCTACATGTTCTACCTACATTCCTCAAATCAATTCACCTCCTGGTACCAATATATTTGTTTCTCCTAATGTCTTGGTGTTTGATGAAAATGTTCGCCAAATCACCTTCCATATCAATATTGAAAAAATTGGAAATATAGTAGAAGCTAATGCAGCTGGTAGTCTAACATGGACTGATGGAGTGCACAAAGTTAGGAGTCCAATTGTTGTTCTATCTTAACTGTAATTTGTATCACAAGATTAACTCCTCCGTGGTATCCAGGGCAAGAAATTCGATGGGCCCATTTCTACCAATCTATTTGCATACAAGCGACTTAAATTTCGTTCTTAAGCTATGCTACATACTTATTAGATTGGAAACAACAATATTATTTTACTTAACAACTGATGATAGACAACAATAGGTTACTAAAACATACTTTCATATTCAAAATGTCCTGAATTTCCTCAGTTTAAGACATGGATTTTCTCCACCTATTAGGTGTTCTTCCTTTGACAAGTCTGGCTTTCATATCCATTGGTGTTTGTCTTCCAAATCCCATGTCACCATCTCCTTCAACATCTCTTAACACATTGGCTCTCAATGAAGATATTCCAATCTTTTTCCAGCTGAAAAAACCCCTCTTCTTCTCTACCAACCTTTCTATCTGCCCCTGCATACTCATACACTGACTCTGAAGTCTGAGGACATCATCCTTCAGCCTCTTTATCTCCACTTGTTGAGCATTAATTTCGCGCTTCGAATAGCATCTACCGGGGAAATCTAAGCCAGTAGTTGGACTTCTTGTTCCACTAAAGGATCCACTCCAATCAATGTTGTGTTTGTTATTAAGCTTATTCTGCTCCGCAAAAAGTACTTGGATTACTGATCTCACAGGTAATCGCTCGTTTTGAGCTGCGTGGAGCGCTGCCTCAGTTGTGAGCTTCCTGCAATCAATCAATCTGCAAAGACTCTTCCTCTCTTTCTTAGACACCCCTGGATGTGCCTGCCAGATATCCGAAAACATAACAATTAAGACTTCATTTACGCCCGCATTTTCTACAACAATGTTAAATGCTCCTTGAAATGACATATCAGAGTTCGAGTCATTGAAATAACCTCATACAAGAAACGAATCAGAAAAAATGGTTCGACCCCTCATAGACGTGGTCCATCGTAGAGAGTTACGTGCATTTAAATTTTGCCCTATATAACATGATACTAGGAAGTTATTTTTCTTGGAGGTCCAGACAAAGAAAACATTCCAATTAAGATCATATTTGTTAGTGAGCCACTAGCTAATAATATGGTGTTGTAAAGTGTGTATCCCATAATCCCAATTCACACAGTGCTATACTGCTATGTAAGTAAATTAGTAGCAAATTGCCAAGAAAGACAACAAATGAGCCAAAAATGTTATTCATCATGAACAAGCAGATATCTGTAACACTGACATTCAAGCGTCCCAACTTTTTCACTGATTAGCTAAAGAATCTTAAGTTGGTAAGTGACAGTAGCTACTCAGTGGGGAAAACTATTTTATTCAAGACTTCCATCATCTCCTTTATATTATTCAGGGTTCACACTTCAAAAGTAGTAATGATAGAAATCTTACATTTATCTATAGTTATCCGTCATATTAGAAAAAACTTAAAAACAATAAAATTGCAGATATAATACACAAATAAGTTTACTATTGTCCTTAAGTTTGAGTAATCATACTAATAATGAAGATTAAGCCATGCAAAATTAAAAATGATACTGAATTTATACTTTGACTCTTATAAGACTAATAAATAGTAAGCACCATAATAAAGATGTGACATAACCAAGAAATGAAGCTCACCTTGAGGTAAGTATCAATGGCTCTATACAAGCCATCAGCAGCAGCACGAGCATGGCTAGGGAGTGCAATAGCAAGAGCAACAAATTCAGACAAACCCAAATTGACATCCAAAGCTGCTTCAGCTAAGTAAGAATCAACAAGCTTAGCCACTTTCACAACTGCAGCTCCACTCTTCACTGCTTCATCCGAATCCATAAACCTCCTAACTAATCGAATAACGAGTTCGACATCCAACAATGTACCACAAGTGTGACTAAAAGATGGTATCATCAACTCCTTCAATGAAGCCTGATCAAGCTGCCAAGAAATCCTCTTTTCGAGCTCGGTTCGATATGCATTTTCAAGACTCGCCATGTTCCCTACACGCAAAAGCCTGAGGAGGAAATTGCAGGGCATTGAGTCTTTTTCAGGAGGGAGAATGCCAACAAGAGTTTCCACAAAGAACCTCTTTTTAAGCCATGAAGAAGTCACACTTTCAGGGGATTCAGTGAAATTTGTCATCAACCTTTTTGAGGAAAGATTATCTTCAGGGGATAAATCAGGGAGGAATTTTGGAGCATAATTTGTTATGATTGAACCTATTAATTCAGGACGAACACCTTTGGCTTTAATACCTGAAATTGTTTTTACAAAATAGTCCATATCAAGAATGCATGCATCGTCAAACCAGCAATCTGGAGGGAATTGAACTGGTTTTCCAGCAAATGGTGTTGATTCAGGCAATGCCATGTTGTCCATTTTGGACAATAAAAATGCAGTTTCAGGAGAAAGTGGAATATTTTTTGGGGACAATTAAGAAAAGCTAGAGTTCTTGGAAGTGCTATATGTGGGATGATGAATGTTATTTCATTGTCTAGGTAGATTGTTTATTGTCACATGATTTTATACTGCTAGGTAGATAAGACTGAAAGAGATGAAAAAAACATCATTGCATATAAACCACAAATTATTGATGTTGTACAGGTTTGTTTTATAGTATGCATGAAGTAAAACTACTACGAGGAATGAAAGGAGTAAAATGCATCATGTGTTGGTAATAATAAGCAATATTTCTGTTATTACTTGTGTTATAGAAACAGATATTTTAGCAACTTTTTATGACAATAAAAATAACCATTTTGTGTTTAAATAACTGCTTTTGCTTGATTTTTAGTTACCAAAGAACTTACTGTCTGTTCATTTTGAAATGATTAACATGAGTGAATACATCTAGCACAGTATGAGGTTGCAAAATTTAGTATTCCGTACTATAGATATCAACAATTTAGATTATCTTAGCACTGGACACTAGTGCATTAGCTGACAAGATTAGTGGTAAGTGTCACTTCATTCCTTGCCATGCAACTGTGTACAATAAAGATGCACGATACACTACCCTGATTTAATCACATATACTTATATAGAATCTAAACGAGCTTAAGACAAGTCAAAGATTCGTTAGAATTCAACAAAGTTTGACAACATCTTTAAACTCCATATATTTCTAGTCAATGACTCGAGTGACTTGGTGTAAATATTATACAAATGTTAAACTAATTATATCTTATTTAGAAGTAAACTATATTAGATGTAGCTATTTTCTTGGGAGTCAGGGTCAAGTTTTTTCAAAATCGAATCGAGTTAGATTCGATCCCCAGGATTCAAACTTCATTTATTGCGATAAATATATATCACAATAATAAACACTTAAATACTTTAGTGTATATGACCTAATCAATCCAAACACTTGGGTTAATAATGTGTCATGGCTAATTCATCATTTACTAACAATATTATAACATGTTGTAACGATCAATAATAAATCTATCTATATACAATTTTTTTCTATTTTTTATAAAGCCTAAATTACCCTTCCCAAATACAATTATTTACAACACATCTAATGATTATGAAACTTTAATAATAATTAAATAATAACGAGAGCTAAAAATCATTAAATATAAAAAATCTATTGACATCTTGATGTTACATGACTCTTAATGTCCCAAACAAATTGGGATGGAGGGAGTATCATTTTAAATGGATTCCTTAACCAATAATTTATATCTATAACTTATATTATATTATAATATTTTTTAATCTACAAACAAAGGAAGACATTTCTTTTTTCTTTTTTAATACCCTAAATAAAACTTTGGTTTCGTTCAACGTGATTGCATATTTTATCACTAAATTTGTTTAAAATATTAATTTTATTAAAATTTATTAGCGACCATATTATTGTTGAACTTTGAGAATTTGTAAGGTTTTAAATTTCGTTTATTTGTTATTTTCTTTACGTAGTTGGATAAATTTTTAATATTTTTTAGGGCTAAAGGCGTGTCCTTGGCTTTCATCATGATTAAATTCAATCGCTGACTTTTCATAATGACTTTTCCATTCGCTGACTTCAAATTTATGGCAAAAATTAGTCCGTTAATTTTTAGTTAAGCTGCATTTCCGTGGCGTGCGGAGTCAGCGTGACTACGTTGGGGTTAATTTAGTCATTTCTTATTGTTAGGGTATTGTAGCAATTCGACCCTTACGGAGGGGGCAAAATAGTCATTGCTCGTGTTATAGCACTTTCAAACAAGTCTCCCCCAATTCAATTACACCCCAATCGGTTTCCCGACCCCCAAATCGGCGATTTAACTTGATGGCAATAGTGGCGACATGTCTTGGAGTGTGCGACCGTTAGAAAAAGTATAACAGAAGAGGTCATGGAGTGCTATTATGGTGGGTTACAGCTTTTCTTGAAGAATTTTTGGGGATTTTGTTGTGTGGAAAATTTTTGGGGATTTTGTTGGGGGGATAAATTTTGGGGGTTTGTTGCTAAGTTTGTCTTGAGTGGTCACCTCCTTCCGTTTTAATTTTTTGTACCTGTTCTATACCATCAATTTAGGGTTACGTTGAAGAAATTACTAATTTGTTTGGTTTTGTTTTCCATTTACAGAGGTATATGAGGGGGAGTTCACAATTAAGCTGCATGCAGGGGGTACGTTTTGCGTTAAACCGACGGTCAACTATGTAGGGGGCAGTACTATGGATATAGATTGGTTGAAGGCAGAGTTGTTTGATATTAGGGACTTGGATGAGTTTGGCTGCTTGGAATTACGGCTATGAAATGGGTTCATTAACATTTGTATGCGTATAGAGAGCACGGGTGGGTTTAACGATTGAGGTACGAAAAGGTTGTTGGTATTGAGGACATTGAAATTTTTAAGGAGGCTGTCATTAAAAATAAGTTCTTAGATGTGTTTATTTCTACGCTGACGATGATGTTCGTACTTATTTGTCGAGTTGTCTTGACCATACGGATCATTGTTTCATCCCGGTCTGAGCACTTGCAGTTTGGCGTCAGCGTTTTTTAAGAGGATTTGTTTGTCTTAAACCCTTGGTTGAGGGGGTTTCGTAATTAGTGAGAAAGTCGTTGGGTTGGATAGTTGTCGTACCAAAGGGGACTTCTGGCTGACTCAGGAATTCCTATCTAAGCTGTAGCCCAGGCAGCGATAATGGATGCGGCCCGTTGCTTGGCTATTGTTGAAAAGGAAAATGCTCGAGGCATGGGGATGGTTTGCAGGCGTGAGCGGGGGATGTTGGTATTTACAATCGGGAAAGAGTAATAATAACCATTTGGACAAGCAGGTATTAACGATATATGTTGTCGAATTCGGTGAGTTTCTTTCATTTCCATTATTTGTCTTCATTTACAGCGGTAGTTTTTAAATTCGAGGGGATTAGAGAGTGTAATTCGTGCTCGGTTTCTAATGTTGCACCTGGCTGTGTCCAACATATATGCCAATTTCAAAAAAAGAGCGTCAGAGACGAAACACTTGAGAGGCAGGCTATGGGAAGTTGCGAGGTAGTAACAAGCAACAATTCAAGAAAACATGGAGTCCACAAGGATGTAGGTAGGGCCCCTTTCATTACATGGCTATAAACCATGCGGTAGGACTACAAATTGGTGTAGAGCCTGCTTCCCGCCTTGAATGTTTACAGGTGACATGTTGTGCGGCCTGACCTAAGTGAGTCTTCCAGTTCCTTACGTCTTTGCTGTGAGACGAGCCCATAATAACTATGCTAGATATGATTAGGTCTAAATCATGGGTAGAATTAAGAATAGGAAGTTGGTGTGGTAGAAACACGGACCACTTTGTATGCAAAATTGAGAAGGTGAGAAAAAGAGGCATTGGACTTTACTTGTATGGAATGGCAAATATGGTTTTGAGGTTCAGGACTCTAGTGGAAATCAGTTTTCAATTGATATTGGGAAAAGGATATGTAGTTGTGGATCGTAGCCGGTTATGTGGGATGCACGCCTCATCTTGCATGCACTTGTCTTTATGAATTGAAAAAACCATTGGATGAAATTTGTTAGTATTTGCTATAGGAAAGAAACATTTATAAGGACATATGATGTGTCACCGACCCGGTGAATGGGATGAATCTTTGGGACAAAGATGCAGCGGTCCATTCTGACCACCAGCGTCTCGAGTTAGCGGCGGGGCCAAAAAAGTAGAAACAAAGACATCAATGAAGTGAAAAAGAAAGGAAAGAAAGAGATGTTGAAGAAGTGGGTGGTCATTCATTGCAGTTGGTGTCGAGGGGCCGTAACATGAGGGGTTGTCACAGAAAAAAAAAATGGAGAAAGAGGCTATCGGTACATCAATTTTCCATGCGTAGCATTCTTCACGTTGCTACATTCTTACTACTTTTTTACACCTAACGTAACACAGCATTTCGGGTTGGAAGTAGAGTAAGGAAAAAAGCAAGCCAAGCTACGCTTGAACAACGCTGTTCCAGGGAGGCCAAGCGTACCAAAGAAGAAAATTTAAATCGTCCAAGCCGACTACTACGGAGACACTGCTTGAAGCAAGGGGCAGCTATGCAAACTGCTTTCCCGATACTCGGCCTGCTCAGCTGCTCGGAAACTAAGAGGCTCCAGCCAGGCCCAAGCACCTTTCCGGCACAGCAGCCTGCTCAGCGCGCCAGTGAAAACCCAACGCCCACGAGAAAGCAGCTACCTTTAAGCTAGCCGCAGTAGGCCTAAGGCCCAACATCACACGGCGGCCTGCAAAGTTGCGACAATCTCGAATCTTAGCTAATTCCACAGAGGCCAAGCGCAAAAGGCGAAAAATGGTGAAGCCTGCTTGGGAAAACCACAACCACAGTTGCACGAAAGTACAAACAAAAGGGGAGTTGCTACTACGTCAAATACAATCGCGTGAGTTGATTTGGAGATTGTTAAAGTTGTTGATGGAATCTTGAAGTATTCTTTAGCAATTTAATTCGTGAACAAAAGCTGAGCTAAAGAAACAAAAGCGAAAGCGACGAAACAATGACAACAAGAAAACAAAACTGGACTAGTTTTATCAATTTAGAGAATGTAACATTGTACCTGTCGGCGTACCCTGGCTTGATTGCTACTTTTGGACAACTTTTTATCAATTTAGACAATGTCTTAAGAAAGTTTTGAATTTAGACAATGTGTGTGTTAACATCTTAATCATACAAAAATTAACGGTGTACAAATTTAAACACCGTTGATCCAACTATACAAAATTGAATATCGTTGATCCAGCAGTACAACACAATAGTGAAAATTAGTCATCGATTATACAAACTAAACATCGTTTATCCAACCGTGGTCAATAAGCATAATGTTTACATAATATTGTACATAAGTAAAGGCCTGATACTAAAACAAGCAAATGGCTTTGAGGCATTTCATAACATGTGGTATCTGACTTCTCTTTCCATAATCTTTCTTGATTGGCCAAATGCTTGTTGAAATGCCTGCACTGACACTACGTGTCCCCAGTCCTCTCGCGAGCTTCCAAAATGCGCTCAAGCATGTAATCTCTCGTCGAACTTTCTTTTTGTGACTTTGAGATGAAGGAGCATAATCGTCATTCAGTAAAATCCATGACACTCACATAAAAATCATAATAAAAATGTTAGTATATACATATATGTTATAGTATAATGTCAAAATAATACTAGATTCCGTTAGGCGAGCCAGTCGGCAGGGATTACCATGGTCAGAGTGATGTCTTTCACTATGCACCTATGGCCATGATACTTACAGAGAAAATCGCCGTGCGTCTCGTCCGTAGCTATAATCGACTTGATTGGGTGATAATAGAATTAGGGTTTGTTTGGGTATAATTGAATTGGAAATCGATTTTGACCCAGTCGTTTTCGTTTTTTTAAATTTAAGTAACAATATGAAATGACTAAATTAGCCTGGCGTAGTCACGTGGCAGACGTGCTAACGGAAATGTGGAGTTTGGAAAAATTAGCAGCAAGATTATTTCTTGTCATTTGAAGTTGGGTGATGGAAAAGTCATTATGAAAGTTGGGTGATGGAGATAGGTCGCGGATGAAAGTTGGAGTGATGTCTGTGCCTTTATACATTTTTTATAATGAAAGATATGACTTAATTGATCGCGGTAAAGAAAGTTATGCGTTAATGTATGTCTTTTAAAATTAAAATAAAATATGAGTTGTCAATAAGTGATACAACAAAATTAGATGCAATTTCGATATTTTTATAGTGAAATATATGACTTAATGTATCTTAGAAAAATAAAAATGAAAATAATAAGTAAAATTTAATAATATTTTAGTTTATTTTCTTATGAGGTATATTTTCTTTAATTCAATAATATAAAGAAAAAAATATTAATAAAGATGTATATGAAAATTAAACTCATTAATTTTGGGTGTAAATGAAAGTTTAGGTTACTTTAGTATTTAAGGTAAATTAAAAAAATCATTTATAACTTTAATTATGACTATTTACATTCTTTTGACACAAATAATTCTCAAATATTTTTCATTTTGGTAGATTGAATTCACTTTATTTAGGATGTAATAACTCTTTAATTAATCGCTCTTGTCACGCAATCTTGAGACAATTAACAAGAATCTTAGTGAAATACTTACCATTATATATTCGCTGCTTTTTGATATATTATATTTTACATGTTACAAATCGATTTCAATTATTTTTATGTTGATAGACTTAGTTTGTTTCTTTAGGATGGAATAAGCGGATTAAGCTTCCATATTGTTATCTGCTTGATCTTCCATTATAATTGATAAGAATCTTGGTAAGTACTTATACATTTCTATTCTCCAATATTTAATTATTGATCTATATTTTACATAATCTTGTGCAATTTGACTTGTACATACTAATGGATAGATATTAGTTTTATGATTTTTGAAAAAAATTATTATGTAATCATTAGTTATTTTTTATTTTAGTAGATTACATTTTAGGGAGAATCGAGTTACGTTAGAGTAATAGTCAGTGGGCGTTAAGCGTAGGTTTAGTCCACGTATTGGCCCACAGTTATTATTATTAGGTTTAGGTTTACTGTCCTGGAGGCTACTCTACCTCCTCTATAAATAGACACAGTAATGTAATTTATATTCAAGCAATTCAATATAATATTATTAATCTAGCATTCTCTACATGGTATCGAGAGCATAAGTGTGGCTCGAGTATTGAGCCTGTTATATTTATTAGGGTTTAAGTTTAAGATTGGTTGGTCTATATATATGGACATCTTCTATTGTAATATGACGGTATTATTAATAAAATATTTCTAAATTTATTATTAATAAAAAATATATATATATATATATAAAATAAATCGATGGTATCACATAGTAAAAAACCCACCGGCGCGGTGATATTTATTTAGAATCTTATACTCACCGATACCATGTAGAGAATGCTAAAATAATAATATTATATTGAATTGCTTAAATATAAGTGCGATAGATAATATGTTTGGCATATTGATGTGGAGACGAATTTTATATACATGGTATCGTAGTCGGGAGGTACCAATTTCGTCCCAAGTGATCGGAAATTCGGGTTCGCGTCTGGGAGGGTATTGAAGAGTATCGAATTACGCGTGGATGTCAAGCGTAGAGGTGGTTTTATAAAGATCTTGGGATTAAATCAAATCCATAACCCGATTGATTTTAGTATGGTATTTTTATAGACTTTTAACACATGGTATCAAAAGCATAAGATCCCGAAATTTTATTTTCATTACGCGTGGTGGTTGATCACCATCTGAAGCAGCACTTGCTCGACCACTAATATAATTTTTTTTGTTTCCTCAATTTTGGTATGGTCATTCACGAAATCCTATTCTTTTCATAAGTTTGTTTGTCTTTTATCTTTATTTGTAAGTTTTCAACTTACGAAGCTTATGAGTATAATTTAGACCAACATATCTTCAAATGAGTTATATACTGCCAAATATAAGTTCATGAATTTGCTTCTTTCTTTATATATGTGATCTTAGGTTGCATGATGTTTGAGGTTTCTATGAACTTCGAAGTCATGGATTAATATTATGATATTCAAATTTGGTTTTGATTTTTCTGAGTTAGGATTTATTTTCTTGGCGTTGAAGTAGGAATTTTGTCATCACTTTGTATGAGTAGCATATTTTGTTGGGTTCGATAAGAATGGTACCGGTGTCCATGTTTGATGAGAATTAGAAGAAAGGCGTTCTCGTTCGTTTCGATATTGAAGGGTTCGAAAGAAGCGTTACTTGTGTCTTAAATAAACGGGTTCAAAAAGAATGACGTTGCAGCATTATTGGTGGCGATGCACACTTGGATGGGTGCAGTCGCATGCAATTGATCGCGGATGAAGAACTTACTACTGATTTGAAGACTTTTTAAATCAAATTTGAAGTTTTTGATTATGTTATTTTCAAGTTGGACATTTACATTGTTAAATGCTTTCCCAGCTTGAGGAGGTATGCAAAAGGTTATAAGTAATGTCGTTAAGCACGAGAGTGGTCAGTATTGAACATTATATTTATTAGGGGTTTAAGTTTAAGACAGTTTGAATACATATATGAATGTCTTATTGTAATAACACAATAATTATTGAAATACAATATTTCTCTAGGAATTTATCGAGTTCCTAAATATTTGTTATGTAATTGATTCTCAAAAATATTAGTAAAATCTTCGTGCATTATATTTTATTTCAAATTACCAATTATATTATTTGTATTTTTGTTTATATTTTATGCAATTCGCCTTATGCTAACTAATGTATGATTAATATTATTATCATATCATATATGTTTTAAAATTAAAAAACTATTGAAATGGTCTCGATGATTATTTAATTTTAACTTTGATGACTTTGTTTAGCTCCAAACAACGTTCTTTATAAAATAAAATGAGAAAATTACATGCATAAGTGAAAGACCCCTAAATACCTTCTTGTGATAAAACTTAAAAAAATTAATAAACTTGCGTAATAGTCGTAAAGCTGAAAATCTTTTCGGGGTAATGTACATTATATCTTTGACTCCTTTCGCCTCTGACAGATATTGTCAAATTCCTTGTTATCAATTAGATTAAATACCCTATTGCATCATAGTTCAATTTATTTATTTATTGAAAGTATTTATTTTTACATTATGAAATTGTAATTAAATTACCATATATTAAAATTATGAACTATTTAAAGGATTAAAGTATAGATGATAACACATTAATAAAATTAAGCCAAAAGTTATACCCCATTTGGAGTTACAAAACTTTCAATATTTCATTTAATGGGAGTTACGCACTCTGTCATTATGTCGTTTATGTCTTATCGTTGTATATATTATCCATTATGTTGAATTAACTTTAAAAATTGACGGGAGCTTAAACGTATTGACTTTTTTATTTTATCGTCTTGAATAGTTATAAACTTGATATTTTGTGAGGTTTGCTAATTGTTCTTGTACCTCAATAAATCTCGCATTCATTTAAAATTTAGTGGAGCATTAAAAAAAGAGAAAAACATAACTTTAAGTTTAGGTTTATTCTAATTAGCAAGGGACAAAAATTAGATTATCAAATGATTCTTTATCATCACGTAAAAGTTAAATGCTTCTGGAGTATTAGCATATTTATAAAAGATTATGGGAAGTAAATAAAAAATTATAAAAAATGTTAGTTACCTAACAAAATTTTATCAATATTATATATGTTAAATATTATATATAAATATAAAAATAAATTTAATTCGTATTTCGTATTTCGTTTTTAATATTGCTGTAATATATTACTAGTATCTTTAAATTCACCAAAAAGATCTTTGATTTTGCAAAGCCAAATGTGAAGGATAACTAATAGAACATGGGTGAGGGAAGCAGCCAAGGAAGCAGAATAACAAGTTATGGGTATGGAGGTGGGGCTGATATAACAGCCGTTGCAGGTCCCTATCTGTAATAATTGGCGTTATAATGAAATTTTGTTGTTCATATTCCAAGGAATAAGCCACGACAAGTCATTGTACTTGGGAATCTTTTTTTATGCATTTAATTTAGTTTGTCCATTCTTCTCCAGAGGCATCTTTGCATTATACATCAGTGGAGGATTTTTTTTTTTTTATCTAAAAGTTAGGTTTGTGAATTCGTTACGGCTGTTTCCTTGTCAATGTAATTTCTCAGGAATGTTCATCGATGGTGGATTCGTTATATCTAAGATCTTATATGGTATCGATCGAATATATAATGCAACATTAATTCGGCACGAGCAAACTAACCGTGGGTATAATATTGTCATAAATATGCATGGATGTTCTACGTCGTAGAGTTCAAATGCAGTAGTATCGGTTAATATTTT
This sequence comes from Lithospermum erythrorhizon, assembly GCA_019722365.1. NCBI lineage: Eukaryota > Viridiplantae > Streptophyta > Magnoliopsida > Boraginales > Boraginaceae > Lithospermum > Lithospermum erythrorhizon. The sequence goes on along the minus strand of JADFUC010000758.1, from coordinate 1,540,316 downwards.
ATCATTGGGCGAACGTGTGTGTTGGTTCGAATGAATTAATTTGTATTGCACATGCGTTGCAATTACATTTTTAGTAATGAATACTACCTAAATTTTTTAAATGGTAGTTCAGTTGTTTTCAATTATCGAAATTAATAAATTTTAACACCGATTGACGTATAAAACTTTGATTTGCTTCAAAAAATTTGGTTGAAGACATGTTTGATTACGTCTTATTCCATTCACTATTCAATCATACTTGTTTCGATTTCACTGCATTTGATATACGTGTTAGAATTTATCACTTTTGATACTTCCGTTAATTTTCGAGGCCACGTGAGAATCAGGTCCCTCATTTTCCAGGGCAAAATTGTCCAAAATTAAATTCTTGATTGAAAGGTTTGATGGCTGGTTTGACTACTAGTATTTCATTCATTATCATTCGATAACAAAGCAGAAGGGTTAGACAAATAAACAATGTGATTTATTCCAATAAATCTTTAATGAGAAGCGACAAAATATATGTGGTCCAAATATAAGAATAATGATAGTTGGACAAAGACATGTACAATGGGAAAATTGTTTAGTTGTGTAGTTTGTTGGAAGGCAGGTATGGCTTTTGGGCACTAACTTAGTACACCCCGTGAACTTTGCTGCTTTAAACTCTTTTGCAACTTTCATGTTAGATAACGAGATAAAGGTCAAAATGATCATATAAAGTAGATCAGCCAAATGTTTAATTAAAAGAGGAAACTCAATCGGAGCAGTTGAGATGGTATTTTCTCTTGATGTTCCTCTTTCATCAAGAGAAAATACCATCTCAAACATTAAACGTATTAAATGAAATATTTTTCATTATTGAAAGGGAGTCGATCACTTTATTTATTGTAAATAATATACTAATGTATGATAGATTTTAAATTTAAATTTATTAAAGTTGAGAAAGCTAAATAAGCAAAAGCAAAACCCAATGCAACATGACAAACATGATATTTTCCATATACCCGCAAAGAAAAAACTAAAGATAACATGATTCAGTCACCAAATTTCATGACAGAATTCTTTAATTTTTATATCCCATGAAAAGAATACTATGGTATGAAATACTTCATCATACATATGAGAAAGGGGACACATATGTCAACATCAGTGACATGGTTTTTCAATTATTTCTAAATAAAATAAACAGTTCAGAATCCTACAAACCAATTAATCAAAATGGTTTCTTTTAGGATAGTAAATACCTAATACAGTACCTTCCATCAACATTCTTTTGTTGTTGCTTATTGCTCCAATTATGGAATAATGAACAGAATCGCAGTTGACTGCTAAACCATTCCAGAAAAACCCCCCATCTGCACTATATAGCAACATAAATTACATCTTTCTTGGTGATGATGATTCGGACGATGAATTGGTTGAGTCGCCTCCTGCAGTGTTTAGAGCTGGTCCACCCATTAGTGAGCCATTACCGTCGCTTTCTTGAGAAACAACAGGGATTTTCACCGCTGCCCTTTCCATCTCCTCCTCCAGTTCTTCTTCTCGGCGCAGCTCAGTAAACTGCTTATCCAGAGACCTGGCTGCTGCCAACCATGCAAGGACGATAACCAGTAGAATGCCTCCAAGGTATGGAGTCGAGTTTGCAAGTGATCCGAAAGTTAATATCATGAACTGCTGAATTAAAGCACCTCCAGACTTCCCTAATGGATTGCACACGACATCAATTGCAGCCTTTCCTTTCAACTGAGGTCCATGACATAAAACAGTTCTATTAATTTCATCAAAAATAAAATAAAATGCTGAATAATTATGCACGTCGATGAAACTACATTTTCAAGCTGAAAAAACTAATGTTTTGAAGTCACCAACCAGTTGAAGCTCCTACAGATATTATGCAATAAAATACTCCATCCATCCCTAAAAGATGGTCAAGTTTTCACTTTCGATCATTGCATTTTAAACTATTTAATTTTGAACTCAAATACTTTTTTATGGCATATAATATTTTGAGAAAAATATCATTGGATAATATTTTCCAAGTACTTCATTATTGATTTTGTAGTTCTTATACAAATCAAACTTATTGTAGTCAATTAAGACGTCAAAGCTCGTTAATTTTGAAAGAGCAAATGTGACTTACGGGGATGGAGGGAGTATCTATTATATGGATCTGAGTGTATGCATGTAGTTTATCTGTATATAAGACTATAAGAAATTCCTCCAACAGATTCTTAGACTCTCAATTCTTTAACAGACTGAACATATTGGAAGAAAAATTGGCTACTTTTTAGAAGTCCCAATACCAACAACGCAAGTCAGAATAATATTGTCAAATACAACTTAAGTAAAACAAGCTATTAAGAGAATCAAACCTTAGTTTCTTCATCCAAAGGAATGTATGCCATTTCTTTGCACGGGTCAAATAAGCTGTACTTAGCACTCTTGCTGAATATATTTTGCATAGCTCCCACATAAACAGCCGCTAGAAGTGGAGTCATTCCAAATTGTGCAAGAACAGGAGCGATTGGGCCACCAAACAAAATTAAGGAGAAGAAGCCGATTCCCGTGATAAGTAACACGGTGGGTGTTATACTGGCTGCAACTCCCCAACCATATTTGTTAAATATCCATTGACTCAAAAGCATCATTGTGAAAGTAGCAACTCCAGTTGCAGATGAGAAGTCACCCATGAATGATGAGTATTCATTAGGGCTTGGAAACTGCAGTGTTAAGAAGGTAAAAAATATATTTGAATGAGATCCCATGCGGAGTAAAATCATGTTCACAGGGAAACTAATGAGGAAAACATTTCCCTGAAATGGAATTCAATATATACCTGAGCTTTGAGCTTTGACTTCCAGGTAACTTCAACAAGGTTTATGCTAATACCGTATGCCACAACCACAGTGGCCAAATCCCTGATGTATTTTGAAGATGCCAAGAACTTTATGCTTTCCATTGTTCCCATGTTTGGCTTCTCCTGCAAAAAGATGAATCCTGAATTAGCTCTACATCAAATATAACTTCTAGGCAGTGGAATTATACAACTCAAATATAACTTCTCAATATTCCCATTACTAAATTTTTAGACGTCGATTAATTCTACATGGGACCATGTTGAGAGAAATAAGTGGAGAGATGAAAAAAGTACTCAAATCTTATATCGTTTAATTGTAGAGGTAGGAATTTGTACACTTATTAACGCGAACAATAATCATTATCTCTCCTCGATCTAAGACCACATTTTTTTTTCTTTCAACAAGGCAATAACAACTCCGAAAATAGTCAACTTTTAACATAATTTGAGTTGGAAAATGATAATCATGGGAGAGAGTAAGCAACTAAGCATACATAATGATAAATTGTTGAGTAGTTGTAATTAAAGTTAAATTTACGTTTTCATTATTTCCAAAATAAACCACAGAAGTTATACAACATTTAGAAAAAGACCGGAGAGGGTAATATCTCAAATCTGAAAACAGAGAATATGGTGTAGTAAACATAAAAGAGTAAGTTGTATCGAAAATGAAAAAGTATTATATGGATGGAAATTTAGGTATTTCTAGGTACATTGATGCAAATCTCTTAGTAGGCCACCCATCCCCAAATCAAGGAATTGGAAAAATAAGAAACTAAAAGTTATATTTTTTAACGAGTTAAGAAATGAAACTGGTGGACCAACCATTTCACATAACAGGCAAAAGGATAGCATGAATGAATGTAATACCTTCTTCTTCTTGCTGCGGGTGGGAAGTGGAACATACTGATTCGCCCACCAATAGCATAAACAGATAACAAATCCCATCATTACCACAATGCTCATCATCGCTTTCAAGGAAATTGCCCAACCATCAACTCCAGGACCCAAATGCTGTCTCATGTTGGAGAAATACTTCACCGTACGACCAGAGAAAACAAGGGCAACATTTGCTCCAAGTCCAAACAATGGGTAAAACTTTTTAGCTTCATCAATAGTGGTAATCTGCAACAGCTCAACAAAATTATGACAGTCCAATAAAATGTTCCTCAGAATACATGCAAAGACGAAAATAATTAATGAGACAGGAAGTGATAATATTCGGAAAAGCGACATCGACAAAGCAACCAAAGGTTTTACCACATACTTCATTGACAAACACTACTCTGAGGTGGAAAAGAAGAATAAAAGCAACCAAAGACAAGAACAGATCAGAATACAGTTGTAATTCTGACATTCCCCATGAATGGATGGTTGTTGACTTGTTGCAGACTGCAGTCAACCCGAACTAAAAAAGGAAGGAAAAACACCTTGTTTTCGTGAAAGGTAAGGGCTGCAGTGGCAAAGATATTAACAGAGGGCTCCCACGAAGTACTTCGAAATTTTAATAGTCTTCTTTAACATTTGGTATAATTATCATTCTTTACCCCATCCCCACCCCAAAATATACAAGTTTGCTACTTTAGATATTTACATATTCTGTGCTTTAGACCTCCTAATCCAAAATCAAAGTTCTACCACCGGGGAAGAGGACAAAAATAATGGATTACTAGACTGATATGATTTCAACGATTGATGCTCTAACCGTAGTTAGACTAAAAACAGGACCCTTTTATGATATTCAGATTCAGAACAATTAATCATCAAAGTACCAAAAGATCGAGGGAACCCCAAATATCTATCTCTACTATTCAGAGGAAAACTCAGAAGCTTCTTGTTACTTTTGTTTTCCAAAGACACAAGAAAACATCAGTAAAAACATACAAAATGTGAATCTAATATGTTTGAATTTTCTATCTTTAATGTCATTATTGACAAGAAAACTACACCGTCTACACGTGCCCTCAGAGGGATCTTATCATACAGAATAAAGGAAGAGGCAATGTTCATCATACATGTTTGTATTGCAACTGTTTCAACACACATGTTTCAAAATGTTCCGTTTGATCGCTCGTGTTTAGCAAGTACAAAATTTTAGCACTTCCGTTTTATTTTCCAAGGTCATATCAGGGTAAATTTGTCTTTTGACATCTGAAAATTAAAAAACAAAAAAGACCCTAACCGTCTTTCTTCATGCCGCCGCCTCAAGGACTAACAACTCAATGGGTGGGTGCAAACATGTATGATGAACACTGACTTTCGTCCTAAAATGAATCTCTAATAAAAAACATACTCCGTATAACTGACGGATTGCACACCAAATTTATTGAAACCATGAACATAAATAGCAACTGTAAACAATCATAGCAATAAAGCAGCACACAAATCATTTAAGAAGCCAGCAACAAAATCACTCAAGGACCAAATAAGTACAAATTCATTAATACACAAAACACAAATAAATAAATATTTACCTGATTAGCAAACCCCCAAAACAGAACCGAAATTACCACACTCCCCCAAAGCTCAGCCATAACATAAAACAAACAAAAACTCCAAATCCTCAAAATGGCAATTGGACCAAGAAATCTAGGACCCAAAACACTCAACAAATTATCAGCAAAAGCTGTAGGGTGAAAATAATTGCTCAAAGGATACAACACAAACCCAAATGCTCCAAAGAAAGCAATAAAAGGCAGAATTGTTGTATAAAAAAGAGCCTTTTTAGACAAAACATTCGCCATTTTTGTATACAAAACCATAAAACCAATAGCCATAGGCAAATTAACCCATGTTTTCAAGAAAGGTATAATTTCAGCACTAGACCCTTTTGCTGTAACAACAAGAACATCTTTTGTATCCCTTAAAATAGTATAATTAAATAAAATACAAAAAAACATTAATCCCAAAGGTACAATCTTTTTAAGCGTTGTAACTTCAATACCCAGAAATTTTGGTTCCTCAGCTGAAGCAGAAGCTGCAGCTTCAGCTTTACAAATATGAAAAGTTGTGTTCTTTAAACTCAACCCATAATTTTCCCCCCCAGAAAAACCATTAAATTTCTGAAACCCATTTGAATTTAAACATAAATTATCAAAAGACTTAGGCTTTAATGAATTTTGAGTGAAATTTCTTAGCCTTAAGCTTTGAGGTGGTTTAAAAGCTTTAATCTTTGCATTTTTTGGGTTTGTAGGAAGTGAAAAAAGGCCTTTGGTTTGCAAAAAAGCTGCCATTTTTCTCTATTTTTTCACTCCTATTTCTCTCTTTATGAATTAAGAGAAAAACCCAAAACCCAAAATTTATGTTTAAGCACTAAGCATTAAAGAAAAAGAGAGAAATGAGAGATATGGGAAGGAGATGATAAGGTTTTGAGGAGAAAAAGAAAGGGTTTGAAGAAAAGATAGTGTATAATTTATAAATATCTTGCTATATTGCTTTGGGGGTGGGGTGGGGGCTAACAGCTCAGCTGTTATATGCCACACCCAAATAAGACGATTTTCAGAATTTAAATGATTATTTCGCCTCCTTTATTCGAAAAGTCATAATACCATGTAAGCTTTTATTAAGCGATAAAATTGTTATTTCATGTTAATATTATTTAAATGTGTGTATAATGTTACTGGAGGAGGTTGGTGAATATATTAAAATTTATTTTAGGCCTTGTGATTTTGTTCACCAGAACAGAAGTCCCATAATTTTGCCAGAATTCACATAGGGTTGCGGAAAATCAAGGTGACAGACTCAATAAATTACTTAATAGTAGTAGATTTTTTTTTTTTTTAAAAAAAAAACAATACTTGTATGGATTGTTTGGATAAAAGTAATTTATTAAAAGAATGTAATTATATTGTTTTGTGTTTCATGAGAGGTTACCGTTATATTTTAAGATAATAAATGAAATTTTTATAAAGATAAAAATGTATAGAGAAAACAATTGAATATTCGAGATAAGCATTTTAATTTAAACAATCACTTATTCTAAATAGTTGAATATATCATTCTATATTTGTATGTTTGAATTTTGAACTTTTTCTTATATTTCACGAACATTGTCTGGTTTCATTTACGACAATCTAAATTTGAAAATTTTATAACCTTAATTTGCATATATAATTAGCATGTTAGGTTTAAATTGTTTTGGATTATTTTTGACAAAATAATTAATTATGTCAAATAAATTTAGACTGCAAATTGTCTAAAATCTTTTTCACCAAATATTATAACATATACAAATAAGAATTAAACTTAAAATTTAAAAAATTAATCATTAATTTTAAACTAAATAATCAAGATGAAGGCAGTATAAATTAGGCATGCAGATTAATTGAACATTTACTGAAAGTTGGCTCATGGTCAGTCATACCAACTTTTTTTTTTAATTCACCGTTAGTTTAGTAATCATTTAATATTATTCATAATAATAAGATTTTGGACTAGAATAATTTTGTTTATAAAGACCGATTTTTCAAGAAAAACTAAAATTAGAAGCATACTTACAGAATACTTTATTTGTTCACGCGATTAAATGTAACCTCCAATCCAATAAAACATATAGTTACAAATAGCTCTTTTTTGTAATGAATTGTCGCGTTCGGAAACAAGAGAAATTAGGCATGATCACGTTGCTAATATTTATATACTTAATTAATACTCCGTTTTTGGTTTTTGCCATTATTTGGGGTCATCACTAAGAGACCACTTTTAATAATTGAAATCGTAGAGAACTTGAAGTGCTCATAAGGTTTAATTTAACAATTAGAAGCAGCAGCCACATACTAAGCAACTTCAACAGCCCCAATGTTACCACCTACCAACTTGTTCCTATGTCAAAACAAGTGCCCACAACAATGATAACATCAACTCTTTTGCCTTAAATAAGGTTTACAAATATTTTACTTGTCTTATTATTAGATTCTATTCAGAAAAATTTAGTAACAGTTGTCTATGTGCTCTACCACTATACTATACTCAGTTTAACATTTCATATATGTTAGTTAAATTAATTTATTAAGGATAAATTTTCAGGTTCGAGAAACGAAGTATCCAAACATAGTTTAATTAACAATAACAATGAATAATGTTATATGTCACGAATATTATATGATCAAAATATAAAAATTTCTATTTTTTTTCTAATAATCAAGTTTGTAAGAAAATTCGCGGGAATGTCTGGTAAATCCATTAAGTTATTAGACATTATAAGTTATTAAGAACGTTACATAATTAAATTATCATATATTCTAGCAATATTTTTAACTATAACTAACCACAAGTGTGTCTAGCTCTAAAGGTTGCCAAAAAAAGTATAAATTATTTATTTCCTTTATATGGTCAAACCCAACACAAATGTCCACATTGTGATTAATAACGTTATTGAATGTTACTTGACGAACGTAATCACCTTGTAAAAATAAATCAATCTAATAAATGTATTTTATTTGTTAATTGGAGATAATGAGTTCATCATCTACTTGAACTATCATTCATTTGAAAATACATCAAATTTTAGCAATAACTAAATAAATAAGAGAGATATCACAATTAACAACACTTATTCAATAATGTCGAATGACTAAGGTATATCCTGGATATGTAATCATTAGCCATTACTATATATGGTTCCACGCTTGTCATTAAGCAAATTGATTATTTTGAGAGATGGTTAATAATTTTTTTTAATCTAAATTTATAGCTCAAATAATACTCTTAATCAAGACTCCAATCAAACTGAATGGGATATGGTTGTGATTAAATAGATATATTTCTTTTTGAACAATTACCCACTCCACAATTATTAATTTCGATCACTTTATTTTATAAGTTTGTTGGAATTAATAATGTACGAAAATTCACAAAAACAAACTCGAAGAAAAGTACAGTATAAACTTGGGAATCGTTCCAAAAAAATCCAATTTGCAAGAGAGGGTATTAGTTCACATGGTATCCTCGACATTTTTTTAAAACTATACGGAGTATAATTTAATACTTCTCTGGCCTTAAATTTATTCGATCAGCTTGAAGATAAAAGTTGCTTTATTAAATAAAATCATCATCGTATTACAATTTTCATTTATATAAACGTTTATCAAACCAATAGAAAAAAAATATTAAGAGACAATACAAACTTCAATACAAAGTTATACTGAGCAATCAAACGATCACTTATAAATTTAAAATAAAACTTTCAGGATATAATTTATCACTTAAATTCAAGTTATGAGTGAAAAGCCGAATATGGCCAGTTCTCATCTGAAAATGACATTTTATTTATTGTAAAGGAATAGATTCGACGTTTTCATTTCACCGGCCAGAAGTTGAAACCAATCAATGAATAGTGGAATGGCATCTTTGCAATTCTATTTGATTAAATTCACGCCGCGAATTTAATTCCATGCTTCTCGCCAAATATTTTCACCACCATTCAGTTTTAAAACGCTCCACTAATTACATATCTTTCAAAACGCTTTACCAATCACCCGACTGCTACTATCGCTTTATTATCGCATCGTGATTTGCACATGACTATTCATTATGTATTTCGGCTCATTTCGCTAACTATTTTTCAAATATAAAATCAAAAATACAACCCCTCTTCCCCCAATCGCCTTCCCCCCATCCCCCCGACACAATCTGCTTTCCGCCGGTCACTACCATCGACCTTCGTTACTACCCCACTCTCCTCCATAAGAGTAATTAACAAATAAACAATTCAATATATCATCTTTTTTCGGTTTATAAAGCACGTAGAAGGATTTTCACAAACCCATTGTTGACTTTTGTTCTTCTAATTTCCCTTTTATGTTTGATAAATTCATGTAATAATTGCAATATGAAGACGAAATGGGGAAAGTTCGCTTAGCCTAGTGACAAGTGTGGTTGGCAATGGACGGTGTTCGCTGTCAGCGTTAAAGGAAAGTTAAGTGGGGAAGGATGTTTAATTTTTGCTTTTATATTTACTTAAACTAGAATAAGTGGTAGCTCTCAAATTCTTCTTAAAATTAATGACCCATTATTTATTTTACTATAAAAAGTACATCTTGATCCTAAAGCCAAGCAATCTTATTGACCCATTTTTTAGTTTGGCGTCGCACTGTTGACTTTGACTCGTAAGGTCGGTGAAAGGCCGGCACGGATGGAGTGTTTAATAGGTTGTCAATTTTTTTCCTTTGAAGACGGCTTCTTGTCCCAGTGCTGTTGTTTTCCAGCTTTTAGCTACCGGTGTTCTTTCGGCCCAAACGGTTAGCATTTTGAGTTCTTTTCTTTAAGCTTCTTGTTAAAATGTGACAATTAAACATAAAGCCACCTTAAATAAAGTTTCACTTTTCGTCAGTAATTGGACGGGGTGTGTACCCGCTTGCTTTGAATTTGTTTCAAGCCAAAGTGATGTATGCCTGAGAGCTCAGCTTCCGCTTGGGCCACGTGTGTGAATTTTTGTTGGTGCCCTACGGGGCGGGGGGCGGGCGGCCGTCAAGTAGTGGGCGGTGGTCGGTGTTGTGTGGCGCGGTGGCCTTATGCCTTGATACGTGATTGTGCCGAGAGGAGACAGAGTAGCAGTGGCGATAATGAATAATGTGGGGTTTTTATTTTTCTATTTTTGTATAAAAAAATATTGTATTGTAAACCGTAAAAATGTCCCCGTGAAATACGCATTACACGTTATGCACATGACACGCTTAATGGGGATAATCTCACGTGAAAAGTTAACGGAAGTGTGTTGAGACACTTTTCTTAAACATGTTGATCGCTCCCGCCATTAACCCTTCAAATTTTACAAGCTTTTAATTTTATTACGGAGTAAGTTATATTTTCCTATATCCTTTATCATTTCTTCGTAGTATAGAATTATTTATGAACTTCATATTTTGTTAGGTAATGGAAAAATATTAAAATTTTCAAAATCAAAATATTACTGCTTTTTTAATCAAGCCGTTTTAGCCATTTGCACATAAATTAAGAAAAGAAAAATAGTGAAAACGCATCGAAACGTAGTGACGCATGAAATCAATCAAACAATATCATTGGTTGATTGTTTATTTCAAGATATAAAAGACTATTTATTATGCTAAAAACGACAACTATAAAAAATAATTTTTTACTTCAAAACGTATAACTATAAAAAACGGAGTATAAAACGATCCTGCGAGTTGGAAGAAGAATTGTCAGCGAATCCAGCCATGCCCCTGTCATGTGGTTACTCCGGCTATGCCGAAATAACAAGGCAGATAGTGGGTGGCTATGACCCATCCGAAAGTGCATTAATCTCGACCTTCCCACATTTTCCATGATTTAACTAAATCAGACGGCTGCCCTGGTGCCAGGCGCGTATCACGTATTAATCAAACGTCATTATACAATTTTGTAGAACAAAAAATGAACATACGTGGAAAGGACCTAAAAACGGTTGGATTCATTAATGTCAAATTTTCATTCTTGAAAAGTGTGGATGAATCGAATCATACCAAGCAACTCGTTTAGTTAGGTTCCGGTGAGTCAACAATGAGTTGGTCATTAGTCTAGACTTAGTGCTCGTCTCAACAAAACAAAATGAGTTGAGTGGCAGTTTCGACATGAATAGTAATTAAGTCAAACTAAAATTCTCCAACTCAAACTCAATTCGATTATGTGCACCTATAGTCATATTCTCTTTGGTGATGTCAAATGTTTTATGGAGATCATGACTACTTCTAGTTGTTATTCGTTGTCCGGGCTTTCGCCGAGTCAGATCGGTGTTTAATTATCGTCGTTAGTATTGTGCTACTTCCATCTCAAAATCTAACTCTTTTTTCGAAATTGAAGAAATCTCATTTTTTGTTCTTATATTAAAAAAGCGAAACCGGGCTACACTGGGCCGGTTTCCTCGTCCTGTGATCAATCGGACGCAGTAAGTCGGAGGATGTGTCACTCTAAATTTTGGGTGCTGAAATATCTCTATACTTTTTTTTTTTTCTATATTGAAATTTCATGTAAAGTTGAAATAACAAATTTAATTTTATTTTTTAGGGTGTTATCTATATTATATATAAAGTGAAAGTCCAAAATTTGTTTCTTTGGTGAAAGTTCTTTAAATTCATCTAAGCTTATTCATGAGGCATTTCATTTATTTGTCATTTGTTCAATTTAAAAGATAATTTAAAAAATAACTCCCATAATATATATTATGTAGTAGTTATCAATGTACTCAAAATATTAAGTTGGTTACTCTTTTTATTATTATTAAATTTCTACCATTTTTTGTATTATGATGTTATATTTAAGTGTACGTGAATACACTATAACCATTACATAAAAATTTATAATAAACAATATTCGAATAAAATCGCATTAAAATGCTCTGTATTTAATCCAATATCCAAATGAATAAAACTCGAAATGAATTGATGATTTGAGCTTATCGAGTCAAACATGGCAAATTCATCATCATGGTCGCGAGCATTGGTACAGATCTCACCCTACACCTTCTCCGCCATCGGCATTGCCGTTGCCATCGGCGTCTCCGTCCTCGGCGCCGCCTGGTACTCAAACATTTTTTCCCATTTTATCCAAATCGTTTATTATTCTCATTATTTACTTTTTTCAAAATTAATTTTCAATTTATTTATTCCTATTTAATCTCAATCATTTAATAAGACACTAATTTTGAATTTGGGAGGGCGGATTTAATGATTTATTCATATTTAATATCAATTATTTATTATTCTGGTAGTTTATTTAGTTAAAAGACCCTAGTTTGGAATTTATATTGTTTGAATTTAATGGGGATTTATTGATTTATTCATATTTAATTTTAATTATGTAGTATTCTGGTAATTGATGATTAGAAGACCTAATTTTGAATTTGTTTTGTTTGAATTGTAGGGGGATTTATATTACTGGGAGTAGTTTGATTGGTGCAGCGATTAAAGCTCCTCGGATTACTTCCAAAAATTTGATTAGGTAATTTTGCTTGTTCTGTTTTGAAAAATATATCAAAGATTGGATTTTTTTTATGTATTTTAGTATTAATATGATAATATTGATTCAAATTGAGGTTATGTGCGTCAATTAAGGCTATAAAGTTTTGTTAAGTTTGACCATTAAAAATTAAAGTGGACAATCATTTTGGGATGGAGGGAGTATTATTTAAGGTGGTGAATGGTGTATTTGAGAACTTAAAATACCGATTTTGCCTCATTGGAGCAAAGTGTCGCGTCTTAAAGTACATTGCAAGCTTGATTTTGATGGTTTTGATGAAACTGTTGGACCTAGTCAACTCATATACTGATATTCTTCGAAAAAGTTGCAAATTTGATTAGTGAAGGTCGATGATAACATGGCAGCATGCCGTTATTTGATGCTTTGTAGCTTTAAAAATGATAATTCATTGTGACCAGAAACTGTAAGACGTACGGTAACAAATATTGAGATATAAGCATCCCAGTTATCAATGCTAGTCTGCTAGAGTAGCCAACATGCAATTTGTTTATCTGAAGTAAATTCGGCCTTGCGATTAGCTTTTTGACATGGCAACTTCACTGTGTAATATATGCTGCTTTAGCATTCTTAGTGTATCTTTTTGAGAGACCATGAGTGGTAGATTGGTATTACTGCAAATTTTGTGTTGGTTAAATTCTTGCATTTCTAAGCCATATTTTTATTACATGCTCAGCTTTGCTATTAGCATTTGCAAATATTGGGGCTCGTTGACTGTTCTCCTAATTCTACTATGTGTCTAACGTCCAAGATTCTTACTCGTCTCTCAGTGTTATCTTCTGTGAAGCGGTTGCTATTTATGGTGTTATTGTGGCCATCATTCTTCAAACCAAGCTGGAAAGTGTTCCTGCCTCCCAAATCTATGCAGCAGAATCCCTTAGAGCAGGCTACTCTATCTTTGCATCTGGATTAATAGTTGGCTTCGCCAATCTTGTTTGTGGGTAAGTTTCTGACGAAATTCAAGACTTCTTAGAAAGTCATGTATTTCTTAATGCTTTCAGGTTCTAAATGTTTCCTTTTCTTCCTAAATCGGAGATTGTGCGTCGGGATTATTGGAAGCAGTTGTGCCTTATCCGATGCTCAAAATTCTTCACTCTTTGTCAAGATCCTTGTGATTGAGATTTTTGGAAGTGCTCTCGGACTCTTTGGTGTGATTGTTGGAATAATCATGTCAGCTCAAGCAACATGGCCAACCAAGGCAGCTTGAGCTCTCTTACTATAACTGTTATTGTTATGGCCATGCCTGGTGTGGAAACTATAGGGAAAGACAGGGAAGTCTTGTATGTTCGCAAGTGGAGGGAGAGGGTACATATTTATACCTTATGGAGCTGTTCATGCTAGTAAGTTATATTTGCTCATTTGGAACGGATAATCCCCTTCCGCAGATGCAAATTTTTCGATTATTCTATATTCCCATCTTTCCATTCTTCCACTTCACATGCATACCAACCTGAGCCAAAACTAGCGTGTTTTTATCTTTTCTTTCCTCAAACATCCCCTCTCAAATAGTTTATTTTTTTATTTACTATTATTGGACACATTCCTTTCTTAAGAAATAAATGTCTTGCTATGCAATCCCCTTCATATATCTTAAGATGAGATGTTTAGCTCATCTTGAGATATCCTTGTTGTTTTGAGTACAGAATAAATAATGATTGACAAAAGCTGTATGCTTTGTATGTTTAATCGTCATTGGTTTACTAGTGCAATGGCACTTCGGATAGAGTTGGATATATTTAGGTTAATTTGCCGTTTGTCTCCTATATTATGCGTTTATTTTCAATCTGCCCTCTTAAGTTTCTCGGGGCTTAATCGAGTCACTGAGAAAGTATTTTGTCTTAGTCTGCCTTGTCCCTAAACTATTTTTTTCGTCTTCAATGTCCCTTGAACTCCTCAATCTTCACATTTAAACAAACATAAATTTATTATAAAATATGAAAGTACTATTTTATCCCTAAACTAGTTATATGTGCACAGTCTTGTCTGTGCAAATTATTTTATTATTTTTATAATAAAATTATAATGAAAAAAAAAATTTTAAAAAAACTAAAAGAAATAAGATGAAAAGTTACCAATTATAAAAATAAAAGATAGTGACCATGAACAACTTTTTATTTTCTCTCGCTGCAGAGAATGGGCATTTTGTCTCCCAAAAACTTTTTATTTTAAAAATAGTACTTTCTTATTTTGTAATGAATTTATATTTGTTTAAATGTAAAAATTAGGGTTAATGAGATATTTGAGATAAGTTAAAAAATGACAGTGGATGTGCTGCATACAAGATAAATACTTTAGGAGGCAAGATAGATAAAAACTAAAATTTTAGGGAGAGATTGAAAATAAATATATAGCATATGGGACAAATGGCAAATTAGCCATATATTAATTCCAAAGTTATGATCTTTTTCAATTGTGGGGCACTTTGACATCATTATCTGAAGCGTGAATCAAACTTTTGACGCTGAAACACGTTCTTCTATGATAGGTATACCAACAACAGCTGTTATGGATTGGTTTAGACTTATAGGTAAATAGTTGTGAAGTGCGTGTAAAAGATGAGGTTGGGTGAGACTTGGCACATGATTTTCCTACCAACTAACGAAAAAGCAAAACGAATATTACTAATAAAGCATGTTGGCTTCAATGATCACTTAAATATTATTCATATAACGGTGACGAGATCGAATCATTATAACGAGCAAGACCTATTTTAAAGAAAAAAGAGATAATGATATCAACACTTTAAAATCGACAAAGAAAAATTAATAAGCTTATGTATATGCCATTTCGTTTAAAATGAAGATATGAGAAAACATAGTTTCTTTAAAATAGCACGACATTGCTAACTTCCACAATTCAATAGGTCGTAATAGTAAGTTGTAAGGTATCAATAGTTATGTAGTAGTTCCATTGCATTTAGGACCATATTTCTCAACTCTCTCATCAATCCAAGCTCTCATATCAGCCAAGACAAGATCAGCACTCTCATCAGGCTCACCTTGAATCAATGAATGATACATTCCTTCATACAATTTCAAAGTCTTATCTTCACTGCTAGCTTTCTCATACAACAACTTTGATCCTGAGGGGCAAGTGACACCATCGGATGTTCCGTGGACCGTCAGAAACGGCGTCGTTACCTTATGGAAATTTTGTTGTACATACTCGGTAACCCTAAGCAATTCCCTCATTGTTCCAACCCTTGGCTTCCCTGTATACCTTCTTGGATTGCTTGCTATTATTTTCAGCTTCTCTTTGTCTCTAATTGCTTTCCCCACCATCTTATTGTCTGGCATTGCTGCCCATGTGTCAGCAAGTCCAAATAGTAGTCCATATCCGAATAGATGAACCTTAAAAAATGTAAAACGTTAGTACATAAATCCGCGACTCAGGATCCTCTGTCATGATATGGAGGGAGTATAGTTAAGTGCAACATACAATATTACTTATGATCTATTTCACTTAATTTGCTTATAATTTATCAAGTTGAACGTGATCTCGAGCCATGTAACATAAAATATAACATATGACTCATTTCATTTAATCTATTACTAATTAATTAAGTTAAACCTGATCTCGAGCCAAAGTCAATATCAGATTTTACTTGTTATATAATGTTTTAACTCTCCACAAGAATCCAAAAATAAATGTAACTATCCAAGTTAACATAAACTTCAATTACAAAATGATGTAACGTATAAAACACTTAACTACGTAACACTATCACATAGGTCTATCACACACTACGTATAAAATTGTCACATAAAAACTAACGAACGATCGATATCCTAAATAATCTATCAAGACCAAACAAAACAATAATGTCTTACCTTAGATGGCTTCATATTCTCCGGAATGACAAAAAGTGGGGCCGAAAAAATCACACCAGTCCACGTGTCAGGCTCCGATTGGAAGTACATAAGCAAAGTAACAAGTCCACCCATGGACTCACCAAACAAGAAAGCAGGCAAATGTTCATACTCATCACTTTCCCTCACATTCTTGAAAAAGTCCAACGCCGCCGCCGCCACCTTCTCCATGTCGCCGAGGTAGCAGCGCAACCCATCGGAGCGGCCATGACCCAACAAGTCCGCCGCAAAGACGGCGTAGCCCCACGTGGCGAAACTCATGCAAATTCTTTGGAACATCCAGCCTGTGTCTGAGCCATAGCCATGGCTCATGTAAACAGTTCCTTTGATTGGTTGGGTTTGATTTAAGGGTAGGAAGCATTGGGTGAAGAGCTTTCCATGGGGTGTTTCGAAATACGATTTGGTGTTTTTGACTCCTTGGGAGGTGTAGTATTCCTCCTCCGGCATGTCCCCCCAGAAATTTGGCGGTGGCTGTGATGGTGGTTGTTCTGTGGACATGGCGAAAGGTGATAAATAAAATGGCTAGCGATAATGTCAGATCAGAAATAATATTGAAAATATGTTGGTATGAACTTGAAGATGGTGGGGAGTTGTAAAGCATTAAGAATGTGGTGGTTATATAGTTGTTGGATAGTGAAAAAGGATAATTATAGATTTTTTTTATTCTTTGTTTATTTATTTTATAATTAACTTATTCTATATGCATTGCAATTTAATTAAGATATGTGTTTGAATAAAATATTCAACTTCATTTGAAATCAACAATTCATGCAGTTAACATTATTCTTATGTCAAGTTATTAGGGAGTACTAATATTTTAGGTTAAATTTCATTTGAAATATGATAAGATTATATGTATTTCTTGCTAACATGTTTAACATTTTTTGTAAAGAAGCAATATAATTGAATTAAATGAGTATGTGTCTATACAAGGTGGAGCTGAATGTGGTATTCACCTACCCGGGAATGGTTTTGGTGGGGTCTGAAAAGTTGGTAACCGAGTTTAAGCGGAGCTGTTATACAAGTGTTTGGGGGTGAAATGACCATTTTATCCCTCTATTTGTAAGTGTGATAGTTACAGAAATTATGCTCAGGGGTAAAATAGTCATTTCAGTGATAAAAAACACTATTTGGGTGTGTGTATATTGGAGGGCCTGAAATGTACCAAAAAAATTTGTAACGAGGAATTAGATAGGATGAGCAGTAAGCACTAGCAACTCTTTGTGTTTTGATTCTAAAGTTGGTGGGAGATTCAATATCATTCTAAAAATGGCAATATATAGTAGTGTAACATCATGTTACAAAAGTTTAAAGCTATATTAGTGAAGTTGTGAGAACAATGAATTTAGATAGTAGTAGAATGGATGGATATATGATTTGATGTAGCCTATAAATGAGTATTCGATCAAATCGAAGGTCAAAATATTTCTAGTATGTGCAAATTATGAACTTAGATAATAATAGTAATAATAGAATGGATATAATGTAGAAATTAAATGGAGGTTGAGAAAGGCAAACCACAATAATTCTATATTCAATAAATCAAAAATATATTGAAATCGTTAATTAACAATATTTGGGAGTAGCACATAGTAGAATGGATGGATATATGATTTGAATATCACTAGACTATAAGCCATCTATAATTAATATTAGAATATTTAATGTAACAAAAATATATTCTAATTCATGCATGAGTAACCTAAGAGTATCGGATCACATGATTTCCTTTCAACGACAACATATACACATCATTCTATTAAAAATAAGTATAATTGAGTTACATTTTAGATTTTTTTTTTTTATATAAAAATTTAATATGGACATCACATGATTGATATATAATGCATGTACACACCATTTTGGTTTATCCTCTCATCACAATTCTCGGTATACTTATATACGTTGCACAAGACTAAACAAACAAGCTATTTGATGGCCCGTCAGACCATAGATGGACCATAATCCAGGCCCGAAGTGTTATAACTAACCATGACTTTAGCTCACACTAGCTTTCGGCTTTCCATAGCTTGTTACCCGTTTATTATGACTTTTTTGTTGTTGTTAAGTGCCCGTTTATTATGACTTATGTCTTGTTTATCATTTTTATTTATACACACGACCACAAAATTTGTCATTAAACATCAGTGATATAAAAAGACAGACGGTTAAAAACCACATAATAACCTTGATTAATTCCCTCAAGTAACACAAGCCCCATATTCTCTGATAACAAAGAAATGGGTATACCATGTGAACTTATACTATTTAGTTTATAAGAAAATTCTCCTTCAAATATTAACTAGAGCGTTAGAATATTTATTACCACGAAACTAATTTTTATTAGATACTCAAGGAGCACGATATTTCATTGGACGTCCATAAAATACCTCACCAATTACTAAAAACATCAAGCATCCAAGAATCATTCTGTCAGAGAGATTCTTAAGCAATATACCATTGATTTATCTTATTCGACAATCTCTTTCATTTCAAAGCAGAAACGAACTGGAAGACTATTAAAGAGGTCTGTGAGCTATAATCTTCTTTCAAAAGCGTTCATTTATTACTATCCTCTAGACGAAGATAAATGTGTATCAAATGTTCAACGCAATTCGACATAAAGTCTATATACTAGGTGCATATATGTTACAAATTGAATAGTATCACACTCAAGTTACTATCTTTCTTAGATAAAACATTCTAGTTGGGAGTCTGGTGACAACCTAAAAAACAATTTGTTATCAAATAATTAAGCCTGTTCCTTTCGGCCAAAAGCAAAATTAGAAAGGAAAGAAATAATTAAGCTGTCTCTTGCAGCATGAAGTCTGAAACAGCCAAACAGGTAGGACTTATGCCAGGAGTACTCAAAATACTACACTTTCTAAAAAAAAAAAAAGTTTGAAATTAAAGGGACCGTTATGACTTGTATATACAGACGCATGCATTGCTGGCAGGGCTGGTCCTTTAGGAGAGGAATTAGAATGTATTAGACATCACTCAGCATTCAGCAACATAAAGATGAAGGGTGGCAGTTGGCCACAAATGAAAAGGACAAAAAAGCGACACAGTAAGGGGTCCCCAGGAATCAGTGACCCATCACCAGTTACCTCCCTGGATTCTGTTACTGATCACCATCATGTTTCACTAATAAAATCAAACCCATATTTATTACCATCAAGTAGTTGTGCATCCATTATGCGTCCCAAATCCAAACCCCACAGTTTATAAGCATATAAATCATGGTGATTTATAGCTCAGACATCAGCCATCCTCCCCAAGCGAAATTAAGCTCACTTAAATCAAACTTTTATAACGCCGATCACAAGACTAAACACAATTCTTTCGCTTAATAATCTATTAACGCCTTTATCATTGGGACTATGGCCATGCGTATTAAATCACCCCCCATATTCCTAAATGGACTCAAGTGATACATTTATAGTGATTTTTAACGCCACAGCCATGCGATCATCAGTTCTATTATATGGGCGTTCCTGGACGGCCGCATTGTGGTCCCAAATTTAATCTGGCTCTAATATTTTATATATCACGTAGATTTATAAATGAAGCATGCTGCACTCCATCAAGACAGAAGAAAAAGCAAAATGGCGGTAGTCAGTAATATTTTTATAAGCGATTATCTTCTTATTTGTGCTATAATTGATGCTTATTTCAATTTAAGTTTTTTAAATTCAAAACAAGGCCCCCTCTTATTTGAATAAAATTATTTTCATGATTTGAAACCGGCCCCATTTTGAAACCTTAATAAAATTAGGCAAACAACTTTAAAAAATGCATCGATGTGTTTTAGTTGATCCGTTAACACTGTTATACACACTTTTATGAACGTATAAAAAATAATAGGATTGGTTACTTTTTAGATCTTTATTTTT
Organism: Lithospermum erythrorhizon; assembly: GCA_019722365.1. Lineage (NCBI taxonomy): Eukaryota > Viridiplantae > Streptophyta > Magnoliopsida > Boraginales > Boraginaceae > Lithospermum > Lithospermum erythrorhizon. The sequence continues at coordinate 1,519,746 of JADFUC010000758.1, read as the reverse complement.
TTTTCACTTTCAATTACTACTATTAAAATATACGCAAGGCCAGACGACGCCTGATCGCGTATCATTCGGTATCGTACATGGCCCCCACTTCCAAAAAGGGGTCCACCTTTTAAAAAATATTTACTTCCTTTTTTAATCGTCGCTTTTTAAAGATAATAAATTAAATTTTTATATTTTCAAGCGACACTGCTTGATTATGTTTTATTTTTAAATTATCAAACAACCAATATATAGTTTCAATTAATTGTCATTTTATATTTTCAATTTATTTTTTACTATTTTTTTCTTAATTTATGTGCAAATGGCTAAAACGACAATTAAAAACAAACGAATTGAGTATAAAAGGAAGACAGAGTTTTTTTTTCGCAACATTTCAATGAATGCTTGAAATAATTTATTGAATGAAACTAATTGTATATTTTAGAAAGTGTTTATTTAATTTTTATCAAGAAAAAATATATTATTTAGTTTTTAATAAAAAAGGCCTCATTTTATATCTAGGCATGTACCCCCCGCTTTTTATGAGACGGCTATGATGTATCACCTTACTTAACACCACGGTTTTTGGATCGGTTGTTATATTACCAATTAGCATACACCCTTACTTTAGATCATTACATTTGTCATGTTTTTGCTGATAAATAGTATGTGTACTGATATTAATGATAAATAGTATGTGTACTATGATATTAATGAATTACGAAGTATAATATGTAATATTACATACAAAATGCAATCAACATACGAGCTACGTTATAAAATGGCCCCTCAACCTTCATATTTTATTCATTGTTCATCCCATGTTACCTTATCATGCTTTTTGTAGTCTAGTCCTTAATTTATGATGTAATCTACTATTCTACTGAAGCCTCATGGTATTCTTTTTGACTTTTGGTTCTCACTTCTCACTTTGTTCAGTTTCTCTACGTATGGTCATGCATGCTTTTGATGACTTGGGGCTTTGGAGCCTGTTTGAAATATTCAAGAAATTTAGGAGTGGGCTGTTTCATCATGTGTGTGAGGGGTGCTTGACTCTTGAGGCATGTTTCTTGAAGAACGAATTTGTACCGATTCTTGAATCTCATTAGCTATTAGTGTATATGATATTGGAGAATAAGCATGGCTTTGTGATTTGACATTATATTTATAAGTATTGTGGTGCATAATTGAGGACATTTGAATTATCTAGGCATGATGCAGCAACTTGAAATTGAGGACTTTCATATGCATGCTATGAGGTAATTTTTTGTGGCCCATCAATTGGTCAATTTGTCGATATTTGTTTTAATGTAAGTTGTGAAATGGGATGGTTGTTGATGGGGTCTCGATATGGCTGAATTGGTTGTCTGATGTCTTGGTGACTTTGTGAGTTGATGTGAGAAACTTATTTTTCACACTTGGGATTATTGTGATATATAGATAGCCATTTTTCGATCGTCTAATTCATTTTAAACGTTTTACAAAAAAGAAAAAATAATTAAGAAATATTGGAGATTTTCCTTAGAAGGCCCCAAGATGCTTCAGATTGGTAAAAGAACGTCTAGTATGAATTCTCGTTTCGCTCACTTTTATAATTTTAAATTCAAATATATTCAGAGCATGCTTGATAGTATTTGAAGAAAAAATTATCAAAAATATAGCATATGTTTGATATTTACTATGCGTATATTCACATTAAAATGGCTGCCACTTAAGATATCATAATCATTCTGCCAAATGCTAACGCTAAACTTATAATGCAATAACATAAGAATTACAGAGTATAATAATATATATATACTTTTATAAATTGGTCTATAAGAACTTAAAAATAGCTAAAGAAGTCTATAACAATTTAAAAGGTGCAAAACAAGTCATTTAAGAATCTTCATAGAACAAAATCTTAATAGAACCCTAATTTTCTACATCCAAAAATAATTTTTTAAATATCTTTCATTCACTCCTCATGCCCTAATTCTTTTGTAGAATCTTGGTATACATAAAGATAAGCGCTACTTTGCTATTTGCCTCCTATACTATGAGTTTATTTTCAATTATCTATGAGGTTTCGCCATTCCGTTTCGCTCTCTACGCTTTTTCTTCTTGTCCTTTGCCCCTAAACTATTTTTCTTGCCTCAACGCCTCTAAATCCATATTTTAATATTTAACAATATATAAATTCATTAAAATAATAAATATCTATATTTTGCCCTTAATTATAACTTACTTAAATTTTACAATTTAAAATAGAGGTACATTTTCAAATAATTTAATATATGAGGATATTTTATAATTATTAAAAATAAAACAATTAAAACTAAACCCCACCCACACCAACCACCACCATCATCAAGCATCACTCTTCCCCTTAACCCCACCCTAACTCCCACAGTCCCCCAAGCATCGTGCCCCACCCATAGCCATAACCCCTTTCTTACCCACCTCTACCACATGCCCCCCCCCACCCCTCACCGCCACATCCCCCACCTCCTCACCGGGCGCAACTCCCCTATCGTCTCACCCCCATCCCCTAATCGGGAACAACCCCAACCACCTCCGGCGACATCCCCATACCCTACTCCCCAACCCCCACCCCATCCTCTAATCGGAACAACTCCCCTACCACCTCACATCCCCCACCCCTACCGCCTACCCCATCACCACTTACCCCTCCCAATCCCTCACCACCCCTACCCCCCACATCGTACACGCCATCACTACTCACTATTGAAGCCACCATCTCCTAACAACACTCCCCCACCAACATTTCAATAAAAATTATCAATAATTAATCACTTTACAAAATCAACAAACATTAACCAAATAAATCAAAAATAACTCAATTAAATAATAATTTCATATACAAATATCTAATATCTGCTATACTTATATTAGGGAAGCGCATGTGGTCAATATCGGCTGGATTGTGAAAAGGAAAGTCAAGCATGAAGCACGTAAGACAATTTTTAGGTTTTTTTAATTAATTATTTTTGAAATATTTTGAAAAATATCCCCCTATTTTTAAGTGTAATGTTTAAGAAAAGTTATATTTAGGGGCAAGTAAACTAGTTCTCGTATTTTATAATGAATTTATGTTTGTTTAAATGTGAAAAATTGGGGTTCAAGTGGCATCCGATAGAAGAAAATAGCTTTTGGTGACAAACTGCATACAAAAAGAATACTTTTGAGACAGCTAAGATAAAATCAAATCATGATAAATTAAAAAACAAAACCCATAATATAAAATCAAAAATATCAAATTAGCCCAGAGATAAGTTGCAAGCACATCTTTTGATTCTCCTATAGAAAAGAGACTGACATAAATGCATATTGTATAAACATCACAAAGCTGCTTAGATATGCAAATTTCCACAGGGCCCCAGATTAGATAATTGTAAAAAAAAAGGCCCCAGTGTCGCCTGGGAAGGAAAAATAGGTAGAGATGGTTGACAAAAACAACCAACGTTATATCTGGACTACCCTAAAGCCAAATAATAAAAATAAAAAAGAGAACCTTTAATCAGTTTTTTCCTTTCCATACTCCCACAGGCCCATGCTCAATCATAAAAATCTTAATCCGTCCTAAAAAAATTATTGCGATTGGGCTCTTATTTTTTTATAATTGAACATTAATCGTAATTTTTTTGGTATTTTATAAATATTTTACGAAAATATAAAATATTAGAAAACACAAATAAAATACTTACGACAAAAGCTCAAATTATAAAAAATTAAAATATGATAATCTTTAGAGACCGAGGAAGTAATTTTACTTTGAAAATATTACCCACCAAGTTTTTGTAATGTATTACTACTCTAGTCGTTTCGTCCTCTAAATTTCAACATTTTGACAAATGAATTATATTAATGTATATTTTAAATGGTTCCTTAATTGAATAATCAGTTACATTTCATGTCATACTTAATGTTATATTGAGGTTATATATTAATTTTTAAATTAAGAACATTTGACATATGCATGTTAGTATAATTATTACTCAAAGTATGGGATATATTTTTACTTGAGTAACAATTTTTACAATTCAAATATTAATAATAACATTCCATCTCTTTATAATTTTATATATTTACTTTTACATTAAAAGTTTACTATAAATATCTAGATCCTTTTACCCTTTCATTTTTTAGCCAATTTTTAAAAAATCACCAATCTTTTTCAATCATGTAGGTCTTCTTCCCTACGCTTATGGTATGTTTTGATTGTTGAAATCTAAAATATAAGAAAATTAATAATTAATTTAGTTTGTGAGAACGTGAAACTATTAAAATATTATTTGGATACCATTACCCTAATCTAGCCGGGAATGTAGTGAAACTATTAAAACGTTGCTTAAAAAAAACTACAAAATCTTGTTTTAAAACTATTAAAATTTCATTCACCTCCTATTACACCAATATTCGGCGCTGAATGCATTTATAACGGGGGTAAAAATATTAACTCATGTAAAATAAAATTAGATTCAAACAAAGCATTTAACGCTAATATTAATTTATATTTACCTATATTCACTTCAAACAAACTAATTCATTAAGCCTGTCTCCCTATTACTGTTATAATTGGTCTTGATCACAATGGCAGTATCTGTTCTTATACCAATTTTTGATACAAATATATGTGATAATCTTAAATCTTAAGAAAAAGTTAAAAGTAATCCGTCTCTATCTTTTTTTATTAAATTATCAATTCAAATTACTTTACATATGAATCGTGTATCATAAATTAAGACACGATTTTAATATAATCGATTCTAAATAATTTTTTTATGTCTCTTAATATTTTTGTTTTTATTATTTAATATTTTTCTCATTTCTTAAAAATAATACAATCAATTATTATATTAATAAATTAATTAATTTTGAGCTATATGATGAGTTTAGAGGATAATTAAATTGAGGCAAATGAAGTAAAAATTAATGTAGGACAAGGAGAACAATCCAAGTAAATAAGAAACGACCCAAGACGACTACACCATATAAAAACCTCCGCCGGAACCTCTCCCCTCTCTCTCCACTGTCTTTTAATCCTCAAACTTTGTCTACAAACGTTAACATAAACCGAACAAATCGGACAACATTTTGGGAAACTCCAATAAAAACCTCTTTTGTCCCCCCCCCCCCCCTCCATTTCTCCCCCCCTTTTTTCCAAACCGCCGGCGGTGGTGGCTTTTCCTCCACCGTCATTAGCGGAAGCTAGGGTTCTATATTCACATCAACCCACTTGATTGTAACGTGAAGAAATATTTTATTATTTATAAGCGCACCAATATAATATAAAGATATTTAGTGTGATTTATATTGGGTTTATTTTCATTTATATGGAACCAAACTATAGCAAAAAATTTCAATTTGATTTGATTTTTTGTTGATTCTGTCTTCATGGCACCTAACTATCACGAATATTTATTTTGTGCTTAAGTGCAACTATACGGTAAAATATTAAGAATATTTCAATTTGCATTTATTTTGTGCTTAAATGCAACTATATGATATTCGAATTATTGTGACTATTTCAATTTGCATTTATTTTGAGGTTAAGTTCAACTATATGGTATTCGAATTATCATGAATGTTTCAGTTTGCCTTTATTTTGGGCTTATTTCAACTTTCTTGCTCTCCAACCATGGTGAATATTTCAATTTGCATTTATTTTGTGCTTAACTATATGGTATTCGAGTTATCGTGAACATTTCAATTTGCCTACATTTTGAGCTTTATTTCATCTGTCTGGCACCCGAACTATCGCTGACATTTCAATTTGCCTGGTGATACAACGGGTAAATGAAGGGAGGTGGGGTGATGGAGAAGGTGAAGAGGTTTTTGAGGATAATATGGTTTGTGGTGGTGATGGTGGCGTCGCTGCTGGTGATATCAGCACCGGTCCTTGTGGCGATTGGGGATATTGGGGTGCCTTGTTTGGTGGTGTCGAATTTTAGCTGCATAAGATGTTATACTTTCAAAGAGCATTTGGGAAGATACAATTTCAAGAACTCGTTGACTGATATTCCGTTGGTTTCTGTCATCCGATCTTTCATTATTACATGTAATGAATTTCAATATGAAAAGTCAATATTTTTTAGGTTATATTATCAATTTGAGGTCAACATTAGTCTTTTTTGTACGGTTTATGAAATGTGATTATGGAAGTTTTTTTGTTGACTTTTGCTGTCTCCATAAAGCTTGAATGTTATAGGGTAAGGCCGCGTGCAATCGGACTCCCTCTTACCCTGCTTAGGCGGGAGCCTATTAAGATGCAATGAGGGGTGTTATGGTATAAAGCTTATATGTGAACTACTAACAGTTAATAGTCTTGATTATAGTGAGTAATTGATGAACTTTCACTAGTTTGAAAATCTCAGTATTTTTTTTTATGCTCAAGTGCTCGAATATGGTGCTTTCACCGAGATAATTGTTCAAACAAAGTTAATTCACTATCATGAATTTTGGGATTTACCATTTGTTTAGATGGTTCTTTGTTATACCGAAATGTGTTTCTGGTTGTTTTATGTTAATGGTACTATTAATTTCAAGAATTTTAAGGATAACTATCGGATTTCGTGAAAATTAATCAGTGTATTTATTTCTGATGAAATAGGTGCATTTTTACTGTGTGATTCCTCTGCTATCTCACATGGGCCATATTTTGGGACTGTGGCGCTTTCTTCTCTTGGTTCCGTATTGCTTCTTTCGGTTAAGGCTTGTGTTTTCACTATTAATTCCCAACTTGAAGCTGAAGCTTCATCTTTCTCGAAGCACAAAATCCATCTTAAAAAGTCATGGGGCATGCCGGTTTTGTTCCTCTCATCCGTGGTATTTGCACTTGGGCATACTGTTCTTGCTTACAGAACTAGCTGCAGAGCAAGGAGGAAGCTCCTTTTTCACCGAGGAGAAGCAGAAACAGTACGAACATGGGACTTTTTTATCTATTTTCATTATAGTTCAGCTTGTCTTTATTTTTTCTATTAATTTGTTTATGAAGAAGTATAGTAAGCTTTGTATGTCGGAACTATGGTATAGAAGTAACTTACTGTGCTGAGCAAATCGGCTCTATTTAAAATTTGGTTGTCTTGTGTTTAGATTAAATATATTCCAAAATTATACTGGCTAACTTTTTATGTCCAACTGCCAGGTTCTCTCTTGCAAGCATGTTTTCTCTGGTTTACAAAAGGTTGCACGGTCGCCTACTCCATCTCATTGGAAGACTTTCAAAAGTGATAGTGAATTAAGGCGAAAACAATATGGTTTTGCTCGTGGTAAAGGGGAGCTCCCTGTTAGATTACTGACAGATGTTGATAGCTTGTTCGTTCCGTGTGAAGGGCTCAATGTCCACTATAAGCTAGCCTTGCCTGGTTTTTCTTTACGTGCGTTAGCCTCTGCTGCCTATATTGATTTGCCGTCACCTACTGGAATGACAGGAGGCCAATGTCGTCTTCACAAGAGTCACAGTAATCAGTATCATCCATCCTCTCTCCACACTCCCTTGCTAGATGGTTATCCAAAATCGCCAGTTTTGTCTGAAGATATGCCTGCACTTAATATAGATGCAATGGGTGATGATGATGAAACGATGCACATGGGTTCGCTACCTGTAGAACTTGATTTGGAAGCCAATGGACAGTTCGGTATTGTTTTAGTGCATGGATTTGGGGGAGGAGTTTTCTCCTGGAGAAATGTGGTTGGTGTATTGGCGCAGCAGACTGGTTGTGCAGTTGTTGCTTTTGATAGACCTGGATGGGGACTGACATCAAGGCCACGTCGAAAGGATTGGGAAGAGAATCAGTTGTACAATCCCTATAAGCTTGAGTCTCAGGTAGTTTATCTCGGTTGAACCTTTCATCTATTGCAGATATAAAAAGGCAGAAAGATTCAGTAGTAGCTACTACCTTCTATGATTAGGTTTTGATAGTTTGCTAATTTTCAGGTGAAAAAGATGAAGTAATACTGCAATTAAGTATTTCAAACAAGTGGTAGCACCAACATTTTGTGATAAAATATAGTACACTTTTTTTTCTCTATAAAATCTTAAGTTTTCAGGTTCAATCCTTTTGCGATTGTCCACGTGAATGATGTTGTTCTTACAATTTCAGTTTACAGAAAGATGTCTTCTCATTTATTGAAATGAATGTGTTGGGTCTTTACAGGTTGACCTTCTTATTTCCTTCTGTTCAAAAATGGGCTTCTCATCAGTTGTCCTTGTTGGGCATGACGATGGAGGGCTGCTTGTGCTTAAAGCAGCAGAAAGAACCCAGTCATCACCTACTTCTCTCAATGTTAGTAGTCACGCTGCCTATTTACATACATAACTTGATTTTTGATATTTTGCAATAAATGACGTAGCACAGGATAATAGTGCATTATAGTAACTTGGATGTGATTTCTCCTAATAATTATGTTTCATAATAATTTATTTGACTGATCACATCAGCAGTTGTGGAATTCCGTGCTTTAATTTATATGCTAAATACTGTTGTGATTAATACCTCAGGTTGAGATCAAAGGCGTTGTTCTACTAGGGACCAGCTTGTCTCGAGAAGTTGTTCCGGCATTTGCAAGAATATTATTATTCACTTCATTGGGTAAAAAGCGTTTAATCCGTTCTTTGTTGCGGACAGAAATTACCCAAGTTGTGAACCGCCGTGCATGGTATGATATCACCAAGCTAACAACAGAAGTACTTAACCTATACAAGGTACTTCTGAGAATTATATACATTTACCTTTTTTGTTCATTTCTTTCCATTCAAGATATTGGCATTCAATGTTGTCTTACTATAAATTCGGAGTTAGGCCCCATTATGTGTAGAGGGCTGGGATGAAGCTCTTCATGAGATTGGAAAGCTATCATCTGAGATGGTCCTCTCATCACAGAGTGCAGCATCATTGCTTAAGGCAGTTAAAACATTGCCAGTTTTGGTCATTGCTGGAGCCGAAGATGCTCTAGTCCCATTAAAATCTGTTCATATTATGGCGTCAAAACTTGAAAATTCAGTAAGTTCCCTTGACTGCTTCTTTTCATTCTTTCATAACCATAGTGTTTAAGAGCGCACATAGTGTCACTTGTAGTGCATAGCACAATGTGGCAAGTATCACACTTCTCTCTTGTTTTCTTTCTTAATTCAATCTTCATAATTGTATAAAATTGACGCAAGAATAGTCCTGTGAACTCGTTAGCATATGAAGCTATATCTACAACTGGCCAAAAACTTATGTAGGCTGATGAGATTTCATGTCTCACTTGGTAAGGCTAGCAGTGACTCTTATCTTGTTCTTGAAATTCATAGAAATTTTGAATCTTATAGTTACTGGATTCTTTTTTTCCCCTCATGTGGAATTAATGGGATTGCTTCTTACAATCTTACTTGATTCTACTATTTTATGACCATGCAGAGACTGGTTGCAATATCTGCGTGTGGGCACCTTCCGCACGAGGAGTGTCCCAAGGCATTGCTTGAAGCTATAATACCGTTCATAACCAGACTTCTTATGGATTCAGATTCGCAGAACTAATAGAATACTCGTTTGAATATAGAGCCTGCTTCCAATTCTTCCTACTCCTTTTCAATCCCCCTTATTGATTATCACAATACGTTTAAAGGGTAAGATTCAAGCCAAGATCTACCTTTTTTAGTGTATTGGTGTATTTTTGGAATTTAGACATACTTTTCTTCTCTGGGTTGTAAAGATCCCTAATTGTAATGTGCTAGTCACTTGTATTGTTTTTAACTTCTTTAGTGAATTAGTGTTATATGCCATAGTTTTGTACATGTGTTTAGAAGGAAATGAATGCATTTTGTTACTTCCGTCTCCGGGTTTCTATTGGTTTTGAGTTCAATTTAGGTGTTTTAAGTTTTTTTTTTTTTGGTTCTAAATTAGCGATTTATAAATCACCTTTAGAATCGACAACTACAGATAGGCCTTTGATGAGCATGTAATCGATAATCCCTTTAATTAATAATTCGAATTCTAAGAGCCTCAAACGGAGACACAAACGGTAATTTCATACTCGATCGATTTCGAGACATAAACTCGATCCGACTCGAAAATTATTAATATAATTTATAAATTATAAAATTAAAAATAATTCATAATTATTAAAATGTATTAGATAAAATAGTCCAAATTAACAAAACCCATTAAAAAATACCACCAATCCATTTAATACTTAATCTAAGCCAAAATGACATCACTATTCACTACGTGGCTTATGGCTACATCAGACATCAGTATTCCATTTCCTTTCCAAACCTAAACTACCTCTCAACCTAATCTTTTCATTTTGCGCCTCCAACGGTCCAACCTAAGCTTTCTCCTCCTCTCAATCTAAATGTCAAGCCTTAAATCTTTTTATAAGAAACCACATATTGATGGTAAATATTATAAATCTTTTCATTTTATATTATTTTTTCGAATTTCAAAATAGTTAATACATGCATGTTCCTAATTTTGTGTGACGTGGATAAAGTACTGCTTAAGCCCTAAAAGGCATTAAGTGGTTTTAATGAACATCGGATCAATTTGATGCTTCAGTCTGATAAGTTAGTATTACATAACAATACTAGGTGGAACTCTACTTTCTTATGTTGAATACAGCTTACACCTATAGAAAATGTTTTAGTAAGTTTGGTGAAGAAGATGCTACATTTAAGAGGTTTTGTCTCTAGCTGAAAGTGATCGAGGATGTTTAACAGGTTTGTCAATTTCTGGAGGTATTTTATGATGTTACAAACTTGATTAATGAAGTGAACAATTATTCCATCATAATATGTTTCGCTTCTAAATTGTTCGATTAAGTTTTTTGATCAATGAACAATCGATTTGTGAGTAAAAAAGAAACATATACGAACCGATGGCACATAGAATGGTCGGTGAAAGTGATGATGCGATTAGGATCATCGCGAATTTATCATTGTCATTTGGTTCTATGCCGGATCCAAGATACGCTAAGCCGGATGCATAGCTTTGGCGCTTAATGACATGTTTCCTCGCGGATTTTCTGCCAAAGATAATATGAAGTATGTGGAGACAAAATTTGAGGAATTGTATAATCAATATGCTAAAATATTTGATGATGAAAAAGGAGAAGGGGAGGCGATGTCGTGTGGTGAAAAACTAAAACAGCCCCCCATCTTCTACTATTGGAAAAAGGAAGTACCATGAATTTATGATGACATATCATAATGTTGGAAAGGTTAAGACTGAGTTATTGTATTTTGAGAAAGCATGTCATCCCGATGTTGCAAATTTGAATGTTTTGCATTATTGGAAGGTAAATGAAGGAAGTACAAGTGTGTTTAAGTAAAATGGTTGGGGATATATCACGATTCTATTACTACAAAGGGCATCTCGAATCTACATTTCATACCGAGGTCGGGGCGATAAGCCAAAAAGAGAGCATCTGGGCTTTGGTGGTCGACACTATCAGGTTTTGTTTTGTGGGATGATCGGACAAGTGAAAGTCAGACACATTTGGCTTATAAAACATGTAAGTTAAACTACTTTTTATTATTTAAATTTGACTTGTATGTTTTGTTGTTTTATATATATTTAACTTGTTTTAAATATTGTATTTCAAAGTTAACGATCCTCGATTTACATTCTTAAGAAATATAATACGCCGACAAGAATTCCATGGGTATTCCATATTTATTCTCATGATGAAAGATATCACTTAATCTATTCAGCTTCTTTATACTAGTTTATTCAACATCTATCATGTTTATGGTAAACAAATTTTGACGCAGCCCACAACTCAAATTGTTCCTACAAATAAGAAGATATCAAGACTTCACAAAGCGTTCTCAAACTTCAAACTTCTAAAAGATGTCCATGCTCAAACCAAATCATCCAAGAAGGCTAAGTAGAAATAAGAATGCGTGCTGCAACAAAAAAGTTCATAGATTTGATACGTCAAGCATCGAATAAGATTTTGAAAGTTATTATCAAGTAGTTGTTTTTATTGAGAATTTGTGAATCAGATTTTGAACATTATTTTGAACTCGTTGACGCCGAAGTAGTCTTTTGGGAATTAAAATGTAATACGAATACGCTGCGAACATTTCGAAGTCGGGTCAGTACTGAAGTTTTGGACAATTCGATCGGCTTTTTTTTTTTTTGTCGAGTCGGGTTCAAACCTTATTTTTAGGACTCGAACTTTTTCGAGTCGAATCGAGTTTTCTACTCGAAAATTTTGTACCGAGGAAGACTCAGATACTCCCGATCCTGGGCTCGACTCATTCAAGCGCCTAACTACAGAAGATGGGTAACAAAAATGAGATCTTCAATGACTTTTTAATTTCTTGTTGCCCTCGCTATTATTCGTAGTGCTCTAAATTGGCCTAGTACTATTATTATCCTTTTCTTCAATTATCCCCTAAATTATACTCCATACCAAGTTTCGTATTGCCCCCTCAACTATCAAATTGACCCATTAACTATTCAAATTGCATTTTGATTTGATGAAATTTTATTTTAGCAAAAGCGACAAATTCGGAATTACACATATATTAGAATTTGGATGCACTTTTTGGATATAAATCAACATGTATACAAATAAAAACTTTCAACAAATATAAATAGTATGAAAATGAAAAAGAGGATTAGTGAAAAGATGGAGGAGAAGGCGGCGGCAATCGATCATGTTGTAATTCTGTTATAGTTTATATATGATTTTTCCAGATTATTTGTACACTAGTAATTATGGCTCATCTCAATATTGGGCATATAACTCGGAGGGCAATGATTGCATGGTATGGTTACTGTGGGTTACGTTCCTTTTATTTTCTATAATTGATTTAAATCTTACATTAGATGTTTAGGATGTATTAATATAATTTGATTCCAAGGTTGCATGTATATTCAAATTAAAAAGACTAACCTCAAATTATAACATCCATGCTAATGAAATTTCTTTTGAACTTTTCTGGCTAATAAACACATTTAATATCAAGTTCCTCAACATTTCTCTCTGCCACAGTTCGCAGCCACAATTCTAAGATACGATGAATAATGTCATCAGCCAAATGACTAATTCTATCAATGCATCAACTCCATGTCATACATTCCTCTAATTTTTGCAATGATTTTGAGCTTTGGTGGTATAACTTCAATAACACAAACAGTTTTCTGTTGGAAAAGATACATATATTCTCTGGGATGTTTTGTCGAACACTTGTTAGGCATTTTTCAGTACGACAATAATCATGTCCTATAACATGCTTTTGGGTTCCTAATTAATTGTTTTTGGCGGGAACTCTTTCACGGGAATAAACTAGACCAATTAAATATTCTTACATATTATAAAAAATATATATATTCTTACATCTTTTTTGAGTCTAAAAACTTAGTATCAAAACTTACATATTAAATATTAAATATTCTTACATATTTATAAAAACTTCCTACCAAAACTTGCATATTAAATATTTTTTGATGGATATGGATGTTAATAAAACATATCACAATAATTTATTATTAACAGTTAAATCTTCAACCGAAATCTAATGTTATGAATCTAACTCATCGAAAAAGTATTACTCGTTCAATTGGAAAAAAAATGATCGAATTAAGAATTTTGATGATTGAATTTTTAAAATATTAACTTAATTATTTTATGCATGTTGTAGAATATATCAAAACTAATATTTTAATATACTTTAAGTTAATATAAAAGTTTTGATTTAAATCAAAAGCTAACATAGAAATTTATTTCTTTAACTATAAATTTAATAATATTAAATTCGTCTCTAAAATATATTTTCATGATCAAATCTCCATTAACCAAAAATGTCAATTAAAATATTTGTATGTATTATGTAAAAACCTATATTTTTAAGAGAAAGTGTGACACCAAAACCCTTGCTTAACTAAACAACCCTAGAACTCTCTCTCTCTCTCTCTCTCTCTCTCTCTCTCTCTCATATTTCAGATTTGAACAATGGCTTCTATGATGGTTAGCCCATTTCTCCCTTTCTCATTATATATTGTTATATATATATTTCATTTCGTATTAATATTTCAGGGGTTTTTGTCAGATTTGAGATAGGGGCCGTTTCTTATTTCACATTGTGAAAGTGTTTGCTTTACATTTTGTTAGGAATTAGTAGTGTATGATGAATAAAAGTAAACAATGAAGTGTTTGATTAAATGTGTCAATGAAATATCACTTGTTTTTATGATTTGTCATAAAAAAATGAGTTAATTGAATGCTCATGTAGCTTTGTAATTAAATTTTAGACTTTGTTTGATTCTTCGTTCGAATAAAGATTACATTTTTGGCTTAATTCTTTCTTACTCGATCCAATAATTAATTTATTAGCTGCTCCACTTCACTCTCGAGTTAATTCAGAAACAGGGTAAGGCCGCGATTATACCTCCTTGTGACGGGACATATGTTGTTATTGATATTGATGTTCTGATTTATGTGACCTCATATTGATATAACTTTGATTTTAGTACATTATGTGTTCTGGTAATTGTTCAGCAACCTCAAATTATACTGCTACAAGAAGGGACTGATACGTCACAAGGGAAGGCGCAGTTGGTGAGCAACATAAATGCATCTACGGCTGTTGCTGATGTTGTAATGCACTACTTGTCCCTGTATGAGCCCATCCATGACGAGCAAGGGTAACACTACGATTTCCAATGATGGTGCCACCATAATGAAGCTTCTTGATATTGTTCACCCTGCTGCAAAGATTCTCGTCGATATTGCAAAGTCACAGGACTCTGAGGTATGCCTGTTCTTTTCCCCCCATATAATAGTTTTTACTTATTTGCAGTTATGACATCTGTTCAAATCTAGATGAAACTACTTTCAAATTACTTCATCTTTTGTTGGGTTTGGTTTTTAATTCTGTTCCATAGTATTTATCTCAGAATGTGATTCTTCATGAGTTGGTTGCATCATGAGCTTATTACGTTGATTCCTGATGTTTCTTAAGACTGATGCAATGGTAATGTATGAAGGCCATACAAGTTCCAGTATCCAATCCCAGTCGGTCATAGATTACTATCATTTGAGCTGCAAATTAACAACTGATTCAGAATACTTCTTGCTCTGCATTTACTTCAAAATGCATTTTAAATCGATATATAGTGCGTTCAAACTATCAATTATACCAGGCACGTGAGTTCGTAAGGAAAATTCTCAAGTGTTAGAAATTGATCTGACATAAGACTTCATGATACTGGTTTTACCATTTTGGTTACAGGTCTGACATTTTGAATGTGTAATACAGGTCGGTGATGGTACCACAACTGTAGTTTTGCTTGCTGGAGAGTTCCTCAAGGAAGCTAAGCCTTTTATTGAAGACGGTGTTCACCCTCAAAATTTAATCCGAAGTTATCGGATAGCCTCTACCTTGGCACATTGCTTCAGTGTTTTCAATTTTTTCTTGTACTTTTTAATTGGTTGTTGGTTAGTCCTAGACCTAATCCTTACACATTTGGTTCGATGCTGTATTAGGCACTTGAAAAAGTCAAAGAGTTAGCAATCAGCATTGAGGGAAAAAGCTTAGAGGAAAAGAAAAATTTACTGGCTAAATGTGCAGCTACAACACTCTCCTCAAAACTCATTGGTGGTGAAAAAGAATTCTTCGCATCTATGGTTGTAGATGCTGTTCTCGCAATTGGAGTCGATGATAGGCTGAACATGATTGGCATTAAGAAGGTGAGTGCCTGGTACGGATACTTATTTTTATTGTAATATACGTTTGATGAAATGATGACTGCTAAACCTTTTCAGGCTTTTCTTTTCCTATACAATAAACACTTTGTATGATAATGATATATATTTTTTCTTTCTTGATTACGTTAGTTTATAGGAGCCCTTCTTTGTTAGAAAGCTTATTGCGTAATTATAATCATTTTTAAACCCCTTGAAGCCCTATCAAGAGCCTGTTACTCCATTCTCCAAGTATCATCTCTTCTATTTCTTGCTTTATGTGTTCTTGCTATTACGAACCTGAGATATTGTGCTAATGAGTAATCTTGAATCTAAAATTATGGCAGGCAAATGTGTCATACCTATGATTTTAAGGGATTAAGAACGTTTTTACATGCATGAATGTGTGTGCATGCTCATGTACGACACAGTGTTGCTTGAAAGCTTCATCATGAGAGAAGTGGTTCCTTAATTTGGATAAGTCCTTTTTTGAGTTCTTAATCAGCTTGTCTTGTTTTATGGTTCTGTTGCTTGATGAATCTAACGAATCAGCAAGTATAAACTTTCGTTTTTTTAAACATTTTGATTTTCCATTATTAGCTCCATTATTTAGTCAAATTAGTAAAGAGGCACGCATGAAGTAGACTGGTTACAGGAATTATAGGTTATGTCACATGTTCAATTACGTAACTCGTGTTCATCTTGAGAATATATCAAGAGTTGAAAACAAATGCAACAACTATGACAAGCTGTCAAAAGTCTTGTTAACGAGCCATTGAACTTGATCTCAATAAAATATTTGACTAAATTGAAATATTCATGAATGGTTGTCTGTCATGGTAGGTGCAAGGTGGTAACATGCGGGATTCTTTCCTTGTAAATGGTGTGGCCTTTAAAAAGACATTCTCGTATGCTGGTTTTGAACAGCAGCCTAAGAAGTTCTTGAATCCAAAGATACTCCTTCTAAACATTGAATTGGAACTGAAATCAGAAAAAGAAAATGCAGAAATAAGGTACGCTTTTATTGGTTTTTACTATATTTATCTTTGGTAGGTTTCTGTTACTTCCCTTTTTGAAATTCATGGTTTGTGTTACCTGAATTTATTCTTTCTTCAGGCTCTCTGACCCAGCTCAGTATCAATCTATAGTTGATGCTGAATGGAACATCATTTATGACAAATTGGACAAATGTGCCAAGAGTGGTGCCAAAATTGTTTTATCACGACTGGCTATTGGTGATTTAGCCACACAGGTTGTACAGAGTTTACAATTTGAACCATGTTTTGTTAAGAGCATTGAAACTTAGTAATTTTTTTTCCAGTTATATAAGTTGATTGTAAGGATAATATGGTCAACGGTTTCTCTTATTCTCTCTTATTGCTGTGCTTTTCCACAATCTCTTGTTTGGAGATACCAATTCTTCTATGGTCGTACAAAAAACTTTGCCGAGGGTATTTCTTATATGAATTCCTTGTCGAGCAGTACTTTGCGGATAGAGATATATTTTGTGCTGGTCGAGTAAGTGAAGAAGATCTGAAACGAGTTGCAGCAGCAAGTGGTGGAACTGTACAGACAACTGTGAACAACGTCATTGACGAGGTTTACCTTATTCAAATACTAATCTTGATCAAGCTTCATGTAAACTTTTGTTGAATGCCTAGAAAATTGCTAATGAATACTTCCATTTCTAAGGTTCTTGGGTCTTGTGAGCTTTTTGAGGAGAGACAAGTTGGAAATGAGCGGTTTAATATATTCAGTGGATGCCCATCAGGCCTAACAGCCACTATCGTTCTCCGTGGTGGAGCAGACCAGGTAGTAATAACTATATTATAATTTATGCAACTATGTCTTTTTTCATCCAGGATTTCTGATATTTGTCCTTAATCATTTTCAGTTCATTGAGGAAGCTGAGCGCAGTCTGCATGATGCAATTATGATTGTTAGAAGGGCATTGAAGAACTCCACAGTTGTTCCTGGTGGTGGCGCAATTGATGTATGATACGGCTCACGTAGCTGTTAAATATCTTTATTGAGTCACTTAAGCATCAATAATTTAAATGACCCTGTATGCAGATGGAGATAAGTCGTTACCTAAGGCAGCATGCACGCACAATTGCTGGGAAGTCGCAACTCTTTATAAACTCCTATGCAAAAGCTCTTGAGGTATAGATCATTGATCTTGCAGTTGTTTGTGTTCCATAAATGTACACCTTCACCATTATAAAAATATATATTTTTTCTGTTCTTGGTTGAAGTATTTTATCAACACCAGAGCTTAGATTTATGCTAGATTTCCACCCGAGTTTGCATTAGATTGTCATCCTTGAAACTTTACTGGAAGCAATTGGTGGAATAAGAACTTCTGTGCACTTAAATTTCATATTAAGAACCTTCCGCTGTAGAACTAGTTCTTAGATCTCAAATCAAGAACTTTGATCCACCTTACACTAGTTCTTAAATTTGAAAAAGGTTAAGTTAAATGGTGATGTGCCGATTCTCATTTTGCAAAAAAATATTTTCATTACTTCTAAATGTGAAGAGCTAGTGAGCTACTAGTTTTTCCGGCTGTCATGCTTCCAGGTTGTTTTTTGTTGTTGGGATTAAAAATGAGCCATTATTTAAATGTAGTATTAGTGAGCTACTAGTTTTTCCGTCATAAGCTCTTATTGTTTTTTCGCTGTAATTTTTTTAATATGATTCTCGTGGCTGAGCTTATCCTGCATGGTTACTTACCCTTTTCTTAAAAAAGTTCTACTGTGAAACTTTATTTTAATGGGTTAGCATTTCAATTATGTATTTTTATGCCAATGTTTAGGTGATTTCCACAATGTTATTTTGATAATTGATGCGAACAAACTGAGACAAAAGCATGCACTACCTTCTGGTTAGTCCATCAACCACAGTGTAAAACAACTACTGATGGGTTCTTCATTTCATGAAAATTCAATGTAGGAATTTTGGGATATTGGCCCTTTATATGACATGATAGATAATCTTGATAATTGAATGCTGAACAGGTGAGGGTGCGCCCTATGGAGTGGATATTAACACTGTGGAACTCATGTTGATTCATTTGCCACAATTTTGGTGTGGGAAACCAGCAGTCGAAGGTACTGATTTTGATACTCCAGCAAGTAAGCCTTTAATGAAAGCAGCTAGAGTAACATTTTATTGCCTGTTTCCAGATTAATGCTATTAATGCAGCCACTGAAGCTGCTTGCCTTATCTTAAGTGTGGATGAAACAGTTAAAAATCCGAAGGTGAGGGACCTCCTCGCCAAAATGAATGCGGGCTGCAATCCATTACGCTAACCTTGTAAATATCTACATTTCATGCATCCTTCTCTTTTACCACTGCAGTCTGAGAGTGCTCAAGGAGAAGCTGCTGCGGGGGCAATGGGAGGTAGAGGGCGTGGTGGTGCTTTCAGAGGTCGTGGACGGGGAATGAGGAGATGAGCTTTGAAGTTCAAAATATATATGAAACTTCATTTGGTAAAATTCCGGAAATTTCGTTTAGTGCTAATTGGCTTCTTTTCTACAATTTGTTTATTTGCGGTGTTAAACTAGAGAGTATGTGAGTCCAGATAATGTTGGTCTTCTGTAATACTATACGATGGATTCATGCCGATTTTTTACTCTGGTAGTGATAGAGTAGGATGCTGCTCATGTTAATTTTCGTCGAACTTTTCTGCAAATGATATTTTTTTGGTTGCTTCATTGCATCTCTTGATGGGTTTAAGCTCTCACTGTCCAACATCCATTAATTCTTTAAATTGATGTTGATGATCGTTCCCACCATTAATTTTTTGATGATGTGTTAATGTAGACCATTAGATTCATAATTGAAATGGATGAAATTACCAAAATAGTCCATTTTACAAATGTAACAAAAGACATTATCAAGTAATGTGAGTTATGAAACTTGCAATCTTTGCGAACATATTTGCTCAATTATATATTTTAACCCTTCTATTTTAAACAAAAAAGGGTATTTATATCTTTTAAGTTTTAACCCTTCTATTTTAATATGTGCATTTGCCAACTCATTACTTGTTTAGCCACTAATTGCACATGAAAGTGTGTTAAAATTGGCGAATTATTGCCGACCAAAGAGACAAGTGGACTATGGGAGACAATAATGGCGCTAATAAGTCGGCTTTCCCCCTGCTCTGCATATCTAATCTTATATGTTTAAATGTTCCAAGCCCCAAGATCCCTTAATTAGTACAATTGCTACTTCCTATTTGTTGAGTGTTGATCAATAAGTAGTACTATGAGTTTGGGGACAATTCAATAATTTCGTATATTATTTACATATCCTAACGGGACCCCAAATATTCCAAAATTGATATTGAACCCACCTGTTGACATCATTGAAGCTTCTGGTCACCTTCTTATTGACTTTGGAAGATCAAAACCAAGATTCCAAATATTGCATGCGAATATGTGATTTGCATTTTAAGTATTTAAGGATGATATTTGAGTAATGATTTTAGTATGATATTAAAATCGGGAAGAATGATTTTATTAATTTATACGTTTTTTGGTAGGCAATTCAAAATAGATTAATAGAAGTGCTCATAGCCTTTAAGGCTATTCGAGTCCAAATTACATGAGACAACATTAAAAGTATTGATAATAATGTCTTTTAGATTCCAAAAACATCCTACGTTAGTAGGTAGCCAAAAGATTTCACAACTTCTTTTGTCTTCTTCCTGCATGATCTTCTTCCAATCCTCGTTGTTCAGCTTTACGATAGCTTTCTAAACCAAACCCGCCAAGTTAAAAACCATCAAGAACAAATATAAACCGAATTTATAAATAAGATCTTTTGCAGAATCAAAGCAAAGTGAAATTGCTTCGGCAACGGAAAGCAGAGACAAATTTTGCACATAATTATTGTCAATGTAATTTATACGTTTCAATCGAACGAACACATGTAATCAATTTAGCTATATTAATATCCAAATGTTTTTAAGACCCGCAAGCACCTAAACTGAATAACTATGAAGTCTTCATTAGCCAATACATTCACACTTAGGAAAAAAATGAGTTCTATTTTCTCGAATTCAGAATACATGCTTAATGGATCATATTAAAAAATCTGCTGGAACAGCAACATGTGTTTACAAGTTTCAACTAATCGAACCTACACCGGATGATATTTCAAGTTGACCTTCAATAAATTAATGAAAGAAGGAAATAAACAGGCCTACACCAGATAAACCTCATCATTAAATCCAAGAAAATCGATTTTTTTTATTGACAATATCATGTTGCATAAATGGAATATTACAATTTACGAATCTATATAATTTCCCTTTGATTGCGGTTATGAAACAAAACATAAATAATTAAAAAAAGAGAGTAATCTAATATTAGTGATATAGTCATATGGAACAACATCCAGAAAATGTGGTGGTGTGGTTCTGAGTAGCCTCATCTCTCGTTGAACATAGTTGAATAAATATTGCACGTGCAAACAGGTTCATATCTTGTAAAACTATGTATAAAATCCCCTCTTCCGCCTTCACTATTTCGATCAAACCTCTTCTATTCTTTCCCTCTCAATCCTTTTCAAGAAAATTCATTTATTAATTCATAGAATCAAGTTGTATTCAAACAATGAAGATGCTAAGTATATTTTGCATCCTACTTATGTCATCATTTCATGTCACATTTTCTTTGATTGATGGTAAGTTCTTTGTTTTAGTTACAACTTATTATAAAGCATTAAATGGGCTGTATAACTATTATTCTTTCTTTCAATTAGAACATCAAGGGGTTCATTTTGTTCTACTATTACTAGATCAAACCATTGTTGAAAGCTACTTTAATTTGTTATTGAGAATAATGATTTGCATTATTAAACATTGGTATTTAATGCTACATTGCATGTTTCCATTTTATATGGAACTTATAAGTTATAATGCACATCCTTTTACTAACACAAATCTTGGTTTTTGAATGATCTTTTGTAGGATTATTGCCAAATGGGAATTTCGAAAGAGGTCCAAAATCATCAGACTTGAAAGGAACCAAAGTGATAAACCCTCACGCAATACCACATTGGAAACTCACCGGTTTCGTAGAATACATAAAATCAGGCCAAACACAAGACGACATGCTGCTAGTAGTACCTGAAGGAGCTTATGCAGTAAGGCTAGGGGATGAAGCATCCCTTAAAACTTGGGTCAAAGTGAAGAAAGGTAGTGTTTATTCGCTCTCTTTCACCGCGGCTAGGACTTGTGCCCAAGAAGAGAGATTGAATGTATCAGTTTTCCCAAGCTCTCATGCACATCATTGGGGAATCTTGCCTATACAAACTATGTATGGAAGTAATGGTTGGGACTCTTATGCTTGGGGGTTCATTGCTGAGTCTGACCTGATTGAGCTTGTGATTCACAATCCTGGAAGGGAGAAGGATCCAGCATGTGGCCCTCTTACTGATTCTGTTGCCCTCAAGACCTTGTTTCCACCAAGGTTTTCAACAAGTAAGCTCCTTTATTTTTTCACTTAGTCCATCGCGAGTAACCCAGGACCATACATTTTCCCAATGAAGCATATGATGCATGTATGAAACTAACCAATATGACATATAATTGTGATTGCAGAGAACTTGTTAAAGAACGGAAACTTCGAACAAGGACCATACATTTTCCCAAAGACATCATGGGGAGTCCTAGTTCCACCCCATATTGAGGATGATCATTCCCCTTTACCAGGATGGATGATTGAGTCCCTCAAGGCAGTGAAATACATTGATGCAGAGCACCACTCTGTCCCACAAGGCCAAAGAGCAGTCGAACTTGTTGCAGGAAGAGAAAGCGCGTTAGCGCAAATAGTCCGAACCATTCCAGGGAAATTCTACTCCCTCACTTTCTCAATTGGAGATGCCAGGAATTCTTGCCATGGATCAATGGTAGTCGAAGTTGCGGCGGGGAAAGCTGTTGTTCAAGTTCCCTATACATCTGCTGGAAAAGGAGGATTCATTCACTCTCAAATGAAATTCAAAGCTGTTTCTACACGTACCAGGATTAGATTCCTTAGCTCATTTTATCACATGAAGAGTGACAATTCTGGCTCTATGTGTGGTCCTGTTGTTGATGATGTGAAATTGGTTCTAATTAGAAGTGCATAGTTTAAGCAACATTTGTTAAATTGAAGATTATATAATTTAATCGAAGTTAGTTAACTTCACTTATATAATGTTGGAGTGCTAAGAAACACAAGAAGATTTGCATTTGTATCTAGAGAATTTGTATTTGAAGGACACTATCATAATTTCAATAGAGAGATATCGAATAAATATTCTTCTTATATGAGTTCATCACATGTATGTATATCAATTTATTCAATTAATGATTTTCATATTCCTATACATTTATTAGAATCGTATATAAATCATGTTTATAATATTTCTATTAATTATTAAGCAAATAATGACCTTATTTCATTTAATCGATACCTTAAGAATTTAATAATAAATTTTTAGTAAAAGCTCCTATGCACTTTGATTTAGATTCATATCAATTTGTCAAAATTTAATACTCTCTCCATCCGAAACGGTCCATCTATTTTGCTTTTGTATGAGTATTATTCATAATGTTTTATTTTATTGTGAAAGTTAATGTATAAATGTGTTACATTTAATGAAAATATTATAGTTTTTAAATAAAATAATAATGTGTTATTTTTTTTTTTCTAATTTTGCATTCACATTATGATATTTTTTTGAAATTTTATAAGGTTAAAAGCAAGTTTATATGGTTTGTTAAATTTTGTGTTTATACTAGGTTAAGATTATATCACATATTTCATTTTTCATTTTTAAATTTAAAATAATTTTAGAAAACAATCAAAACAAATATCATAATTTGAAAAAAAAAACTCTCTCCGTTCCTAAAAGATTATCTAGTTTTGATTTTTTAATTTTTTCATAATGAATTTTGATCGTAGATATTTTTATTTGTGTTATATGAAAAAATTAAAAAGTTAAAATTAGATAATTTTTTAGTAAGGAAGGAATATAACATATACTCCGTAATATGAAACAACATGTAACATACGATAGATTCTCATTAAAACCAACCTAACAAGGAGCCAAACCCCTAGCATCTTTCATTTGTGCCTGAAATTGACTTTTTTGGTAGATAGATCCATTTCCTCAGTGTAGGGGCTGACCTGAGATCACCATGTGGAGAAGAACACTCTCTTTCCACCTCCGCAAACTCTCCTCTCCGCCGTTGCCACGCCCCTCAACCACCCTCTTCCCTCGTCATCTCTCCACATCATCTGGTAATTTATGCTCATACTTCAATAACAACAATAACATGTTCCGATGTCTCTTTTTCTATTATGTTTATGAGGCATAAAGGGTCGGATTGTACGTAGTCTTAATATTTAGTTACTTTATGTTATTTTCGAATTGACCAAATATATCCTTACTTTTAACACTTTTTTTTCCAACCATAGGAATTATAGATAGAAAATTTTAATGTAACACTAGGCCCGAGTCCACAATAGACACAAATGCCTTTTTCTTTGATTGCTACATCAATCATCGTCATTTATATATGAATCGTGAAACCCAACAAGTGATACATTAAATACCACATATTCGGTGCTTGAAACCCGTAAATACTGTTTGTAGCAGAGACCTCTTTAATAGAAGATTAAATAGAAGAGTAAAGAAGCTTTGATCAGATACCATTAGACTATTTAGAACTTTATTTTTTACACTACTTAAATTCATAACGACATTCCACTTTTGACATTAAATTACATTTATCAATGCATACTTGTGTGTATCTTTCCACAAAGAAAATTAAGGGGTGAAAATGAGGAGTTGGAGTATGGTTACTAATGTTCGGAGTGCCGAGTTTTGAATATATAAACATAACTTGATTGTGCTATTAGTGGATGAGCGTGTTTCCTAAATTTTATTGTCTAATGATAGATAATGTTGTTTCCAAGAAGAGAGTGGAAGATGTGATGCCTATAGCCACTGGACACGAACGAGAAGAGCTGGAAGCTGAACTTGAAGGAAGGATTGAGTCTTTATTTGTCATTGCGACTTTTTTGTTTAAACTATTTGTATTATATAGAACTATGGATTGATTTTTTTTGTAGCTAGAGAGCTGAATTATTTGTTAACAGAATGATGAAATAATGTTAGGAAGTAAATGATGGTTTAATAACAATTATCCAGCTACCTTTTGGTACTAAGGTAAATTTTGAATCTCGTATTAGATGATGTTCTGTGTTCCTTATATGTTGTCAGGTTGTGTTTTGTTTATGATAGAATATAATAATTGGGCTTCCTTGCTTATTTTACCAATAAAGAAGGAGCACATTTATAACCCTAGCGCTGTTTCAACTATTATTACAAATAAGAGTATACAAGTAGTCTTCATAATATACTAGCCTTTTCATCTAACAATGAATATCCAGCTCTACGTGCTTCGTCCGTCAAGGCCGAACGGATTTCTGCATGCGATTGGCCACAATACACAACAATACCAAGTAAGTGATTTACGAAGCCCACCAATAAGTCAGTACCAACAAGCCGGAGACAACATCGCCACCCCACGACATCAAAGAGACTCGACTGATAAACTAGCTCGTCGCTCGGGAAGACTGCGAGACAAGATTGCCACCGAAGAAAACACATAAACCGTAGAAGCGATTTTCAGACGGAACCCCGCCTAACTGCATCGCTACTCATAAATCAAAGCATTCAACAGATTATGTAGGCGCTGGCACCATAACGGGTGCTGACCTCAATCTAATCAATGATCCGCTTAAGAAAGCATTCCATGTAGACGGCCAGCGGGAGTACGCATTTAATGTATTTACCTGCTGAACCGCATAAAACGCCCGCCCAAGAATGCGGTATATCAGCAGGCCCACGAACCGCGAACAACGATGGATCCTCGTCAGCGCTAATTTAAGGCCACTTAACTCGATTTACGGGTCAACAAAGCGTAAGTCGGATCGCACGGTGCCTGACGGCAACGATACCAAGATATCGCTTATGATAAAAAGCAGACCACCCCGATGAAGAACAACAATACCTAAAAAATAGCCGGCATAACCGGCATCCGTCATAGCAAATTCAAAGATTTAAGACATAATGTAATTAAATAAAAAGCATCGATGAAATTTATCAATGCCATCAAAATATAGCAGAAGATAAAGAAATATTTACAAAGCTGATAAATAAATGAAGAATGATCGAAGTACTATCCAAGCGTTGAGACATGGGGTCAAGAAACTGCTGATACTGTATTCTATTGCTTAAGCATCATATAAAGATTCGCAGTTTTGCTAAATATAAATCGTAAGTGACAGGATCCCTTTAAAAAGAAATGCATACATACATACGTTTCGGAATCACCAATGAGAAAAACCTTTTAACATCTAATCACTGACAGATCAGATTCTGTAGAGAATATAAAGCGAAATTAACACCGTGACGTATGCAGATCCGGTTTAACAACGGATCAAGCGTTTCACTCACAATCAACGCAACTGGCTGACTTTCGACCATCACCTACAAGACGAGCTTTATAGCTTCTCAAAGCGATTTACTCCACCGCATTTACATTTAAATATCCATAGATCGAATAATGTTAACACCCGGCCAAGACGGTATCAAAGATCCCAAGTATTATTTTAATTTAAAGTATCATGATGCCCAATGACGTACATTTTCCAAATTTCTCAACGCTGCTTATTTATTTGCATTCTTTGGGACGGTGAAGCGTATGAATGAGTAATGCAAGAGGTATTTGTGGATTAAAGCTCGAATATGTATGGGAAATGATTTACCTAATTGTGCTGAATTCTGAAAGTAATTTGTGCCAGTTGTTTTAACTCGCCGGCAGGGCGCGAGCGGGTGCCGCGGTCGATGTATGAGTACGCTGGCCGGGCTGCTCGAGAGGTCGGCTTTGCGATCGACGCGGGATGGCCGGTGATCGTGGCGCCGGGCGCATAACGTAATGGGTTTTGAGGCAACAGTATGATGCCGCCAAGACATTCGCCGACTCAATAATAATTATACGACAAGAGTTACAACATTTGTACCACAACGGTCGGCGAGTAACTCAAGAAAACACACCTGCGTAACGGGGCCGGTGCTTAATAAACGCGGCTGAGCAAAAAAGGATAATTTTGCATAATTCAAACACTTAAGCGAAGATAAAAAGGGTCGCTTGCTATAAAAGCGTAATGAAAGTTGTCGTAGCAGATTTCAAGGTAAAATATTTTGTGAGATAGCCATGCTCGGGGTTACAAGGCGCCAGAAATTGGGCGTACATCGGGTACGGTATAAAAAGAGTACTGGCTGGCGATTATTAATGGCGCGGAGTTGCCATTCAAATTTCGCTTATTTTGGCGAGGAAATAGATGGCACAGCGCGGGCATTTAATACCGCGATTGCCGTGATAAATTAACGAAATAAGAAGGACCAAGCATCATTATCATATCGAGATTTCTTTTAATTTCGCTGTCAAATCGGGATGCATAAAGAGCGTTAAACACGATAAAAGTAGAGCATTTCATGATGGCGAGATAATGGAAAGTCCACAAAAATCGTAGTACCATTCATAAAAATTATAGACGATGATCCCAATAAATCAAGATCAAGTAAGCTCCAAAGATCACTATGAATAATATCAAAAGCGCATAAGAAGATATTTTAATGAAGGAAGCGCAATTTAAATTTTGTTTACTGCTAACACAATGATCACAAAGTTCTTAAATAGATTCATTACAATCAATAATTGCTTTCTGAGGGAAGAAAAATGCGGGCTCCCTTGACGACCTAAACGCCAGACGTTATAAACTGAAGAAGAAAAGTCGAAAATTTATGGATTTATACGAAAGGCCATGATAGGTAGAGCCGGCCATTGCCATATCGCATTTGGCATCAATAATTCGTCCGAAAACTTTCACGGAAAAGTTCCAAAGCGGATCAAATTCAACGGATACATTATTTAAATAGAAATTTTCTTAATTTAAAAATTTTAATTTTTAACATAAAACCATGGTAACAACGCCATGGCCATGTGGAAGGAAGTAATCGACTGATAACCGTTAATATAAATTGTAACGACTCATTTCCAAACAACTAATGCTATTTATCGCTAAAATTAAAAATAAGTTATGAAGAAAGACTTCGATCTGAAGTCGCATTTTGGGAAGAAAGACCAAGATCCACGTATCAACTGCATTTGTTGACAGAATCAATGCTGTATAAATTGCTTGATACCAAAGAAATTTCAGCATTTTCCTTAGTGAGGTAGTACCGAATCGGCCCATTATTCCAATGGGAGATGAAGAGGTCGTAGCGCGATCTCTTGACCGCGCGGCCGCCAGGTCGCTACAGTCCAGCCAGTGTTGGCAAGTGCATTTCACCGTGAGCATCACCCGGTAGCGAGGCTGGCGATCACCGATCCATTTGCGGCGACGGCAGCCTCGCCGTTTCGCCGGTTCGGGTCTGCTTGACAGAATACGGCCAAGTGCCGAAGCCTGGGCGGCGACGGGTCGGCGCCGGCCGCATGACATGTTGACGACGGTCATGCCCATTTCACAATAAGCCGAAGCATGTCCGAAATCAATATTTTTCTTAAGAACCGATTCCTCTAATACAGTACGGATCGAGCATGATAAAATTCTCAGTGGCGGGCTCGATCGGGCGAATCGAGTACCAACACCATTATACGTGACCGCGACCAAGAATGTCGAACCAAACGATTTTTTCGAACCTGGGCACCAACGCTCCTTAACATCCACTAGACTTTTTAAATCACGACAAGATGCGCAGGTTGTACAAAATTGTATTACGCGAGCCGCTTCAAAATTTGCTCCGCGACAAGACTCCGAACCCTCATTATCCTCGAAAATATATTCTCGCAACCGTCTAAAGTACCATAGTCGCGAGTCCCCGCCTCAATTATAATATTGGGCGAATTTTTAATATCAGAAGATAAATCCACTCGGCGCATGCAGGCCAAGCAGATCCCCAGATCATCAGACCGCCGCGATCGCGCCGACGCTGGGGAAATAATTACGATTTAATAACCTTGCAGAAATGACAACGGTTAAAAAAAGCCCGACCCAAGTCGAATATATAACGCTTCCATCTCCAATGTAATCTGCATAATGGCGCCGAATATTCGAGCAACGGCCAGCGATTGAGCTTGTTATTAGCCGATGAGGTCGGCGCCGAGGTAAAGACGAAGAAATGTGGTAAGTCATACGCTAAGCCATGCCATTATACGCGAAAGTAGCGGAGAGTACAAATAGTATTACGCCATTGAGTATACGGTTCACGCGACGACGTCAAGGATTATTTGGTGTCAGATACGCGAAAGCGCATTGAAAGATAGTACGCGAATGCGTAGAACAAAAAAATAGGTTGTGTTATTTTTAAGTTTCCTCGACAATACTACGATAATATAATAATCATTGTTTTATTTTATCAATAAAGATATATATATATATATATATATATATATTATATATATATATATAAGTGTATAACCCCTAAAGTAGTCCAACTATTATTTATAAATAATATATACGGTAGTTCCAAGCACAATGTAGTCTGCTAATAGTTTGTCATTAATATTATTTAATTTCAAGTTTAAAACAATTGCCAATCTACCTATTTTTATGTTTCATGTCGTGGACTGCAATGTGTTAATTATGTTTTGGCCAGAGTGAAATTTTTGTGGTACATGTAGAATTCACTGTCACTGGAAGAATTGTTTGATTTTTAATCTCACTCTGGATCATGCAAGTAGGTTCCGTTGTGGGCAATGGTTGACTTTAGCTAGACGTGACCAGTGGGAAGTGTGAAACCCCGTGTTGTGCCCTTGTGTTTGTCACTTCTTTTTTGTTGGCATATAGGTGAAGGATGCTTATGTTGTTGCGTAAATCATATTATACGTACCATACTCTGCATAAAGTAGTGATACTTTTTTAAATTGACATTGTAAAGATTGATTTACAATTCTAAGAGTAATGTATATACTAATGACAGAACATGATGGTTGTCCTTTTCTCGGATGTTTTTTTTTTAATTGTAGAACATGCTCAAATTTATTCATCTCATTCTTGTAAAAAATAAATTTGTACTTATCTATCATCTGGTTGTTTACCCCCGCTGCCTTATCTTACTTGAAGGAAGCACCTGCCATCATTAAGTCTTATTATGACAGAAGAATCGTAGGATGCCCTGGGGGCGAAGGTGGTATGTGTCCTGCCACTCAAAAAAATAAATTGTTAAATTGTTCTTTTCATCGTCGAATTTGAGGTGGTTTAACAACTATTTGTTTCCCTTTTCATTATTTCAACAGAAGATGAGCATGATGTTGTTTGGTTCTGGTTAGAGAAGGGCAAATCTCACGAGTGTCCAGTGTGCTCACAGTACTTTGAGGTAATTGAAGCTGACATTCAACTTTGTTACTTGATTTGATGTTTGGCACATCTCTTTTTTTAGAAAATACAGTTTTTGAGCTACCAGCTGCAAGAAAGCTTTATATTTAAGCTTAAATCCTTATAGCCAGTTTTATAATTTCCACCAAGAAAAGTTCAGAAAAAACCCTTCTTGACAATGGCATATTAGAGTTGGTTATTGAAATGAATTACCTTAGTCTAGAGTATGATGAAAAATTGCTGTGATTTAAAGGGGTGTGGTTTTGGGAGGGGTACAGTCATAAGTCATAACTTCATACATTACTTGCAACAAAATAATGCTCTTTGCTGAACATCTATTTTTTGTGGTACAGTTGGAAGTGGTTGGCCCAGGAGGACCTCCTGATGGACATGACGATGATGATTCCGACCATCATCACTAATTCGACCGGGTATGCCAGTAGAAATGCTAGTGGATTGATATGATGCTAGACCTAGTATATTCTACAAACTTCATGATTCAAAGGCCTCCTGCTTTCTAGAGATGTAACATCTTTTGGCAAACCAAAGTCCGATAGTTTTCCTTTTCAGATTTGGGGTTTGGAGTTTCATTCGTCCTCCATTGACAGTACGGACAACTATTTTCTTTCATACTTATTTGTCAAAGCAATAATACATGCACAAAAGCATTCGTCATTCGATTGTTCTCCAAATAAATTGAAACAATTTACGTTATGACCAGAACACAATTAAATATTGATAACAAAAATAGATGATGGTATTAGTTTTCAATAATCAAAATAAATTTAATACTTTAGCCACCGTATTAAACCAATATAAACCACGATAATAACTGTATACATGATCCTGAACTAGGCGTAAGTGATGGGGTAAATTTTCAGTATACATCTACATTATTTTTCTAATGTCCTGAACCTCTCATGAACCAAGAACATTCTTTCAAGATCTTGTTTTCTTCGAAGAACAGGTACTAAGCTTTTCGACGAGGAGGAAGAAGTTGAAATTGCAATAATTTTCCCATGACTCATTGCATAACGATTATGTTGTGAACCATCATTGCCGTTAACCTCTTCTAGTTCTTGATGTCTTTGAACAACGACAATTTGCTCTTGTCCGGAAGTCTTTGCCTCCCCACTGATTGTCGTACTGCGGCTTGGTTTGGGGTAGTAGAAGTCGGTAGGGAAGAGATATTGAAGCCCTCCAATGCCTGCCATATACACTATATTGTAGTGAGATCTTTTCTTGATGTGAAATATTTGTTTTCAGAGAATGGTTAGAAGAATTCTGTTTATGGTCTAATTTATAGCAACATATGAGATTTAAGTCTTTCTAGGACTGGGAGATTGCCTTGGACATTACGGTGTCTTGAGCTCCAAGGTTGAAAGTATTTTTATTTATGGGTGCTTCTAAGCCGTCTTTTATTTACTTTATTTTCTTCAAGTTTATATTATTCAATTGTTCTGGAAGTTCGCTTAACATGGGTTTCCTTTTCTCTTTGTTTATCGGTCAATAGTTCGAGAAATATTTAAAGGCTTACTCTATGATGCTTATGTTGTGGTTACTCAAATTTTTATCATTAAATCATCACTTTTTTATTTTAATGATTAATATTGAATATAAATAATTTGATAATTCAATGATCAAGATATGAAAAGCATCTATTTTAGTATTTTCCCAATAAAACATATGTAGCTACCAGACTATATATCGACCTTAAAGGCCTAGACAATATTACCCCCAACAAAAAAGATGAAACAAATCCTTGAGTATAAATATTTCAGGTTACAAGTATCCAAAAAATTAGAAACTGTAACATCCTTCAACTCACAAGACGGGGCCGGTACATATTAAATTATTCTTTACTGGCCTCGATTCACAAATCACTAGATTATCTCCAAAGACGCTTTTTGTTCTCATTCACGCCAGATACCTAAAAACTTTCCAAATGGCCAAGTAAATCATGAAGACATGCCACCGCTACCCATTAATCAAATCATATTAAACATATCACACATATTTTGAATTCCAGATGGTAGAAACACTGGCTTTAAAATTAATGCATGCATAACTTTCAAATAACACGTCACGCCGAGCTAAGATAAAAACTGTGTAGTTGTCAAAAACTCCAATATATGTAATAGGTGACACCACTCCAGGGAGAAAGCGACAATTATATTCTTTTTTTTATAATTTAACTTATAGTCCCTAATAATGACGTATACTACTATATAAATATAGCCAGTGATTTATAATTTGAAAACTCAAATAAATTTGTGATCCTTAAGCTCTATCTAGCCTCTAGCTATCGAAGGAATTGAAGAGATGGAAGTAGAAAAAAACGGAGGTGAAACTTCACAAGCTGGTCCTTATTTTTCTCACCTCTAACTCCATACCAGATGGGGCAGTTTCATCTTTCTCATAGGTAAATCTCTCCATCCATTGATAAACTAATTTCACATTGTTGCTTGATTAAATTAATAATTTGTTAACAAGAGTTGGCCGGGAAGTGGGAACATTAACTTCAATTAATTTAATAAATTCTAGCAAGTCTTTTCAACTTAGTTTGATTGGCAATACCTACGGGCTACTAGTCTAATCATGAACTCTGAAACATGGACGTCTATGTTATATACGTTTGAAGAATTAATAGACTTTGCATCAAGACCTCGTAAGGATTCATATGATATGAGTGTGTTGTTTTTACACTCATATTACAACGTACCTATACTTCTTTATTTTTCTTTTTAGTTCAAATATCTAAAATTCGATCATTCAATACACAATTTCGTAGTATTTCACGTTTAAGTTCATTTAATCACGGGTCACCAGAGATTAGCAAAAGTCTTGGATTATTCATTGAAGTTATATAAATGTTGCATATATGATTCTTGTTTTTAATAAATTATTAGATACTAACGGATATTAGATTGTAGTTTATAGGTGACCAACTTTATTATAAGTGATAATAAAAACAACGATTATCAAGCTGAATTAATATAAATTTTATAAATCGAATTAATAAGTGCATGTCTATTTATATCACTATTTTTACATTTTAAAATATGTATTTCGACAAGTTACAAATTACTTACCAAACCAATTTATAAATCAAAAAAAAGAAGTAGCGTATTGCTACTTTTCCAAAAAAGTTAATTTTCAACCTATAAATTACAATTACTTAAAGTTGAGTGATATCCAAACACTTCCTTTTAGCCAAATCATAACTTGATTTACTCTCAAAGACATTTAGTCTGGGTAAGTATCCTATTTAGTAGCCTTTCTATTCAAGAAAAGTCTCTGGCTCGATTCCTCTGTATGATTAATTTTCTCAAGCTAGAGCTTTTGCATGCTGTGTCAAGAAAGCATTGCTTCACGCAGCCAGTAATTTCGTGTGAGTAGAAGACAAGCTGTTTATTGGTACTGGCAATGTCCATTACTTACCGTAATTTAATCGGTTGTATTTATTATCGTATGTAATTTCTAATTCCTATTGTTTAGTATAAAAAAAACTTATAAGTTTATTTTGATCAAAAATAGATTTAGACAATGTGCCAAACACCCTCTATATGTTTAGCTTATGTAATTTCAATTACCATAACTAAAAGCAAAGGGTTGCATAAATAAACGACTCAAGATAACGGAACGCACATAACGGTAATGAACGCCAGAATTAACGCACATACGGAATGATTTGTTAACAATTCAATTTCTTTATTTGATACGTTATGAATCAAATAATTTATCCTATATATTTCATTTATGATAATACAAACAAATATATATTAAAGTAATATATTTATTAATTATAGATTTTATTTATTTATTTCTTATAAAATAATTAGGTAAAATAATGTTAATATATTCATTTCAAGTATATATTTTAAAGTAATTAGTAGTAATTTCATAGTTTTATAGAAATAATTATATTAAGTTTCATGTTATATTATAATATATTGGTTTTAAAATACAATATATTTAGTTTTAAAGCGATATTAAAAAATATTACTTAAATATATTTTTCAAAAAAAAATCAAAAAATTGATACATATTCATTAGAATTATAGATTTTAACGTAATTTACATATTATTATTTTAAAGAAGTCGCGCTGCTTCACGACACACTTCTACAAGCAAATTAATACTGTGACTCCGCGATGTTAATCAGAAAGAATCGCCCGCTGTCGAGAGCGCTGAAATTAGAGTATTTTCGATTTCTATATTATACTACAACAATCGTTGTGAATAATTCATTTACTAATTCTTAGCTTAAACGAGATTAAACTAAGAATTCAATAAATAAGCATCAGAATTACTAAATCGAACTCACGATAATATCGCGTTAATACTGCATCGCTAGATCCTTACGCATAATCAATATAATAATAATCATAATTACTAATTATATTATTATACAACTAATATTATACAGTCCGTAAGATCACACACATACAACGACGTTGAAGCTTATATTCCATGTACGGAATTAAATCGTATTGCTAGGGGACAGAATGATCAAACTCCATTTGGTATATCGACGGCGATTTTTACACTTATAAGATAAAATCCATATTGAACTAAATCGAATAAATAAACTTGTAAGTTTATTGAATGACCTAACTAATATAGTTCACACGTAACTTCAAGAAGCCATTTTACTCGCTTAAAGAATAAAGCTGCTTACCCGCTTAACGGCTAACTTAATTACAATCTAGCTGTTCTTATTCTGCTTTGGTAGCGGCCAAGGTTTATATATATGGCGGTTGGAAAATCTATTAAAGCCCTTGTCATCTTCCTCTTCCAATACCGCCGTCTCTCCCTTTCTACCAAATTTGAGTCAAGTTTTGACTCATATTTGTTGTCCAATAAGCTTCATAAGCATTCTAACAAATTCAATCACGAGATTCAATCGTTTCTGCGACTAACCTAGCCATTTTACCTGGCGCGCTACGCACAAGATTTCAAAGGAGGTCTCGGTTGAGAAAGCCACAATAATATTATCCACAGACAGAAAGATTTCAGATTCATACGCTGCATTTAATTCTATATATACGTATGTTTTGTAATTCGATTTATATATTTATTCGACTACAGATTGCTCACAAGCATTGGCCATGAATTACCAAGTAATTTTTCATACCCATTTACAAGACACTACTCTTTTCCAGGAGGTAAAAAGGGACATACTCCCAAGTTCCATTTAACAACTAATGCCTCAACCTCCCTATCCATGGCTTGTAACCAGCCTCGGATCTTTAAGCAGCTCGAGTATAAGTTCTAGGTTCACTAATATTTGCAAAGAAGAAAGAAAAGCTTGATGATTAAAAGAAGAAATATCAGCATCAATAGACTTACTAAAAGAACTTTGCACACCATAGCAATACATTAGTCCTACAAATGTGCTGGTATCTTATGAACTCTAGTTGATCTCCTAAGTATAGGAGCATGATCATGCATAATAAAATCACCAGGAGACTCTTGTGAATGTGCAGATTGAGAGTCAACAATGTCTTCTGCAAAAATAGGGGAAGTAGGAGAACATGTATATATGGAACATTATTATTGTTTAAATGACTAGCAGGATAGTAAATAGACTGGAAATTCATCAGGCATAATAGGTAATATATATAGTGTCATGGGCAATTGTGTAGAGTGAAAAGGATAACATGTCTCATGAAAAACAAGAATAAAAAAAACAGACTTGACTGAAGATTATATAATTTGTATGTCTTTCTTGCCAAAGGGGTAGCCAAATGAACATACACAAGCCAATGATCTAGAGTCAAATTTTAATCTGCTAGGGTTTAGAAGTTGTGCATAGCAAAGGTATCCAAAAGCCCCTTAAATGAGCTTTGAAGTAGGCTGATCACCAAACAATTTGTGATATGGAGTGATATGATTGAGAGAAGATAATGGGAACCTATTGATCAAACAGGGTAGCAGTCAACAACACTCCTTAAAACAATAGGTAGATTTGATCAAAACAAAATGCTCTAGAAGTTTCTAATAAATGCTTATGTTTTCTCTCCAACTCCATTTTGTAATCTATTTTGTTGTGTGCAGCAGTGCTACAGTAGATAAATACTTCCAATTTCCTTTCTCTCCACAGAATACAACAACTGGCTGGCTACTAACAAATCTCATTCCGTTAAGTACTGATCCCACTAAGCTCCTTTAAAGCCTCATCATCATCAGGCCTAGAACATTCACCAGTTACAAAACCAATTCATTCTTTTGCTAAGAGTTATTTCAACCGATTCATGCCAATGATTGTAATTATTCGATTCAACAATCTTGTTGCTAGAACATAATTCAGATGATCCGAACGGTGCAGCTTATAGCGATCCGGAATTCAAAAAACTTGATTAAGTGTTGAATTGAATTCAAAAAATCAATGCTAAATTTGAGATTTTTTTCTAATAATTAAAAACTTATAATTGGATCATGATGTGCTCTGATATCATGTTGAATCTACACTAATTCATGTTATCAAACTGAGAATTGAGCTTAATTGATGGAGAAAAGAGAGAAATCAAAGTTAGGGTTCATACAAAATTGAGGAAAACTATTTTATTGAATTATTTCACAAACTGTTTTCACTGAAATACAATTGAACTGAGAAATAATATATATATGTACGTAGCTGACTTCCAACAAACACTTTCTAGCTAATTCCCAACTTTAAAATGTAATGCTTGAACTTTATTGTCAGTGATTTTTAATCTTCTTCTTCATGTAGGCACCAAAACTTGCCCTGGTAGTCTCTATCGCAGAACACTAATTTGATTTATCGTCCTACCTTTTAAAAAATGCGTTATCATTATCAAACAAAGCATGAGACTATTGAGAGAGTATAAAATACCAACAAAGTATAATGTCATTACAACCAAGACTTCCAACAACATTAAAAGTTAAAAACACAACAGATAACAAGCCCTTTCACAGATCACTACTAGGGGCAATATAAAAGTTTTGCCCTCAAACGAGGACATTGCTGAAAAACCAAATCACAACCAAAACAACATAAGTAAATCTTGAAACTATCATCCAATCCATACTACATCATGATCAGTAATCCCTCTTTCCAGGGGTAGTAGTAGTAGTATCAGTAGTTGTATGATGCCCCTCATCAGTAGTGTCTCCACCCACCCCAAAAGTATGTTTCACAGCATCAGCGGCACCTTGAGCCATACTCTTGATCTGTTCACCTGTCTGCTGAAGAACCCCTCCAGTCTTCTCCTTCCCAGCCTGTGCACTGTCTCTAGCAGATTCCCCCATCTGCGACGCTTTGTCTTTCGTCGCCCCGGCTGCCTCCATAGTCTTATCCTTAGCTGCCTGAGCAGTCTCGGCGGTTTTGTCCCATGCAGCCTGAGCAGCCCCGGACGTCTTGTCCTTAGCATCGCCCGCCTTGTCGGACATGTAGCTTCCAGTTTGATCCTTGCTCTGGAGGGTTTTGTCCTTAGCTGATTGGGCAGTTTCGGAAGTTTTGTCCTTGGCTGCTTGAGCTTTCTGCTTCATGGCATCAAGAGTTTGCCCAGTCTTTTCCTGCATGTAGATACATGAATGGAAACTATTTAAGAATTATTAATTCACACTATATATATAGTCTCTTCATTTAACAAGTTCACTCAGATTTAAATTTTAAAACTCAAATATATTTATATTTGTTAATTAAGATGACATAGTTTATTTGTTACTTTAATAACTATTGAAAAATAAACTAAACGATGCTTTTAAAATAATAACATGCATCAATATATACCTCTAAAAATTACCCACCTAAGCTAGGTAAGGATGACAAATTGACAAGTTAAGATATTACACAACCCTTACTATATACTCCGTATATAAATTAGAAGGGATAGTTTGTTTACCTCAAGTAACATCTATTAGCATTTATTTATGATATTTTTTACAAAGTATACAAATTATAAACAATTGGAATAATCATCAAAATAAATTTAAACATGAAAATATAATTACCTCAGTGCGACCTTTGGTTTCACCTGCATTGTAGCTTTGTTGATGAGAAGTCATTTTTCCTTTTCTGTTGAGTAGTGTTGAATCTCACTAACAAGTTTATCTATGAGAGAGAGTTTTCAATTCTTTTGTAGAAAGAAACAAGAGAATGAAATTGGAAAGAAGAGATGTTGATGAGTGTTTGATTATGAAAATGTTGGGAGATTTGCATGGATTAATATAGAGGTTGAGATGAAATGTGGTGTGGACACGTACGGTGCGCTGCTAGACGCGTGTATTTGGACGTGGCTAATATACTGTGGAACCAGCTCGGTTCAGTAACTTACGTACCACTATTTTATTGTGTTTTTTATGATAGAGTTGTTATAAATTGATGATCTATTATATGGGCTTGTGATTTTGGACTACCTACCTTCTTTTTATTAATTGCCGACAGTAGACAATATTTAATTTTTGGTTCATCGGGCCAATAACTGAGCCATGGCACATGACTACATGAGTAATCAATAGGCTGTTAGCGGATTGGTATTTGTTCGGTATTTGAATTGAAAAACCGACTCAAGTATTAGTCCGGTAGATTTGTAAGTTGGATTCACACGGCTAAAAAGTGTTGTTCGATATCCGAAACAATAAGGTGATTACTCGACTTGATGGAGTATATATAACCGATATTCATTGTAACGGACTCATTTATAATTTTTTAACATTTTTATGTATACTCATCGGTAACGCGATACTGGCCAGAATTCAATACTTGCTGACCATCTGTGATCGTATCCGTAAAAAATAATTATTCGATATCTAAAACAATCAAATAATTTTCTAACTCGATAAAATGATTACAAGACCTGTTGACAGAAATAACAAGCTTTCACGCAGTAATTATATCATTACGACCGCTGCATACAACACTACGCATTAAGATATCTACCGTCAAGTGTCAAACAATGATGCGTTATCTGGATGTCTCGACAGACGGATCGTGGTTAAGGAGATTTGCGCTGTACAAGATTTGATAATCTTGTAGATCTCAAAAAGATATTCCTCAAGATCAATATCATTGACAAGACAAAATACGGGAAATTATGGGCGACCTACGCATTTCATTGGGGCGCTGCGGATTTCTCAGATCAAACATCTTACCATAAACGGCGCCGAACCCTACAAAGATCTACACTATATAAAGACAATAATCAAGAACGTAAGCATTTAACGAAAACATATTTTATTATCGGTAGAAGATTCTCAGATAAGAAATAAACATACTACAGATAACAGGCCGATCACAAGCGAAGAACTCCGCTACTCTTCTAACTAACGCATTTGGCCGTTACAACACATCAAGCCGCGACAATCATCGGCAGCTTTTTATCGATCAGATTTCGCTCTTGTTAATCGATAAATATTTAATAAAGTGAGTAACATGCATGTATGCCCTACCCTAAAGTTTTGTTTCTGGGCTGCTACAGTGCCTATAA
The DNA here is from genome assembly GCA_019722365.1 of Lithospermum erythrorhizon. Taxonomy (NCBI): domain Eukaryota; kingdom Viridiplantae; phylum Streptophyta; class Magnoliopsida; order Boraginales; family Boraginaceae; genus Lithospermum; species Lithospermum erythrorhizon. Next base: position 1,480,187 of record JADFUC010000758.1, on the reverse strand, counting down.
ATCTTGCTTTGGAAATACCAGAGCAAGACCCTACTGTAATACTTGTTATCAAATGAAGCTCTACTCTGTGGCTACTGACGAAAAAGGACGTCAAGACCTAACTCCAAGAAACAATTCTACAAGGCGATTTATTTTACAAATCATTTTTTTATCATTGTTGATTGCCATGATCGAAATAAGCTGACCGCCGGCCGGACATCACCATTGCTAAATAATTTTTCAAGACCGAACGGTAATGTACTGCTTGAACTGATTCATCAATAACAACTCCAAGTCACTAACACATTTGTTCATTTGAACCTCAACCAGGTCGTAGGATAGACGATTTCCAGTCAACCCGTCGGATACACATTTTGTTAGTTCTTTGGCTCCATGCTCCTTGTATACCCAAAAAGAAAAGAGGGCAACTTTAATTTAATTCAGGTGACAATGTAACTAACATGCTCATAAAAAAATATAAGACTCCTATAAATTAGTAAATACTTGTTCTATCTTTAAATGATTGTCATATTTTAAATTTTAATAATTGACTTTTTTTTTAATTTTAAACTTAAATAATAACTTTGAACGTGTTTTATATTAGTTTGGAAAAAATATATAAATATATAGTATTTTCAACATATTTTACTATTAACTTAATCATTTTGATTCAAATAATAATTTTAGTTTCAATCAATATTCTAATATTTGTTAATTTTTGATCATGAAAATTCAAACTTAAATTGATAATTTTTAAGAAATGGAGCGAGTACTAAATTGGGCATAACATATTACAACTCCATACTTCTACTATTACCGCGTCACACACTTGACACTTACCCTACCCTCTTTTATAATTTCAATATATAAAACTATTACAATAATCTTATTACTTGAGCACAATATAAACTAACAGTCGATAACACTCGTACTATTTATTATATCAAAGGGCAAAACTCTCCCATAGTTCTCCATCTTGGTCTTCTTTTGCATGGAAACAACAATAATGGAGTATGTTGTTTTTTGTTTAGCCATACAATCAACAATTTTCTTGTGAAATCTGTTGAACATTTCATCAAGTAGCCCTTCATGGAAGTGATTAATAAGCTGAGGCTCCACCACAGATCTCATAGCTCTTATAACTAGTACTCCATCGGATTCGGTGAATTGTGATTTACAAGAAGGAGATTCATTATTATTATTTGCATGGGCGCTCCAAGGAACTTCTAAAGTGTCTAGGTGATCAATAATGAATGAGCCATCTTCTTTGACTAGATTATCTATCTCACTTGTTGATGGCGTGTAAACTGGAAGATTGAATGAATGTAGTTTTTCCTCTTCTATGAGACCCTGTATATAACCACGTAATCACTCATTTAAAATGACACTCCTTTCCTTTCATAATATAAGAAATTTTGGTAATTGTTAGTTTATTCAAATTATATGTCGTTTTAAAATTTCAATGTAAAAAATTAATGTTCAAAAGTTACTTCTGTATTTGATCAACTCAAACAACATCTTCTATTGATTCACTTCCATAGAAACTAGTAACTTACACTAACTATTCACATTCCCAATATTATAATAATTTTCTTAATATATATGTGGGATTTTAAAAGGCCTTCTGAAATGGAGTATTATATGAATCTAATATATAATATTAAATATTCCTTTAAATTAGTTAAAAAGATTTAATTGAGGAATTACTTCCACTCGGAAGGATAAATTGTTTTCTCTTGTCTCTATTAAACGATAACCTCAACTATTATTTATTTAATAACTTATTTTTATAATTACGTACTTCTCAAACAAATTAAGAGAGTTTTATTTCAAAATAAAAAATAAAACATATAGTCATGATCTAGTATAAAAATAAGTTATATTTCCTTCAATCATTCTAATCGGACGTTGACTTTAAATTTAATTGTTACTATCAATTAATAATTATTCCTTATTCTAAAATTCTGGCATATAATTGGATTCATCTTTTAAAATATTTTTAAAATATCGTGTTCTTTAATTTTTAATATTCTAATTAAAAGAAGCACTATCTATCAGAGATATTCTGCTATACTTGCAGTTTAATTAAAATATATAGATTCTAGTAATATAGTAATCTTTCCAATCCAAAATAATCGATTTTCTCATATACTTTATGAAATCTTTAATATTCAATTACTTTTAATTATATTATTAAAAAAAATTAATATTACGAAAATATTTAAAAGACGAATTCAATTATATAAATTTACACTTTTAAAAATAATGAATAATTAATAATTGACAAAGTTTTTAAATTCAAAAAAGCTTAAATCTTAATTGCTTAATCTATGGACACACCAGAATTTTTAGATAACTTCATCATCACAAAAGAAAAAATATACCTTAGAGACCATGTCGCTTATGGCTTCTGCTAAAAGCTCGAACATAAGATGACCATCTTCTCGAGCATCTTTGCTTTTCCTCCCTTGCATTGTAAATATCATTCGCCCTCCAGGAACCAATTCAATAGACCGATATTTCAGAAACATGCTAAAATCTTTATAAAATTGATTATAGTATGCCTCCACCACCATAGTTGGGCTAGTTTTTGCTATATAGATATTGCATTGATTTCTTTTTAGAACTCCTTCGGGAACCTTTCATAAATAAAAATATTATTAAGAAATTTAAATAACTTCAGAAATGTTATTGCAATGTATTGATGATATGGTATTATGCTCTTCAAATTTAGTTGATGAATGCATGTAAAATCAACAATGCACTAAGCTTGAATCAAATTTAGTTAATAGTAATGTTTTACATATACACAGTCATATATATATTGTTGAATCAATAATTATGGAATTTGAAGATTGAACAGAAGACATACTTGAGATATCCAATGGAGGCTAAACGAAGAATGAGCAAAATGGAGGCTCTCAGTTGGAAAAAGCCTCTGATAAAATGAACCTGGGACGCCACTATGATAACAACGTTGTTGGATTCCCAACATTTTCTCTTCTGTTGATATTATTGGACAATCTTGATGAAGTTGTGAAATAAGCTTGAAAAGATTGTTAAAATCATTTCCAGGAAGGTCATTCAAGAAAACTTGAATTTCAGGGTGTTTTTGACCTAATTTTGCACTTATACTATGAATCACATGAATTATTTCCGAAGATACTAACAAAGCATTTGGTCCACTGGAACAACCCAAGTCTGTAATGGTAATAGTTTTTGGGGAAAGTTTGGATATAATATCGGTTATAGCCCTTTCCCTTATTGGCTTTGTCATGAAAATCACTTGTTGCTGTTAACAAATAAAAACATAGAACATATTGTAAGCAAGATCAAAATCGTATCACAGCTAGTGGATTGAGAATTTAATAATAATAAATTGAGTTAATAATGAGTTTTTAATCATATAATGTTGTTGACAATATTGATAAGTAATTTATGGCTTGCTATTGATGAATCATGGATTACATATATGTGAAATTGTTACCTGGAGGGAGGAGTTATTAGCATAACTTGCTGCTCCATTTCCTCTATTCATATACAAACCTTCTTTTGTTTTCACAACCTTTTTATGCATTTCCTCCATTACTTTAATTTATGTAGTATTATAATTGATGATGAGATGTTTTTCGTTTTTATGAATTACTTTGAAAGAATAATATATGAGTGTGACTAATTACATATACCGACTTATGGTAACGCTCTATTTAGCTAGTTCTACGAACCACGAGTGATAGATAATGCCCTCTACAGCTCTCAATTTATAGGCACCGATTTTTGTTTTGAGACAAAATTGATTAGAAAAATAGGATAAAACTACTTGTACAGTACTCCATATCTCATTATTGTAGTTGATGAAAACGTGGAAGGTTGTTACACATCATTTTCATTGAGTAAATGAGTTTGTTGAAAGACAGGTACAATATACGGAGTATGAAGTATGGATAAGGAGTTTGTAGAAACTTGGTTTCATTTTGTGCATCAATTGAGTGGGATTGGTTGCAGATATATTTCCATTAACTATGATTAAGTTATATTTTGGTTTTAATGAACACTAATATAATATATTTGGGCTTTGAAAATATACATACGAGTGACTTAACTTTAGTCCTAGTAATTTATAAATATTATGTATTTATTTTTGTTTTCGATGTTAAAAACAAAAACGAATATAATATCGGCCAATATATATTTATGCCGCTTTTCAAAATATTACTTATTTGAATCAACGCAACCTAAATCATACAATATTTTATTATATTGGCGAAAATACCGCATTATATTGTGTATTTTTAAAAATAATTACATTAAAAATATTGAGTATGTAGCTTGACTTCATCAAAATTATTATTGGAGTGTCGGAGATATCGTGGGGATAAATTATTGGAGTATGTAGCTTGATTTCATCAAAATTGAGTAATAATGAAAAGTAGATGGAAGGAGGTTAACTGAAATGACGATTGGCCTAGCTCCATCAATTATTGGATGAATAAAGATACTGCCTGGCCTACTAGGCTACTACATTTAATTCCGAAATTGGGTGAATACAATTGTTCGACTTGAATTGATTCATCACAATATTCCCAATGATCGCGATCCATTAGAGATACTAGTACAACAAGCAAGGACCTTCAATCAATTGATGTGTTAGTTGTCCTGGTAGGGGGTTTATTTTGCATTATATGTCATGACAGTCATGTACTCATGTTAATCAGAAAGAGTGAAGCTTGAGTTGCATACTTGCATTTGCATTCTAAATCATTAACCACTTTTTCTGACAAATTATATTTCAAAATATTCGGACTAAAAATGAGGATTTAAAAAAATTGATTTTTAAAGAGAGGAATTGGTTGTATGGTAGAAGAAGGAGAAGAAGAAATGGTGGGGGTAAATGGTAATGTTAAATAAAAACCTTAATTGATTTAATTTAAAATTATCTAGATAAAGATAAAATATTTACTTAATCATTTTCGGCTATTTACAACAAAGACAACTTCATCAAAGATGTACTTAACTTAAAGGGGTTGCAGTCTAGTGGAATCAGAAAATGATAGAAGAGTCCTGACAATCTAGTGGTCGTAAATTCGATTCCACTAATCTCCTTTGGGGGAGAAAAAAAATCTAAGATGTACTTTAATTATAGAGTATTATTTTTTAAAGGTAAAATTGGCAAGATGTGATTTTAAATAGAAAAGTAGAATGTTGTTATCATGAGATGGAAAGTCCTGAAATAAAGTTGATTTACCGACAATCCCAAATTAATTTGAACCATTAAAAATAGTAAACTATTGAGAAATACTACTTCAAATGTTTTTCTAACGTGCATGACTTTGAGCCATACAACATCCAGCATGATAACTATGCTGAGTACTCTAGGGCCTCTGTTACTATAATAACAATATCCTCTTTTGTTTTTGACAAAGTCTTTTACCTTCACATCCGATGATTGTCTGATCAATTCAAGGCCAAATGTCACCTCTACCAAGTCTTTCTGTAATCTCATTGAAGAAACTTCTAATATAATGCTCGAGGGCTCTATATTTGCTCTGCATGCATTTAACCTACCCTTCAATTCATTACTTAGCTTTTCTGATTGTCGGTAAAAACATTCCAAGAAAGTACGAGCTCATAAATGGCAAACCAGGCACCCAACAATGGATTCAATGCTGGACAATTTCAGGTCCAAACTCAGTTATTACTCAACTTGTTTCCTTTAATTTGTACCCTTTCTTGAATTTCATTTTAAATCATAAACTGCTTTTTTAGCCTAATGGCGACGTGATCTAAAATCCTTTATTGGTGATCGGTTTGACATTATGCAGATGGTGAGGGAGGAACAAGCTAACCAGCCCTCAGATATCTACAACCAAGGCACCTTCATCCAAGATGTAATGCACCACTTCAACATTTTTCGTATTTTAGGTCATATTATTTCATGTTTAGTATGTTTAGATAATACTAGTAATAGACACAGACGCGACGCGAAAATTAAAGTCGAAAAATAAAATCGGCCGCTTTTTGATTTCAGATAAAGATAAAAAAATAAAATTATAAATTATAAAGCAGTATAAATTTAATTATTTGTGCCAATTCAATACACATCATATCGTCTAATTATCTCCGCCTAATAACATACATATCATTGTCAATAATCATTTCCAATCAAATTAAAAACAAATTATCAATGCCTAATAACATACATATCAATGCCTAGTTAGGAAGACACTATTTGATATCACAAAAAGAATCAATATTTTTTTTTTCTATGAATAATAAAAGATTTTTTACTAAATTTCGCTTTTTCTTTCATAAGTGTGTTAAGAAATATTCAATATCCTTAACTCGATATATCTAAAAAAATATAATTTTTAATCGAGTATTCAAGATTTCACTATCATTGGGCTTCATTATCTTTGATAATCGAAATATCAATATATCTTTTACGTGCGGCTACCAAAGAAATGATCAAAGAAGAAACATAATATATACATATGTAATTATTCAAATATTTTTTTATATCAAATAAGAAAATCAAATAAGTGTGTACCATTTTCATCACACTTAAGTAATTCTTCTTGTTAATATTAAATTTTATGTTATATAAAAAATATTATTATTCAAAAATTAATTATTAAAGACTCTAATATAATTAGTTTCGGCCAATATAATTGAAAAATACTCATATCTATTCCTATTCATAATTCAATAAGAATTATTTGAAGCACAAAGTCTTAGAAAAACATAATAAATTTATTAAAGTATTTATTATATGTCGATTTAGTAATTTTGAGATCTTCAAACCAATAACAATACTCTCTCCGCTTTTAATAATGTTTCTAAATGACCGCATACAAATTCAAGAAATTTAAAAATAGTCAAAAAAATCGAAGAGGTAAAATTACCAAAAAGACATTAAAAATATAAAAATATTATTTATTACGCCAAACGACAACTATAAAAATTATTTTTTTCGGGGTTAAACGACAACTATAAAAGCTTGGCGAGTATCGAACTAAAAGCAGTAAGCATACAAGCTCTAACCTAAAACGTATACACGCAGAATCCTTATCGAACTCCTCCTCATTACCTTTATTTTCGTACTACGCCATCAATTTTATGGTAAAACTCAAGAAAGCCAGGTTTAATCTTACTATGGTGCCAAGAATATTAACAATCTCATAAAGATCGTGATTTCAAATCTAAATCGTCGCTCATCGAAAGAAAGAAAATGCTATATTGTTGAAGAAATAAAAAACATGAGTTTTATCAATAAAAGGACGTTATATTATATTATCAAGAACTAACGAAAGAAATAACGCATGAGAGGTTTTCGAAAAAGATAAGATATAGTATTTTATGATTAACTATCAATTTATGTCGTTTTTTATAATATTAAAAAAATAGTATAATATACTTCCAAAGAAACTATAGTACAATATACTCTCCAAAATAAAAATAAAAATTATGATTTATTTCTCGCCAAAAATATAAAAAGCTCACAGAATCTCTTCTAAAATACTAACGTGATGTAACCTAAACTTTAATTTCATTTAATTAAAAATTTAATGAATTTAATTTTGCATTCTTATTTACTTATTATTAATATAATTACTTACTCCTTTTAAATTATTAAATATATTTTGATACTTATTTAAAGTCTATTAGTTTTTAAAAATTATTAATTTATACAATCTTTTGTATGTATTTTCAATATTATTATATTATACTTATGGTTATAATCTTTCTTTTGCTAAGATATATTAAGCCATATATATTATCATAAAATATCGAAATTACTTCTAACAATGTAGTTTAACTCTAAAAGACTATATTAAAATACGAAAAATTGATACTTGCCGTCTCTATTATCGATCCCATTATATATCACCTTCAAAACTATAAAATAAAATTTACACATTATATATTATATTTTCCTTATTTTTTGGTTTGAATCTAAAAAATATATATTTTGAAATTTACATACAAATGTAAGAAGAAAAATTTTATGTTTATTCTAATTAAAAAACATCTACTAATAGAATATTTATCCATTTGCAAAATAGGGGGTGGTTACCGACGAGTAAATGAAAATATCATGTGTAATTATCGGCATATCCACTCTTTTCGCTTCTATTAATAATTTCTACTGATGGTCATCAGAATGAAATTATATGTAAATACTCACTAATACTACATATGATTGAAAAAGAAAATAGCCTAACAAAAAATTCAAACACCTTAGCATATTCACACTTTATGCGTACTAAGAAAGCTGACGGCGACGCATCTACTTAATTGGATTTATCAAATATTGACACATTTTTATATTTGGGCTTCAAATCATTCTAAAACCTGTAAAAATCCTTACACTCCTTCGAATTTTTTCAAATTAGTATCAGATTTTTAAGCAGATATTTCGATCACTTAATAACTCTTAAATATAATATAAAAAATTATAATAAAATACTAAGGCCCATGTATAGACGCTTATCTTTACAATTGACGTCCTTCGACTAAATATATCGATTTAATCGATCATCAATATAGTATAATCGAATTATTTGTTTTTATATTGGTTAAATTGATATGATTTAAAAAGTATAATTAATTTTTTTGTGGATCCCAATATATAAAATTCACATATATAGGAAATTAAATAACAACAACAACAACAACAACAACAACAATAATAATAATAATAATAATAATAATATTAATAATAATAATAATAATAATTCTATTACCAAATCATATGGTTATTTTTCTAACTAACACCTATTATACTAATACTTTATTAATAAATTTACATAATAATAAATAATAATTCTACACAAAACATATAATTATTTAACTAACACCTATTATAATAATAATAACAATAGTTCTACATAAAATATATTATTAAACATGCATTGAAGATAAATTAACAAAGTTAATTAAAAAGTTTAACGCGAAATAATTATAAATTATACGTGATGCCAAATGTGATGCGATCTATTATCCACACACAGTAAGTATAATATTACAATTCTTTTTTATATTTAAGTATATGTTTTCCTTTGTTATTATTGTTTCATGTTTCACTTCACCACAAACCAAGGTATAATTTAATCAACTATTCAATTAATTAATTTTATGATTATACTTTAATTTTTCTTTAGTTTGTGTACTTATCATTTCCTTTAGTATTATTGGCTAAGTAAAATTACTTTGCTTATTGAATCGTGTATTAATTAAAAATGACCGAAATAATTTTTTACTTATATAGGAAAACGACAAATAAAAATTAAACACGGTAAACCTACGTAAAGTTAAATCAAGCTCTCTCACTTTTCAAAATGAATCAGCCATTGACATGTTGGAGTATTATGTATTACCACGAAATACCGCTCTTACTATACTAACCATTTTAATTCTATTTGCATACTCGGAACAATTTGAAGTAAAGTTTTCTTAAATCTTTTCAAATATTCAATGACTTTATTAGCATATTCACCAGTAATGAACGGCCACATTCGGTGAGATGAAAGCACACCAATAGCTCGACTGATTCAATTTTATGAAGATTTCTTTCACCAACGATGAAGCGATGCCGCTTCAAATTAGGTTAATCACTTTAATTAATATAATAAATAGCTTATTCTTATTAACTCACAATTATCAATTAACAAAAAGCTTTAAATTATTAATTAAAAAAGATAATATTTTATCTAACTTTTTGTATTTTTTTTAAAAAGTAATTTAAGTAATTAATAAGACATTGGAAAAGCGAAGAATGCAACTGTATTCTGACTTTATATACGTTAGCTGACAATGACAAAGGACAGATGAGCACTGTCTAATAGTTTTTGCATGCTAATAATGAAGACTGGGAGTCAAGTGAAGAACATGGCACAAGGGGCAGCAGAGATCGGCAAAGGAGCTGCACAGAGTGCCGTGAACATTGCTCGTGGCGCCGCAACGGGGGCAGCACATATTGCACAGGGAGCAGCTGATGCAGTGAAGAATACAATAGGAGCAAACAATCCTGATATCACAAGTAACCCAAACAGTCCACCCAGCCCATCCTCAATGGTTTGATTAGCTTAGTATAATGCCCAATTCTTGTGATTTGATTATTACTCAAAACGTGTTTATTTTTGTAATAGTATACTTTTTACCATTGGTAGCATGGAGGAAAATGGAGATCAACCTCGCAATTAATTCTTTATACTTTCATGCATTCTTTTAGTCCTATAAACAGGCAAGAAGAAAAACTTTGTGGATGGCCATCTTCCAGTACTACCTACTGGAGTTAGTGTTAACAAGGAATAAGTGGTAAAATGGCCAAAGTCATCTTCAGCAACATGTATTTGGAACACCCACAAGAAGAAAAACTTTGTGGATGGCCATCAACTTGTCATCAGATCTAAGCCAAACATACAAAGGAGTATACTCCATAGTCCATACACAAAAGAATTTACAGGTAGGAACCTCATCAAATTCTATCTTTTGACCCCTAATCACAAGGGAAAAAGATAACAAAAAAATGGAAAGGTTACAGGACCATAAATCATTAACTCTTTGTAGTCTGGACTCCTGGACTTCCAACATTTCTTGTACTGGGATGTTCCGAAGGGTTATGCAAGTCTCTGCCTTTGTGACCAAATGGTGCACTACCTCGAGTGCGTTCTAATGGAGAACCCCGAGGGCTACGTGAAGGTAAACTGCATTGCGAACTTGCAATTGTCAGAACCTCAGTCTCCAGCAACTTGCCTTCCTCTGCTAGCAACTTTAGCTGTTTTACATATCGAATGTATCACACTTTGGAGAAAAAATCTCAATAGCCAGAGACCCAATCACTCCAAAACAGGATAAAGGAAGTGAAATAAATAAACAAAACACTACAAAACAGGAATAAGCTATCCTTAATCAATCATTTGGGTACCTTCTACCTAAAGTAAATCCACCACACCAACATATGATAATTTACCTGAATCTCATTTTCTCTCAACCGGTCATTAAGAGCATTTATAGCAGGGCTCAAGCTGCATGCCAAAATTGATGAGATAATACATGAACGCTAAAAATGGCCAAATATAGGTGGGTGTGATTCTTACCAGTATTCCATTAGCTTACACAAGGAAGCCTGATACGTTGAAGTGTGGTGAATGAAAGTGAGTGGATGTACTTTCACATCCCTGGCCAAAACCATGAGAAAAGTGAGATGGTCACTGTAGCATATACAAGGAAATGCATGACTAGATTGAACTCACCTCATACTCTGAGATATTGATTGGGTATAGGCAGTCTTCTCTTCATCATACAATACACCCTGCAGATCTGCAAATGAACCCAGTGGTGCCTCGAGATTGAGAATAGCTGAGCTTGGACAAAGGTAAAGAGGGATTTCCTTCCTAATGTAGTCTGCACCACTATAAAAACAATGGAGATATTCAATCTAACAGATACAAGTTCGTCAAAACAATATTGCAGCACAACAATCTAAAAATCACAAAAAAAAAGGATAACCGGTGCAACGAATAGTAAGAAATTTGTTTATTGCTGTCTTCCTGAAACCAAGTTCCCAGAAGGGCTCTGTGGCCGAAAGGCTCCTTAATGGGTATAAATATTTAAGGTTCTCTAAAGAAGAGGAAGAATCAACGGGATGGAAAAATTAACATAAATTGATAGATACCAAACACAAATCCATACCCAGTCCTTTCATTCAAATACTTCCACGAATGTTCGGTAAGTTTGTTCATGCAAAATGACTATTATTATCATGTAGTTCAAATGTTCAATAGTGTGAACTTTTACATGTTGTAACGATTGATATATAACTCTGTACCAATTCAACTGGCAGGTCTTTAAGGACTAGTCAACCTACTTTTGAATCTCTATATCAAAAGATTTAAGCATTTCTTCAGTTTCATGACCTATTTATTTCTTGTTTCACCTTAAAAGATTGTTGGAACAATATGGCTCAAAATAGTCTTCATTGTGTAACACTCCTACACAAGAACAGGGTGGAGCATGATGATATATATTAGCATTCGATATGAATTAAATAACATGCGCATATATACCTCACATCCATGTTCGAGCGGTGCAGTGCTTCCTGCATGCTATCCGACATTTCCAGGGGGTCTATATCAAGTATATCATTGTTGGTGGTAGAGTGACTTGATTCTGATCTAGAAATAGCATAATTGAAGAATCCCTCTAGATCGGATGATTTTCCTCCAGCCTTACAAATAGATACAGAGCTTATGAGTTGTCAAATGAGAAACATCATGCTGTCGACACTTCACAGTTACCACTTATCACCAAAGTGAAAATACTAGTATATTTGCATCCAACAAATGCCGTTCACATGTAAGAGAGAGAGAGAGAGAAGAGGGGTGGGATAGAGCAACTAGATAAACTTTTTGAAATGACTAAATTGCCCCTGATTAGCACTCACATGATATGCACATGATACAATTAAAGTCCACTTAACGGGAAAATAGACGGAAGTACCAACTGAGCCCACTTTTGAATCATAAATGATAAACCAGGACCCTTTTAAACATAAGTGATCAATTGAGACATAACCCAAACACAAGTGATCGTCCCTGCCTTTTGCCCATTCATGTATGGTAATGTCAAAAAGTTAATTACGGAAACACCAATAACTACTGCCATATACATAAGCAAAGTAGAGGAGGCCGTTTCAAAAGAATTTATATTTTTCATGACAATCCAGCCAAACAAGAGAGATCAAAAGATAGATAAAACTCAAAAATAGACTTGGCATCAATAGTTTTGTTGATTATAATAGTCACTGGTAATCACAGAACCTCAGCTATTTAGATATTCAAAGGGTAATGGAAATTAAAATCTGATTCTCTTTCATGGCATTGACATTAATTCAGCCATAGTATCCTACTACCCTCAAATACTCTTGCGTCTCTGCCACATTGTCACAACCAGCAAGAAAGATAGAGGATAAGAAGATTGCACATAACTTAACACCATGGAAACTACATCAACAGACTAAAAAGGATCAAAAACATTTTACCTTAGAAGGTTTGACAGCTGCTCTTAAACTACCAATATCTTCCTCACCAGGACCAGATTTAGACACTATTTTGTCAGAAGGCTGATCAAGTTCCATGACAGAACTTATAGGTACAGCTGAAACAGAAACTGGGAGTAGGGCATGATTCTGCTTCCCATCCAAGGATTGGAATGCGATCACTTGAATTCTTCCTACCTAAGTAATCAAGAAACGATTTAGAACATACCCATGCAATCCAGAGGAAATAGTCCATATTAACAGACGAGAGCAATCAACTAAACCTTGAGTGCATCCTCACTGTAACATGAAAAAATCAAGCCAACAAACCCAGAATCCAGCAGCTGATACATGGCCTGTGTCCGCACATCTGAGGAATTGATTTAGAGAAGCATTATTGACACAGACTTCAAAAGAAATTTTCTAACAGTAAATAATTTTATAATTCATTTAAATTCTCAAAGTTTCAAATCAAAAGGTCATTAATGTGCATATTCTGATAAGAAAATGAAATTCATCTTCCACACTTTCCAAATTCTAAAGTAACTAGTAAATGTAGGAAATTATGTCTATGCATTGAGCTTCTATCTACTGCCACACCCTTCCCTCTCAATCATGTGTTTATGTTGCAGAAGGTGAATAATATTTGGGAAAATATGTCTATGAATTGTGTTTTTATCTACTGCCACACCGTTCTCTCTCTATCTTTTTGTTTATTTTGCTCAAGGTGAATAAGGTGGAGGTACAACAAAACTTACACATTTCATACTAATTCAACACTTACCAACATGAGAAGGTAGGACAGTAATGTGAGGATGCGAGTGATACCATCCAATTACTCTTGTTGTTCTGCCTATTGTCATGGTCATTCTGTGTTATATGGTTAATTAAACAAGGACCTGAACAACTTTTATTGAATGTGTTTTGACATTGGTAACAAATGATGCACGCTATTGCAAAACTTGATATTATGACAAATTTCAGTTTCAATGTTGATATCCAGGCAGCAGAAGAGTAGAAGTGAGAAAAACCAACAAGTTGAGATACAAAACCAATTTTATTAGGAGAAAAAGTTTATGTCCTCTCTATCTCAAAATACTTAACTGCATATAGGAAAATACTTCACTAAGGATCTATGACATTTAACTAAAGATATACATTACACTTTATGTTGAGAAATTAAACTTAGTATCAAGATAAGGAAAAAGTAACTGTAATCTATTCAATCAAGTAAAAAAACCCCAAACAATTTTATTATGAATTATCAAATATTTAAGACAGAGGGAGTACTTAATATAGCCAAAAAGCCTACTCTGACTTTTAATATTAACGTAACTTTGTATCCAGGAAAAAAGACTTCATGATCATTATTGGGTCGGTAAAGGTAATAATTGCCCGTAGATGATGACTACGGGTTTTCTAAATGCATAGGCCAGAACAAAGAAAGAGTAAGATGACTATTCATGTGTTAAAGAGAATTGAAAGGTCATTCTCTCAGCTTCAGCTGATGCTGCCGTCAATTGTTCTGGATTAGTCTCTACTCGATCTTTTTGGCGATCTGATCGGGGTTGAGGTAGAGCACCCCATATTAGTGCAGTTGCCTTACCATTTTCGGTGTACTGAAAATATAATTTAAACTATATCAATAGTGTCATGTCATCAAGGGAAAAAATGTGCAATTAATGTCACACGACATATTAAACTCACTTGAAAAGATAGTCAAATGTGAAAATATAAATTACTAGTGTCATGTAATCAAGGGAAAAAATGTGCAATTAATGTCACACGACATATTAAACACACTTGAAAAGATAGTCAAATGTGAAAATATAAATTAGTAAAATGTGCAATTAATGTCACACGACATATAAAATGCCACCTGCAAGTTTTTTTTCGACAAGATAACTTCTGAATTATGATCACAAATTCGAGTAAATATAGGAGTAACAGGGCACTGAAAATCAGTAACACACTAACACCATCACTCGTTTCCAGCCTTCCTAATACAAACTCTACATTGGTCGCCAAGTCAGTACACACAAACTACCCCTTTTCAAATTTATTCCAAAAGCAGAACAAGAATTCAATAACAAAACCAACGCATTATGAAGCTTTAACCGCTCCAACAACAGCAACAAAATCGAGAGATTTTAAGAAAAAGCATTAACAACTAACACCAGTTAGAGTCAATGTAGCTAAAACTCATATACTGGTGAACATATCAAACTCAATAAAGACCAAATTTTGCACAAGCTCTTAGTAAACATCCATCATCATTATCATATCATTCAAAACTCAAACCAAATTTCAGTGCAAGCACTATAAACTCTCAAAATAACCATTAACTTAGCTCAAAAGAACCACTAAATTCACTAATTCAACGAGTAAAAAGCTAACGTTTAAAGTTCCCTCAAATTAATTTAGTTTAAAGCCAACGTAGCTAAACCTATTATACTTTTTTAGAATAAAATAAACCCATCTAAAAACCAAACTTTGCATATGTTCTTACTAAAGTTCACAACTTTATCACTTTATGCACCAACTGAACAATTACATTAAAAAATTCAACCCCAATTTCAAGAAAACCAATCATAACCCCTCAAACTAACCTGACATTAAATTGGGACAAAATGGCCAAAAATCACCAGCAAATCAACTATTTCAACGTATAAAAAAAAATACTCCCTCGGTTTTTTTTTTCTTTGTCGTTTTAGCCAAACAAATTTGTTTCAAAATAGTTGTGGTTTTACCATAATAAACAGTTACCGTTTTAGAATAGTATTGTTTCAATTGATCGTGAATCTACATTTTCAATGTTATTTTTCGACTATTTTTTCTTTTCATTAATATTAGTGTATGTCTAAAATGACAACTAAAAAACGGAATAAGTAGGGAATTAAAACAAACAAAAAGAAAGCCCTTAATTTGAAACCTGAACATCACCAAGCAAAAGTCCCATAATTTCTTCAGTTTCAGTAGACAATGCATGGGTCAAACATGCTAACCAAACCTCTTCTGCCATCTTCACACTAGTCAAAGACATTATTTTTTACTCAATTTTAATGTGATTTCTTGATTTTCAATCAAAAGGGTTTGTGAATATGTATGCAATTTTTTGGTCTATGAAATGAGAAGAGAAGATTGACAATTGAAAATGAAGCAGAAAGATTGTTGAAATTGAAGAGACTGATTAGGTGCGCTTTGGTGAACCGTTCCCATTTCTCTGGACATTGTTATGATATTTGAACGAGTCGATAAACTGTGGATCAGACTCGAATTACTTTTTTCTACCAACATTTGATTTTGTACAAAATATTATTTAATCTTGCAAACTACTTTTTTTCTTCATTTTCTTAAACTAAAAATGAATCAATTTTGTGATTATCAAAAAATAAAAAATACTCTTAAAAGATGGAATGTGTTATAAAATCGAATATTTAATAGCTCAAACTAATACGATATTATATATTACTGTTATTACTACTATATTATTATTACTATTACGTACTATGTGAATGAGAAGGGTTTAAGCGGAGTAATATTACCATTTCTAATGTGTGTTTTACATTAAAGGGATGGAGGTATTTATATTGCAAATTAATCTGATAATTACTATTCCCTTTTCCAAATTTCTTTACATATTTTAATACTTGTACCTTTTCCCAAATTTCTTTACATATTTCAACACTCAGATCAGATGTAATTTTGACTTCTAAGTAACAATCTCTTTGAAATAATATCTATCATTATTTTCGAAAGATATGTCAGCTCGCTAAAAACTCCTTATGCGAAAAAAAAAAAAAACTCGGAACAAAAACCATCATAAGGAAAAGAGTATAAGACTATGCTCCCCCAATCAAACGGGTAGTTCTCAAAGATTCAAAGGCGACGATTCCGATAATTCGAACATGCTTCTTGAAAAACTAACATAGGGAAGTGCTTTGTAGAAGATCCGCTACATTATCACATGAACGAATATACTGATATCTACTTTTTGTTTCTTTCAAGTTCTTGAAAGTGAATGAAAAGTGCTAACTTCTTGAAAAATGCTCTTGCCTATCACTTTCGACATACCTTCCTTCACGAGCAACACATGAGCATTATCTTCGCATAATATTGTTGACTCTTACCTGGCTGATAGCGATGTTTCTTGTATATGTTGTATCATCGATCCTACCATCTACACTCTTTACTTCGCTTCAATGAAGCAATAACTTCATATCGATTTTGAAAGCGCTATGAAGCTTACGAAAGTGCTCCATTTCCGGGATCTCCAAGATATCAAGTAGTTGTCACCATATGTAAATACATATCCAATCGTGATTTAGCATTATGTGTATCCTCCGACAAATAAATTCCTACATCCGTGATAAACTGCTAAACTGGTTTTGTATTGTTAGGATAAAACAAATC
This sequence comes from Lithospermum erythrorhizon, assembly GCA_019722365.1. Classification (NCBI taxonomy): domain Eukaryota; kingdom Viridiplantae; phylum Streptophyta; class Magnoliopsida; order Boraginales; family Boraginaceae; genus Lithospermum; species Lithospermum erythrorhizon. The sequence continues at coordinate 1,462,756 of JADFUC010000758.1, read as the reverse complement.
AAGCATGGCATCTACCCTCTAAGATATTGAAATATATGTTTATTCCTTTCCAATGTTTCTTTGTAGGACTTGAACCGAATCTTGCTAGTAAATCTACTGCAGTGCTCTATATCGTGCCTTGCATTGCAAGTGATACATTTAGCAAGTTTCCCTTTAAATGGCACTCGAGGTAATGGTACCAAGACAAGATCTTCTTCATTTTCCTTAGGGACGGAAGGGACTTTTTCAACATTAAGTGTTTTGCCCATGATTGGAGTACTTAAAGGGCTGGTTCTTTATCCATGTTAATCCTTTCAATACCCTTCTCAGAGAATTTGATTGATGCACCATTTTTGAAAAACCTTCCTTGTCTTCATTTGGGGCCCTCTCTTTAAGTAATTCATTGATTATTTGATTTCTTTTATTAGTTCTTAATGATATTTAAGTCATCAACATGTAAAGAATGACATAAAACCGATGTTATTATTTTTCTTATAAAAACAATAAGGACAAATAGGATTATTCACATAGCCTTCTTTTAAGTAAATATTCACAACCTATTATACCACATGCGTCCGATCGCTTTTAACTGCATAATAATCTTTTGCAAATTAATTGCATACATTTCTCTGGATTTTGATGTCGCAGGCATCTTAAATCCTTCTGGTATTTTCATGTATATTTCAGTATCAAGTGTTCCATATAAGTATAGAGTAACAACATCCATAAGATGCATATGTAGATTATTAGACACCGGCATTAATTAAATTAAATAAGAAAAGTAAATTTACATCCATAACAGGAGAATAAGTTACCCTATAACTCAATTTTCTTTGGCTGGTCTTGGGAAAAAATCTCCATAAGTAAATAAGACGAGTCTTGTAGAAATCTAATAAATCGCTTTTTCTCATTTGCTTTTCTTACAAAAATCCACTTGTACCGAATGTGCCTTTTCACACCTTTAGGTATAGTCACAATAGCTCCAAATACTTCGATTCTTAAGAGAATTCAACTCAAGATTCAAGGTAACTTTCCAATTTTTTCACTATGTCTATTTTGACATCTATTCAATGGAGCATGTGGGTTCAGATCATCACTTCTTATCTCATAATTTCACATGCAATGTAGAATGGAAATTATCTTATTAATATCCATACCTTTTCGCTCCAAATTTCCTGTATTAACATAATTAATAAATCTCGGTGATCATTCTTATTTTCTGGGCCATTGTCACTTGGTTTCCCATTTTCATCATCTCTTTGGTGATTCTTCAAGATCACGCTTTTTCTATCATGGACTCATTATTATTTAGTATCTTATCAAGATCACTTTCTCATTCCCATCAATATTTTATGTCCCTTTCTTTTGGGGATTTTTATCTTTGGAACCCACAGTCGGCCACGCTTTAAGCTGCCCTTAGATGCACTTGCTACAACATTTTGCTTCCTCGAACTCAACCGAAAGGTGGGTATTAACAATGGGTACATGTGACTTTTGTCACTTTTCTTCTATATCAAGAAACTAATTTAAACCCTTGTAAGTGCACAATTTCTTTTATATCTTCTTCTCCTCATGATTTATTATATGGGTCAGATGCAATAAAGATGGTATATACCATGTTATCTCTTTTCCAACTCAAGTTATTTTCTTTCCCTAATGTTGGAAAATTTGTTTCACATTAAATGACAATCGGCAAATCTTGCCCTGAAATATCACTGCTAGTGCTCAAGATATCTAATAATAATAGATGGAGATTCATACTCCCTACATATATTATCAACTCCTTTGAGGTCCCATTTTCGCTCTTTTGTGGTGGAGCTATTGAACATATAATCGCATAATCAAAATCTTTAGGAAGGGCAACATTTGTTCTTTACCAATCGCGTTAATAAGTGGGTATGTTTATGATTAGCACTTGGCCTTAGACGAATTAATGATGCATCATGTAAAATTGCATGACCCCAAACAGTGACTGGTAACTTTGTTTTCATTATCAATGGTCTAGCAACGACAAGACGCGAATTAACGAATTCGCTTAAACCATTTTGTGTGGCGTACAATGGTATCGTGGATGTTCAACAAGACTTCAATTCGACATGCAATAATTATTAAATGATTCAGATGTAAATTCACCAACATTGTCGTGTTTAACTTTCTTTTATAGTATAAATCGTGGAATCGAGCTCTCATTTTAATTATTTGTGCAAGAAATTTTGCAAATGTCATCTCAAGCCAACTTGACAATAAACAAACATAGACCATCTACTGGGACGCATAAATTAATACCATAAAATACCGAATGGTCCCTGGCGATGGATGGATAGGGTCCACATATATCACCTTAAATTATTTCCCAAGAAATACAGTGGGATTCTTTGAATCTTGCTTGCGAATGCCTTATTATTAGTTTACCGAGAACATGATTCACATGGTCTATCTTCTTTAAAGCTTTAAGTCTTTCAATAAAGTGACCATGATTTTCAATTATTTTACGCATCATTGTTAAAACCAGGTGAAATAGGCGCCATGCCAGCAAAAATCACAGCTTTGTCTTTCTTTTTTACTACTAAATTCATATTCAATTTTATGTATATATGTATAACGTGAATTCAAGGTAATTTCATAGCTTTTTCTAAGGTTTTCTTTCCCAAAACATTGTTAGTAGTGATATTAGTGTATTTTCTCTATATTACCTTTCCATTATAGCTTCCGTGATCGTGATCCTTGACGATATATGTCATTAAAACTCAATAAGTTTCTCTTTGACTTAAGAATATAAAGCATCATTAATGACAAATTTTATCCCATTTGACAATATGAACATGGCATTACCTGTTCCTTCAATTAAATCTGCAGGACCTGAAATTGTGTTTATTACTCCTTTTGTAGGATTTATGTCAGTAAAATATTTCTTACTTTTTAAGGATCGCAAGCGAGTAGTTCCAATTGCCTAGCTGCAAAAATGTCTTTGATAGACAAGCCTCCATGTCTAACCTTCTTAAAATGAAGAAAAATAAGATTAAAGAGAGAGTAAATCAACACAACATACTTAACATTACTAGTTTATATAGATAAGACAAACATACCACAAATCGCATAAACACACACATCATACTTATTGTAAACATAAAAGTAGTACAAGCTAATAATTCACATATTATTCAAATACATAATCATAAGTAGTTTCTTAATCCATATTCATTTATTCGTCCCCACAATGAAATCACCGCCTAAGGTAGGTGGTATCCTTGGGATCAATTCTCATTGAATCTACTTATTTTCTTTTCCCTGGGCTGCATGCCTTGAACCTTTTACGTAGATCTTCCGTTGTCCTACATGCTTTTTGCACTCACCGTCCTTTTTTCCTCAAGATCTGTATGTAAATTATCACAATTTCGAGGGACCTTCTTGGATATATCTACCGCTTCTTTTGTTTGATTAAACATATTCTCGGTCATTTGGGAGGCCTTAAATTACTCATATAACCTCGTCCACGAATCTAATTACTTAAAGTGGTTATTAATTATGTTTCTCTCAGACGACTTCACGCCCATTAAATCGACTATGACCACCAAGCCTCTAGAATCCAATTATAACCACTCATGTCCTTTATTAAATGTTGTGGTATTTATTTCAGATATGCCATCAAGCCCCCAAGTGGACGAATCGTGGGTGATTTTTACGAGAATATCATTATTTTGCTCGCCACTGTAAGAGCCGCAGAATCAAATCAAAGTACTCAAGAAATCCTTTCAAATTTACATTTCCGTTGTCTTTTAAATTAAATTACTTCTGGAGGCATGGAAAGTTGAAAATATTTTTCCAACTTTTCTTCTTTGGTTATAGTTATGCCACAAAATTCTAATTGGCGTTTATAATTTAAGCATGGTCGAAAGTTATAAAAGCACAACACTTTTATAATTCGAACCTTAATTATTCTTAATCGATCCATCAACAACGAGGTAGTAAGACTTTCCTCCGATGTTCAAATCTTGCCTTTTAATCTTTTCCTACAATATCTTCTATGAGATCTTTCTCCATTCGAAAGTACTCCTGCTTTCGTAATCCATCATCAATGTGGTGCTTGATTATCCTATTTACTCTCGACCTTTTCATTGACAACTCTTCCGGGTCAACTGTCGAGGTCCCCATATTATCACCCTCAAGGATTTACGAGTCCCTCACATGCAAGGTACTTCGCTGTTGTTGTTTCAGTTAAGTGTTTAGAATTTTGAATTGATGCTTAACGCTGACATGATTATATCTAAACTCACAAACAACACGATCAATATCCAATATATAAGCTATGACGAAAAAAATGTAAAATGTCATTTTATTCAATATTATACTTACCCATTCAATACACAAATTAAAATCTTATTCAATTACAAGTACCACGTTTACTTCCTTTCAAGATTCTATCGAAACAAAATAAACAACTAAGCTAAGAGATTAGAAATGGTAAATGCCAAGTACCATAAATGCTACATTTCCTTACTCATTCTCTTCTCTACATTTATAAAAACTAGCAAGAAAAAAGAGAGAGATGAATTATAGTGATGGAATACCAGAAAACATCATGCTATCTTGAAAAATGTTTATAAAATTCTTTGAGAAGGATGTTTAGAAATGTGAAGAGAATGAAGTATTTATAGAGTGAAATTTTGAGAAGTGTCCGTTATTGTTACCGTTTGAGGATAATAAAATAATATTGATTTTACTATTCATTACCGTTAGAAAAATGGGGAGGAAAAATATTTTTAAGTGTGTTAAATATAATGTTGCCATTAGAATGCACATAATGCATGATCATACGATAAATTAACACATATGATAATATAATTCATATAATTATAAACAAATAATTCATGCCAATAACAAATAAAATAATATAACACAATAGTGAGATAATAATATAAGTGGGGTATTTTTCACAATGTAAGATGTAAAAGTTTAACTCTCCACATAAGTATGAAAATTTATCAATAATATGAGCATAGAAATTAAACTCCATTACGAGTATGGAAATTTATATCAATAATATATGCAATATAAAATGAAGACGAATTTTATTTATGTCAATGATGTTATAATGTAAATGGGGATGAATTTTATTTATGTCCAAGATAGTGTGAATGATGATGAATTTTATTTATGTTCATGATTCGGGTGAATTTTATTTATGTCCATGATATTATATGTAGATGAGGATTTTAAACCTCCACAAAGTATGGGCAATCTGCTAAGATCACTACTCGAAATAATCTTTCATGATTACGAGGATTTGAATCTCCACATAATTAGTAAGTAATAAACATGATAATGAGATTTAATCCTCTGCTTTCACAAAATAATAATATCCACACTTATTATAGAGTACTTGACAAGTTGCCAGTTTACCAAAATAAGGGGTGAAATAGTAATAATAATAATCACTCTAGTTATAGGTCATTTGAGGGATTGCCGTAATATAATGTGTAACAATAATATCTCGGCTCTAATTATGTATCACTGACTTATCGCCAATTATCTATAATAGGGGAACATATAACAAAATAAATATCAAAAGCCGATAGCGATAAGACATATACCTAATAAGAATTACTCCGATAAAGACGCATCGCGGCCGATAACGTATTATAAACCGGTATTTTAATAGTTCAAACTAATATATATTGTTGTTACTACTACTATATTATTATTACTATTACGTACTATGTGAACCAGAGAGTGGAAGGAAGAGAGTAATATTATTATCAATTGCTCTTGTGTGTTTTACATTAAAGGGATGGGGGTATTTATACTGCAAATTAACCCGACAAGCACTATTCCCTTTTCCCAAATTTCTTTACATATTTCAACACTTCTACTGTATAGAATTTGACTTCTATAACAGAATGAAGGAAATAATAATTTTTCATGTACTACAAATGAACGCTAAGCACGATTCTCTTTGAAAGTTCATTTTATGTCCTCATTTATTAGGGCTATCCATAAGTAGATCAAACGACACACCGAGAATCATTTCACACAAAGCAGGATTAATTAGGTGTCAAATTTTACACCATGCGAAGTCAAGGATCAAAAAATTGATCCGGATCAATTTTTTGAAGCACTCCAAAATGTGTCGAGTGGAATATGATAAAACAAAAAAGCAGTGGCACCAACCACCGCCACCGTCACTCTTAAGAACCCGCCGGTTTGGCCGCTTTATTTTTTTTCCCTCTTATTTTTAAAATTATTTTTTGTACAATAATTAAGCAAAATAAAAAATATATATACCATTATTTTTTATTTTTCGAGATCTATAAATAGAGACTAGGTTTGTATCATTTGGATACCAAAAAAAATTTGATTTTTTTACACAATTTTTATTAATTGTATTAAAATATTATGAATTTTTTGAAATTCAAAAAAATATATTTTGTGAAATGAAGATAAAATGATATGGAAGAGAGAGAAATTAATTTTGACACCGTTGTGGCCGCGAGAAAAGCGTTATTCGGCGGTGCTAAATGAGTAGAATGCTGAATTACATCCGCTGCCGCGATAAATTTTAGTTATATTAAAAAACATCCATCATCATTAAGCGATGAGCACGATGAATAACTATAAGCTATTATCATCAAGAAGAAAAGTTTGGCAACTTGACAAAAGAAAGTTATAGATGGACTTTCCATCTCTGGAATATCTTATTTATTTCAACTTGGCCTTTCAGCCTCCTCAGTAAAACATTAAAAACTTGACATGGCACAACAAAAAACTACACAAAATTCATATGCTTGTAGTAATATATAATGATCACTCACAAGTCACATGTGGAGTACTGATTCCTCTTATTTCATGTGGCCACACATCCTTAGGGCATCCAATAATCATTTTCAAATACTTATTCCTTGTGCCAAGTAGAGATAATAATTTTCAAGATGTGGAGTCATCTTCCCTTTGATCTCCTATCTATAGTATTTTCTTACCTATCCCCTAACTCTTTAGCTTGTGCCAAATCCGTGTGCCACCACTGGCACAATTGTACCACCAACACCGCCCCTCCCGAGGGGCGACAACGTCACCCGGCATGGTTCTTGGCCATGGCAACTCGTAGCCAGGGCCAATTTTGTTATGTTCATAACTCAATTCACAAAAGTTGGCACAAAATACCTCTTGATTTTATCCCCACCTCATGTCGCCTCATTGGTTCAATAAATTGTATTGTTCTCCTTAAGCTTACCAATACAACAATGATTCAATTAGCAGTTTGTAACCCGTTTACTAGACAATTCAGACACTTGCCAATGTTGAACATTTCAAGAACCAATCCAGCTGTTGGAATCGTTGAATTCGATAAAAGTTCGAATTTGTTAAGTAATGGTTACAGAGTATATGTAGCTGGAGGAATGTCTGAAGCATCATCAGGAGGAGCAACCTACGAACCATCTTTGGAAATGTATGATTCTGTAAGAAAAACATGGGAAATTGTTGGGTCTATGCCAGTTGAATTCGCTGTGAGACTAACAGTTTGGACACCAAATGAAAGTGTGTTCTGCAATGGGGTGCTTTATTGGGTAACTTCTGCTAGAGCATACACTGTCATGAGCTTCAACATTGGTTCAAACGAGTGGGGAGAAATAAGTGTGCCCATGGCTGATCGGCTCGAATTCGCTACATTGGTGAGAAGAAATGGGAAATTGGTGCTTGTTGGTGGAACTTGCAATGGTCATTATTGCATTTGGGAGCTCATTAAAGATCAAGAATGGAGGGTGATTAAAGAAGTTCCATTTGGATTGGCAAAGAGATTTCTTGGAGGGAATAGTACTAAATGTGTGGGGATTGATGGGGCAATTTACCATTACAAGGATCTTGGATCAGGAATGATTGTGTGGAGTGAAGAGATCAAGAAGGGTAAATGGGAGTGGAATTGGATAGGAGGTTGTCCCAAAATGGAAGTACATAATTTGGCAATTAGAGGATTGTTGTTACATCCTAATCTTTTTCCTTCAATGTTCTGAATGCAAAGCTCTGTTCTAAATTGTAGTCCACCCCTTTTACCATTATCCATGTATAACAACATGTATACATTATGATGAATTATATTTTATTTGTATAGAGTTTCTTCTTGATCAGAGTAGATCACGACTAAACAATCGTCTTATGTTAAATCTGCTATATTTTTTCATTTTGCCCTTAATTATTGTTATCTTTTCAAGTTGGGATTCTAACACTGTTAATAACTAAACGTACCTTCAACTATTATCTCTTTCTTTCAAATTATCTCCTCACCATCCATTTTTGACATGAAATCAAATCAAATTTTAATTTGACGGAGGATAAATTCGAAATTAAGTTAGATTTGAGGGGCAATTTTATAATAATTTAACATGTGGTCTTTTAACAACAACTAAATATTAATTTAGAAGAACAAATATCATGTCCGAAAGTTGATAGATAATAACGAACCTAGTATTTAAACAATAGATCAGATTGGGTAAATCTAACAAAACCCACTAATTTGAGAAAGAATAATCCTTAGACTTCGAATAAACTTTAGACTTCAATAAAACTTAGATCAGCCAAAAAAAAAAGCCAAGTAATGCATTGTAACAAGTTTAGAAATGATCCATTTGATCGATATCGCTTTCAAAACGACAAGTGAAATATGGTAAACGGGCCATCTTATAGAGCCTCTCATGATTTAGCAACGATTCGATCATACAAAGTTCAAGAAGACATGAACTAGATTAGCATCAACGCAGACCGTTGATTAACCAGCACTAATGCCTGCACAAAAATGATGAACTAGCCGTTGTGGACTGTGTTCTTAAAACAATAGCCAAACGGCATCATCGCTGATCATAAAAAGTAGGCACCATAAAAAACTATGCCGTTGAAACCAACGCAGAATGTTTGATCCAAACGCCGCTTACGTTTACGGTTAGCATCAAATTAACTATGTTGGAAACGAACGGTACCGCAAAGCGAGAAACGGGCAATCGCTTGTGCAAAAAGTTGCAAAAAATATTTTTCTTGATTCATAAATAGAGTATTTTTCTATGTTTAATAATCACAAGTTCACAACTATCAACTTAGTATATCAGTTCACCATGCCTCAAAGAGTAAATAATCTATGAAAGGTCAGAGCAATAGGATTTTCAAAGTTATCAGAGATCCATCCGCCGAAAGGCCCGACTACCTCCCTGTTCAAGGTCAACTTTTCAGAAATTTAAGGAAATAAAATGGCTGGATGACGAGGTCATAATGTCAAACTTGAAAATGGAAGGCTCGAGATTAAACACATCCCTGCTTTCACGAATGGAAGGCGTGGAATTTGTGGAACATCAACAAACACAGCCTGTAGACTGAATTTCTGCAGTTTACCATAAACACCGAACGTAATCATTGTATCAGATTCGTCAGTCCAGCTTGTACCTGGTATTTAATTATTGCGAGAAAAAGGCATATTCTATCTTAAGCTACCTATTTGAACTATTAATAAAAAGTGATTTCATTAGAAATGCGTGTTGGCTCAATTCATTAATGTTCTGCCAAAAATTTGGCACGCAAATGAAACGGGGACGCTTAACGAAAAAACAAAATGAATTAAATGCCAGACTGAAACCATTAAACTGCACTACCTCGCCACACGAGCTTCAACCGAATAACCAATAATTTAAACACTGGCCTGGGTCTGAGCCAAGGCTAAGAACTCAAATTGATCTTGTTGCTACTTATACTGCCCTAGACACGGCCTAAGCCTTTGGGCCTAGAGATAATAGGCCCAAGTTAAATAAACCAGCTCACTTATTTTTCATATATAGTCTTAAGTCTTGAGGACAGTTGATTGTTTAAGCCTTAAGGCCTTAGTTCTCAATGAGACTGGAGGTATTGCTGCTTACATATGATAGTTGCTGTGCCGTGGGCATGGTGTGAGCTAAGTTTATATACACTATGGTCAATGCATCTAGATACTTTGATATGACTTAAGTACAATGCAACATCATGTAATAAAGCTAAGTTGACAAAACCAGCAATCCATGACTGGCTTAATCAAGAGTCAGAGTATTTCCAAGTACTTTGGGTGAAAGTTGATGCATCAAATTTGGACGCATTATTTCTACCCTTTAATTCAAATTTTAAGAACAATTGTTGCCCATTGATGGTCTTCGCTTTGCAATTTGGATTAACTCGGCAACAATCTTCGTTCTTATTATATTTCTTCAAGGTGCCATCGGCAAAGAAAGTTAAAGAGAAATGAGAACAAAATTAACGAATCAAAATCTCAATCATCTTTCAAACAAACCCTTTTAACGATATCAGCATGCTCTATTTTGTTGTTATACTAGATAGTATCTCAATCAAACAAAATAATTACTCAAAACAGATTGTTTCTAATGAAGTTTCAGAGAACAAGACACATTACATGTTGTATGGTCCCCGTCCTTGCAATTTGCGTCCCCATGATGTTGTTCACTCCACACCGTATCCTACCCCATGCTTAGTTGCTTATCATTTCAAGATGTTGGAAATCTGCCTTGATGGGCAGAGAGAAAAAGAATGAAATGTATTTGATCAACTTACACCTTTATCCCAGGGCCGTAATAGAATGATGATGGGCCACCTTCTTATAAAGACATTTAATGATACATGATCACAATCCAATTGATGTTATATGATGACTTATATCCACTGAACGTCACGATGTAATATCTTATTCAATATGGAGAATGAATTTGTGTTCTTTCTTTTCAGAAAATGATGTTGTGGATAGCTTTGTTTTCGAAGCTCGAATTAGTTAATTTTTTTCTCATGTCACCATATTATGGTCAATAATTATTTTAAAAATTAAATTATAGAGTCATAATTCTTCGTTTATTCTGTCTCGAACCTCTATTATTAATAATTTTTTTAGTTATCGTATATTCTCTCTAGAATGTATATTGAAAGGTTTGCAAAATTATTCTTTACTAATAAAGTTAAACATTTTTTTTTTTTTTTAAAGATGGAGATGGTAGTAAAATTAAAATAAAGAATTTCAAATATATGTATAAGATTTGAAAAATGTATAGAAGTAAATATTCTAGTGTATTGCAAATAGTAAAGTATAATTCAAACAATGGACACTGTTTAAATTTTGAACAAATTAATGCTAGATGAAATCTATTTATTTATTATTCAAGCACTTAAATCTATGAAATTTAATATTTTATTATTATTTGAATTTCAATAAAGAATATATGAATAATTATTTATCATTTAATAAATTATCATTATTAGCAGAAATTATTTTTGTATTTTAATAAATCAATCTCAAAAAAAAAAAAAAAAATTTCTATTTTTTTCCTAAATTGTCCACTTGATATATTAATATTGTAGGTGTTTTAATGGGAAGAAACACTGTCATAGAATTAGTTTTACAAGAAATAAATCAAAACTAATAGATTTTACGACTTTAACTAGAATTACCATTGCTCAATCAAAATTATAATATTAATAAGGAGATATATTTTCAATACGATGTATTAATATAATTTTCAATTAAGCATTATATGACACAAGACCATAGAAAACCAAGAACTGTATCAAACCAGATTCACCTCCAAGATTCAAGAAAGATCCAGACATATAAAAACTCTGCAAACTTTGCAGATACATAAAAAGATATAAACATCAAACTCCAAAGTTCGTTTGATCCAATAAAAATACCACAAATTCATGGCTGGTTTACAAAGATCTTCAATATCCTTCAGAAGGCAAGGCTCATCAGGCTTAATATGGGATGATAAACTCTTGGCAGATGAATTAGGTGAACCCATCAATGAAAAATCTCAAGAAACTTCCCATGAAACCACCTTGTCCAAAGCTTCAGAAAATGGCGGTAGAGGTTTGCCTCAAGAACAAGAAGTGAAAACTGACAGAGAGTTGGAGGAGGTGAAGAGAGAAGATCAACGTTTGATGGTGAAGGTTGAGAGGAGTCGATCAAATGGTGGTGGTGGAAGAGGTTTCAGGACCGGAAAAGTTTCTCCGGCGATTGAGCCGCCGTCTCCGAAGGTGTCTGCATGTGGTTGTTGCGGTGGTTTGCGTAAATATGAGATGACTCGCCGGAGAATCAAGAATGGTAAGCGAAAGATGTGATATAGAAAGATGGATTTGTGTCATTTACCAATTTGGATCATATGTTACCTTCGAATCATATTTCGTTGAATAATGTAACATTAAGTTAACGATACATATTTTATTTATATGTGATTCAATACCCCTTATGAACTATGTCATGTGACTGAGTAAATGGTGTATTTCTGTGTAAGTGGATTAGGCTGAGTTACTTTTTTGTTTTATTATAATGTTCTTAGTGATTATCTCATCAAGGAAAAACGAGATGTAAAACTTTTCATGCAATCCCAAATACATTTGTTTTCCTCCTTTTTTTTTCTTTTTCTTTTTGCTTACTCTTATTTGGTTGTTCATATTTGTTAATATTCTATATGATTATTTTTCATGATTGAATTGAAGTTGTCCTCATCCAGCATAAACGTACATTGCAATACATAAGGACTTGTTTGCATAATAATATTAATGTATTAAATTAGAAAGACTAATTATTTTGTCCAAACATAAATTAAATGAAATACTTAAAATAGTCAATAATTTTTTATCACTATCGATGTAGTGCATTACAAATGAGGATGCAGTACAAATAAAGTCTTTCAACGAAGTCCACAGTCTAGAATCTTAGGCTAAAACATCTTCCAAAACAAATAATAGTCTTTCAACGAAGTCCACAGTCTAGAATCTTAAGGTAAAACATCTTCCAAAACAAACAGGGTGGATCTAAATTAAACCAATTAATTAAACCAACGTACTTCCTTATGGACATCACAATTTGAATGGTTACTTGTGGCTAGCATAAAAGAATGCTGGAATTGAGGTCTGACATTACTCAATCTGATGCATGCAATCTAAATATCCAAATTAATAGAGGTAATTGTTTGTTACCTAATAATTGAATCTCTAGGTATGATCATTAGTCGTCATTACTCAATTAGTCAATTGATTCATGTGACCTAAAATAATATCCACGTCAATACAGGTAATTGTCTCTATAATAATAATTCTAAGCCAAAAAAGCAATGAATCATTTCAATATAATGTTATTCAACTTTGTAGTATATATAAAGAGTTGGTTTTAAAGCTTGTCATAGCAAGAGGAAACGAGTCAAACTATTAGTCAAAATATCTTTGATTCCCATTCACATGGATAATTCCTACTTTCACTAGAATTAGAGAATAATATAACGCAAAACCTTTAACTTGTTTTATAGTTTTATAATGAAATCATTGTACCGACTTAGATTCAATTAATAAAATGAAGAAAACTCCATACCTTAAAATCCAATGATGATGGAAGTTTAAGATAAGCTTCTCTGCAGCACCATTAATGTTAGAGAACTTATTTAACTACCCATTGACTTGAATTAGAAAACCGATAGATTTGTTAATTGTGGCGGTAAGGAGGCATATTGGTCATATTATATTAAGTGATGATCACTAACACTTGGTGCTCCAATAATTGACCAAGTTAAACTTGTCAGAAGAGTGAGCACCCAGCAATGAGGATTATGTTATGCACAACATTTAGTTTAGTTACTCCATAAAAATAGAATAAGCCTGATTTTGAAGGATATTTTTTACTGAAGATGCGGATAGTTAGCTGGACACGAGGCTCACAATTGCTTGATAGTCTGATTTTCTCTGCCACCATGCCACTAGAGATGGTTCTTAGCTACTCTCATGTTTAGTGTCCGTTTAGAAACTAGTGTGCCAATTGGCAATCTCAGTTCGGTTCACATTATATTACACTTTGTCTAAGAAGAATTTTAAATATTCTTTTAATAATTTTTATGGCTAACGATAATCAAGAAAACGATTTAAAAACCATTCTTGAAAAACTTCGAACTTAATTGATATTTCAATCCATTATCAATCTCCACCCACACTCATTAAAATTCGAAAGCATTAATGTAGCTTAAAGATTTGAAGTAAATATTCCAATTCAGATTAACTGCATCTTCATGCCTAAATATATTTCATGATCCATTGTAAAATTGAATAACATAACTCGTGTGCTTAGGGGAAGATATTGAGTGATGCATAAATGCAGGCTAAACCAAAAATGAATAACAGGATGGAGATCCAAAAGGTCACAAACTATCACAAGTTCACAACACTAGAATAATTGAAATTGCTGGACATATTTCTCTCCTGGTCTAACAATGAATACCTTGGAATAATCTACAAAAGGATAATCTCAGGAAAATTCAATTTTACACTTCTTGGATTTCCTTTCAGAGTTTAATACTTTCTGGCACAATTTAAGTGCTTTACTGACGTTCATTTGACCAGCCTCTATACTCATTGTGCTTAATAGTCCAGCATTCTGCAAAATATAATCCACCATTTCGAGCTGATCTTCATCACGACCATAAAATCCGTCAATTGACACCACTTTTGAGCCTTGACAAAATGCACACATGGACTCTCTTAGGTTTTGTCCAGCTCTCGTGGTCACTGTGGTAATGATTCTGAAAACAACAACATATAAACTGTAGCGTTGATGACTTATTCGTGTCATAAGTAGCCACATTACAGATTCATTTGAATAAATTTGCATTACTATCATCTGTTATCTGTGCGTTAAGGGCTTGTTCATTTGAATCTTAAACGTTCATACTAAACTGGAACATAACAACTGGAACATTAGCGAATCTTAGAGGTTTAACTGAATAATCATGGTGCACAGAAGTACCCAAAATGCAGGATCCAAAGATAAAACCTTCACATTGTAAATTGCTGCAATAAGATTATCAAAGGAACTCCAGTGACCATCAAACCGTTCTTTCAATTCATCGTGACCAATTTCTGATGCTTCCAACCAACGATGGTGCTTTTCCGCAGAGAACCCCAAAGAAGAATTTTTATTATTGGTGATAGATACAAACTAAACCAACGAGCAGTAAGCTTTCCTCAACGTATATCGCTTTATCAAATCGAAGAAAGTATCTAACGTCCAAACAGCAAACTTGCTTGGTCATACGACTACTTCAGATGTCCTGCCATTTGATTTGTTACTTGGGTCTTGAGCAGTTTGGCTTCACTGATTTAACTCGATTCAGCTCAAGCTCAATTTCATTGATTGGGAGCCCAACTTGATTCAAGTCAAACTTGACTTGATTTATTTATAGCTTCCTAATGGCTTGGACATTCGATCTGAACTGATTTGCCTTAATCAATTTAATTCATTTTCTTTATGCCACCATGACTACACTCAAATGCAATCCTGATGGTGAAACATAACCACTGAGGTAATTGAGGTCACAATGTCGCTTAGATCAAGTTTTTCCTATGAATAGCAAGTGAATAAGAAACTAGAAATTGAAATCGGTAACACGAACGACCTAGCCATGCCTTTGGGAAGCGTCTCCGCTTGTAGCGGCCAGCGGCTTAAAAAAAGGAAATTGAAATCGAGAAGCATAGCCCCAAAGTTTGAAAGACTTGTTATTGAAAGCAAGACGTGTATATCGCAATGTAATTCAAGTAAGAAGAAACCTTGGAGTAAGTGTATATTTAACATTTCAATTCAATCAATTCCCATGATATACTTAACTAAACTTATAACGCTTTATGCTGGGTGATTCATTGCTTGATGAGTTAACTGATGCAACAGATGTACAAAGAAACGGTGGCCTCATCAATAATTTCACGAATGGTTTCAAAAGTATGTATGGAATAATATGGACACACACGGACACCCGAGACTTATTCATTGTAATCCGCATCGAAATCAAAAGGTATAAAGGGTACTTACATCAACGGGAAGCACTATTTTGATATCGTGTATGATGGTAATAAGAGCACTTACAATACGCGCTTTGTGTCAAGGGTTCATACTACCAAGATGATGATCATGTTGACTACTATGGTGTCTTAGAGGAGATTTGGGAGTTGTCAGATGGTTGAGTTACTTACATTGTCGCCCTCTTCAAATGTTTATGGTTTGACTAGCAAGTGGATGCAATTGCATCCGAAGAATGGAATGGTTCAAATCAAACACAAAAAGTTAAGAGGTTTTAAAACGACTGCTTATCCTAAAGATCCCATGCACAACAAGTATACTATCTCCGTTATGTATCACGCAGTGGTGTGTCGCAATGAAATCGAATGCTAGAAGTCGAAATGATTGACCTATATGCAAATGTGGATGTCTCCGCTTTGAATATCGATATCTTCTAAGAAGAACAACAACTCTCCCTGCTCCCATTGGGATTTAATTCAATGATGTTGCCGCTGCTGGAACCGGGCGCTTTTTGTTATCATGAAGAGAGGAAGATGGTATCCTCAACAAGTGGAGATGGTTCGACACGAAGTCGACCAATTTTCGAACGCTGAAGCTTGGCCGATTTATGATGAGGGAACACTTGGCTTTGGCCCAAATGATAGTGACAACTCCTCCGAAGATAATTAATAATCAACATTTTAAGTTACAAGTTTTTCTCATAGTAATTTGCAATTTCGTATTAACTTCAGATTGAAATGCAAACAAATGAGTGTAGTAGTGTATTTTGTATTTATTGCTTCTTGATATTGTGTTCAAAAACTGTGATATGGATAGTTTGGTTTTTGTTATCATGAGATATGCAGGGAGTTTGGTTTGCAAAACTGTATCTTTTTTTTTCCCTGCAAATCAGATATAGTGTCGGTATGGAGTCCGAATAGCGACGGTCCGAAATATTATTTCTCAAATCTTTTCCAGAATGGAGACAGATAAAATGTAATGGCTGATTTGTTTTAAACTTCATATTTTTCCGCTATAAAAAATTGAGGAAAATTCAAATAAGTTATTACGTGGCGCCGGGATGGAGACGGTCATTTTACATGATGGAGACGGGTCGTAGGATTATATCTATGATATATATCTCACATTATCACTTATTCAACATTATTTTTTCAACCCACAACATAATATCTTCTTTTATTTTATGTTATTAATTTCATTTTCATAATTTTATTGTCTACTAACCTCAAATTTGATTTTATTTTCAGGTGACTAAAAAGGCAATTATTAATACCTTATTATTTTCTTTATTTTATGTAATAAATTCAATGAGTAATTTCTAATATATATATATTTTTGTAGAAAGTGCTGAATTCAAAAGGTAATTATTACTTCTTTCATTTTTTTAATTTTGTTGGTTATATTTAATAATGTAGTTTGATGAATATATATGTAATTTATTTTTGTTACTAAGTTGTAGAAAATACTATATTCAAGTTCAAATAGGTGTAATTTGGTTTTTTATTTTATTTTTTATGTTTGAATCTTTTGATGTTTTATATAAATAATGTTTGATGTTTATATGAATAGAATGTTTAATATGTTTGATGTTTATATGAATTATCATTTGATATTTATATGAATAGAATGTTTAATATGTTTGATGTTTAATACGATTTTCGTTATATTTAATTGCTATATTTTTACGCTTGAATCTTTGATGTTTTATATCGATTCAGGCTGAGTTAGATGAATTTGGATCTTTGATGTTTTTATATTTGTTTGTATGACTTGATGGATTTTTTGGTGTCATGTTCTGGTTGCTAGTATTGCCATTAAAAGAACTGGTCGTTTTTTTTAAACGGAGAAGCTAAGGCATGAGACGGGAGCTTTGAATTTTTGGACGGTATCAATAGTGGAGCCAAATGTACGGTGACAAAGTTAGATTTATTACAGATTTTGTTGTAGCTGAAGTTTTATTTAATTGTTATGAGTCTAGATTCTATGGAGACTCAAGCTAGAGTCGGGAAGGTGGAGTCGGATTCTATGGAGACAAAGTTGGAGTCGGGTTGCTGTGGAGACGGTTGGAGTCGGTGTTTTGGCGATGGTTTGAGTCCGGGTAGTACTTACTTACTGACTAAACGCCAGACGGTTTGGAAGTCTTATTTGAGATTTTATTAATTTAGATACGATAAAATTAGTTGGGTGTTTCCCGACTCCATCCCGACTCCAATACGCGATGCAGAATCGCTTCAAGCATCTGCTTCTGGACGTATTTTTGCCTGGGCTTTTCTAGTAGTGCTCTAATAAATGTTCATACAATTATCTCTCATCATCTACAGCCTCTTACTTTGCGACTCCAATAATTCAGCCATATTTGGTTCTTGGTAGCCAACCTGCAGACAATCTGTCACCCCATGCCTCATTTATTATAACCATATATGGCCATACGCGTTCACATTTCATCTTCTTCGTTCTGGAAACTCCATGTGCATGCATGAGAATTTTTTATTGCACCTTGATTACTTTATATCAAAAGAACTGCACATGCATAAATTAAACTTTTTATAGTATGTGACCTATCGGCTATCGTATTATGAATTGATATATATTATGGTCTTATGGATCCAGCAGTTTAATCCGTGTTTCTCAACACCTTATTATCATGTAAAATTGTTTGATGTTTCACATTCCTGAGCTGAGAATGCAATAAAGTATAGTTTCGGTGACTTGCATTCCTTAAGCTCCACGTTTAGTTTCTCTTAGTTTTTGCTTGGGTCTAATTATTATTGTTTTCAAATGAACTCCTGGCAATTTCAAGCTTCGAGTCGATTAAAGTTACTGGCTCGTGGCCGAATTTGAATCATTAGATTGTAAATTTTAGTGGTATGAAGGTCAACTATCTACATGAAGACAAATTGTTCATCGTTGGAGTACCAAATAACTAATTGATGAATTATCCAATGCTTTTTATAACCTTTATTGTATGTGTTTCCCTCACTGTATGAAAGTGTATGTGCTTTAACCCTATTATTTGGAGACTTATAATCAATAAAATTAGCTTATGTAGATCATTATTATTCAAATAATAAGGTTCAAATAATCAAAGATATCTAGCTGTATCGATAAATCTTGTATTCTGTTCAATGAGGAAGCATTAGCCAGTGATTTTCTCACTGAAAATTAATATGAATAAAGATTTTCAAAAAAAAAAAAAGGTTCAAAGTAAAAATAAACAATTTTTAAGTTATTAAATAAAACGACCAAAATTCATTAATCAAAACTATCGACTAACAACTTACATAGAATTTGACTTTAATTTCGTAACATTTTTCTTTATTCTACTTAATTAGAGAGACCACATGCATGCCCCAGGCATTAAAAAAAATAAAAGTAATAAAAATATTATGGATATATATCATGAAAATGCATCTTTTGTATTTATCTCAGAACTAAAGTCTTCGACATTGTTTATCCGTCACCAACGAAAGATTGTAGAAAGGGTCAGCCCTCTCAAATGAAATCCCACAAACCCAACTGGAGTTATGTCAGAAGTACCTCCAATGCCTAAGTTAGATTTATCCAAAGCACCTAAAAGGAAATAAATAT
Source organism: Lithospermum erythrorhizon (assembly GCA_019722365.1). Taxonomy (NCBI): domain Eukaryota; kingdom Viridiplantae; phylum Streptophyta; class Magnoliopsida; order Boraginales; family Boraginaceae; genus Lithospermum; species Lithospermum erythrorhizon. Next base: position 1,443,345 of record JADFUC010000758.1, on the reverse strand, counting down.
ACAATCGATATGTGAACAACCGTCAGTACTGTGGATATCTTTTTGTTAACACGAGGTTACTTTTTAAACTCATGGGTGACAACCGAATATAACACCGGTGTCAAATGCTACAAGCCTACCGACGGTGATTTAAATATGTCATCCGATTAATATGTAAATGTGTCATCCGTTGATAGATAAATATGACATCCGACAATATATAAAGATTGGGATGGTGTGAAATCTTAATAACCTTTGAGAGAAAGAACTAGGCATCTACTTGGTTAAATGGTGGAAATAATATTTACTAAGGCTTTTAATATATAAATATATAAAGACTCTCCAATTATTTTCTCTAACTCAATCTCCTTTTCTAGAGAAGTAGGTTTCACTATAAGAGAAGAGACTAGAGGTATATTTTTTTTAGATGGTATACTTGGAACAAAAGAGGAAGAAATATTTTGAAGTTTACATCCACGGGCTTCTTTCCTCCCCCATTCTAATTAATTTAAACTTTCTATAATGTATCCAAGCCAACGCAATGGGTCACTTACATTATCATACTTGATATTCACAAACTCCATAACACTGAATCATTAAAGACATAAACGATTATCCATGTAAAAAAACATGTTAAATGTTCCCTATTTACCATCATTAATGTTTACAAGTTCAAAGAGTATAAGATATAAAGATTTGTATTTCTTTTACTTAAAATATTCCTTTTACAGTACGTTATGGGAACTTAAACTTACCTCAATCTCAAAAAAATGAAATATTGTTATTTTACATGTTTACTGTGCATTATTTCCTCTTCCTATATATACATGTGGATTGTTTAAATATAGATATCAGAAGTATTTATTGAAATATAGAATACCCAAATAAAGTTGGCAAATACTCAAAAAATGAGCTCATGCTCATATAAACCAACCTTGCCGGAGAGGCCTAAAGAAGCTACATCAATGGAGGAAGAACCCAAAAGACATTCAAACAACATTAATGCCACCGTGCATTCTTTTCCGGAGAGAAAAAGCACGATGTTTAAGACCGATATCACGATGGTGAAGAAGATGGAGACACCAATAATAAGGAAATTGGTGAAAGAGCCTTCACAAGATATCGATCAGATCGCTGAGGCTTTCATCCAGAGGTTCAGGAAACAGTTGCATCTCCAGAGGCTCCAGTCTATTGAGAACTATGAGCAGATGCTTAAAAGGGGCACATGACAATTATCAATGATATTTATCAAGACATAATTATTACTCCGTAGTCCGTAATTATTATTAAGGTAACTATCAATTCCACACACGCGTTGCATTATGTAATGTGAAAATAAAAATTATATAGTATAATTTAAAATTATAAGTGGTTAATATACAAATATTTTTCTTATCAAATAATAAAATCACATGATACTAACTTTGTGACTTGTGAGTCATGCATGGGAAATTATTGATAGATATTAATTTATACTCCTTATTTAAATTTCAATTAATATAGTAACTTCCAATTATATGAAAGTTACAAAAATACCCTTAAATTAATTAAATTCAAATCTAAAAGTTTAAAGTTAAAAATTGTACAAATGGAAAAAAAAATTTGTGAAACCAAATAACTACCTACACCTATTTTCTTTATATATAGTATAGATAAGTCCATATTTATGTGTTGTAATAATAATACTACATTTTATATGGAGTACTATTCCTGCTAATTTTCTTCTGTATGAAACAAGACTTATGGTATGCTTCCCTGAACTACTGACGACATTCATGACATTCACCTTCTAAAAATCTAAAGATATGACTGAAAATGCTGACGATTTCACACTTTTGTCATATTCAATCCACTCTATACCTACACGTTACGGCGTTACCCATGTATGTGGGCAATGTGGCTAATACCTTCACCCAATTGCCCAAATAATGTTCTCCCATCAGCCTCAGTTCTACTAATAATAATCCATGGTCTGAACCTCAATTAATTAATGTGTTTTTGCCTCAAATATGAGCCTCAGGTCCGAGCTCAATTTGGGTCTTATATGGGTCTGGGGAGTATTTGATTTGGAGTCAAGTCCAAGGTTATTTTTGAGCCTCGTGTCCGAGCTCAATTTGGGTCTCATATGGGTCAGAGTATTTGGGATTCAGTGAAAAGTCTACAAGCATTTCATAAACAAGCTTAGCCCACGTAATTAACTAATTAGCTTTATTTTATTGTCATGATTAACTACAGTTTAATAAATTGCTACTCCGATTAAAAAGCAGAGCCGCGATGTTCCATAATATAACCATGTTTTAAATGATCACTTTTTTTTATCTTCAAAATATAATCGTTATAAACACATAAATTAGAAAATAATCGTTGTGATTAATGGTCACCGTTTGATCAAGTAGGGATCGTTTGTCCCAAAATAGTTGTTGAGATTGTAGAAAATATCCATTAGAATCAAGTCGGTACCCAAAATTGTTAGAGAGGATCTGGAGCAGCCCTTCTCCAGCAATATGACCATCAGCATACCTCTCTCTATAAATAGGAGCATTATAAAACACTTTCTTCAATTCTCACAATAATTTCTAATAATTTCTATTCGATCTCAAATGAATTACACTCTAAACTCTTTTAATACACTAGTGGTATCATGTTTTCAATCTTGATTTAAACGTGTCATGTAACAAAAATCACTATATATTATTTCTTCAAATGGGATCACACCAATAGGAGTATCATGTTTACGATATATAATTATTAATATATGGGGGTCATGATCGAGTAATCTTGATTTAGACAGGCTGGTCTAATGTTATTTCATTTAGTTGCAATAATTGTACACATTTTGTCCCAAACTTCACGGGATTCATGCCAATAATTGAAATTCCCAAATGTAGGTCATAGAGCTTGAAATCTCACCAATAGCATGAAATTCCTCATGATGGCGTATCTTTTCTTTAAAATATAATTTTTAAATGAGAAAGCATTCCAAAAAACAAAAAACAAATGGAATAATACAAAACAAATGGAGAACTTATTTTCCTGGAGAAAAGTTTGATTACATAGGCGTAACTAGGAAATACAATCAACTAGTAAACTAGAAGCACTTATAAACAATGCTACCTCACAAGTAACTAGATTAACAACAACTCATCATGCTTCGCATAATCTCAATAATCCTTACAATTATTACACCAATCTCAAAGCGCCATAGTCCCATTATCGGATATGAAAGATGGTGGGGCTTGTAATTTGTTGGAGTACTTGGAGATACAGTAAAAGCTTTAATAGAACCGAACTGAAGAAAACAACACACTTTTACATCTACGAAACAGACATAAATGTCTTTATTGTGACACCAACCTTACACAAGATAACAAAATAGTAAAACTATGAAAATTGTACCAATGCAAAAACATTGTACGCAGAAACATCTAGAGAATCTCATTGATTTGTGGTTGAAATTAAATATCCCACCTAACTTCTTGAGTTGACTCTAGAGCATAGACAACAATCTCTCAATGAAGATGCTTACTATTTGTGTAAAGTTGTCACAATTGCATATCTCAATCATGAACCCATCTGGATCGTGAAAGAATATTTGATCTACGTATATTCTCTTCTTCTACTATAATATGTTTCTCATTTCTTCTCTACTGCATAAATAATTAAATGTTTAAAAATAAATGTCTAACAAGCATCATAAGTTATCAATCAATGAAGACTTTCAAACTAGAATATAACAGAGATGCTCCCATTTGAAGAAATAACTTATAGTGATTTTTATCTGTTTAGTAGATTTAGTTCATCTATTAACTCCTAATTACTCTCATTTTTACGGCTTTTGATGAATACGACATAAATAAAATTTCTGAGTCATGTCATAAGTTCAAATCGCTTATAAAGAATATGATGATGACTAACAGAATGGGATCTTGAATTAGATGGATATCGTGCATTATGTATTATAGATTGAAATAGATATTATAAATTAGTTACATTACAATAAATGATTCACTCATCATAAGTGACAATTATATAGAATTGACAGTAAAAGGTGTGTGATATAAACTCAAAGCTAATACTTTGTTCAATCAATGCTATATATAGATAGACATTTCCTTCATTCAAAGGGATAATTAAAGTTACTATCATAATATTATTGAATCGTCGGTGATCATTAAATATATATACCCCATAAGTCATGCTCTGTAATCAATAGATCGAAGACCCTATGATTATACAAATTATTTACCTGAAAGGATATATGATCATCCTTTGGATTAATTTCAGTTTTCTTTTTCATATGTTGATTCTTCTCTGATTGTAGTAAATGAATTCCTATTCCAAAACCAAACAACCTGCAATTTCAAAACCAACAAGAACAACATAAGAAGCAGAATAAATAATCTAGAGAAATATACCCTTTTCATCCTTGTTATATCTTTCGCAAAGATTGTCATTTTTGACTTTTTGTTTCTTTTGACTTTTTGTTAAATCTCTTAAACTTTTGATGTTTTGTGATCTTGATGTATTATGCTCCGATGAAAATTACGTTTTGGCTAGATGTCTTTTTATAAGATATTATATGAATATATTTAAAGGTCAGTTCGAAAGATAAATAAAATTTAAAAGTGGACAATCTTTAAAGGATGGAGGTGATATTTTTCTAAGTATTTTAAATTCTAATAATTACCAAGCTCCATCAAAATTAAATGATCCAGGCCTCCTGACAGGGACAAAACCAAGAACATTAGTGTAAAAATCAATTGACTCCTCAAGCGATCTACATACAAGTGATATATGATTCAATGATGTTAAGTGTAACGGGTTTCCAGAATTTCCCTTCATTTCCTCAAAATTGAAAACTAGAACCTTCAAGAAATCAAAGAATCAAATCTTTTTCCGTGTTTTTATGAGTCTGTTTCAAATTTAACGTCACAATCTTTAAAAAGCTTAGAAGGATCAATAGAAAAGCGAAAAGTATGCAAATTATAAATCTAAGTAATTATAAAAATTAGAGGATAATATGAAAGAGAGTGAAAATAGGCAACTTCATTTGCGGAGAGTGATTTTTTTGTTAATGGAGACATGGTACTATATAGCCAACGAGACCACGCAGAGATCATAAGCGTCAGAATGCTACGCTCACATGTCCATGTGTCAAGTGGACGATTCCATTGACACATTAGTTTTCATGATGCTGACTAGGATATATAAAGACAATAAATTATATTCTTAAACTTCAATGATTAACATAACAAACTTTCAGTTCATAATACGTAGTATATTTTATGAATATATTGTATTATTGTGATCATAAACGGACGGTAGCTAAACAATGCGCATTATATGTGGCTTATGAAAGTTAATATATTAAAATTCGTTACATCCCTAAAATATCGTTCAATTTTAAATTTTCATGATCGAAGCGTTGAATTCAGATTTTATAAATATATGAATCCAATATATTCTATCTAATTATTTACTATTAACATAATAATTTTAATTCGAATATAAATGTGTATGTCAATTACTTAAGATGTCATTTCTTTGTTAAGCAAAACATCAAGCTAATCTTGAGTTAAAGGTTAATTCGTTGTGGGAAATATTGAGATGATTTATTATAATCTCATTTATTACTTTCAAAAATTATTAATTTTGATTATTGAAAAAATTGAATGTACGATATCTTTTGGATGGATAATCTATTTAAAGTTGATTCATCTATGGTTGAACAAAAATTATTGAAATTTTATTACGTAAGTTCTATAACATAAAATGGATTCTAGATAGACTCTCCTTAGACATTTTCGAGTACTAGTAAAATATACTTTGCACGTAAGTATTTATACTTTAAATATTTAAATTGGGATAATAAATAAGTAATCATCAACTATTTACATAAATTTATTATATGATTTATATTATAATTAAATTTTGTTAAAATATATGATTTTTGAATTTTTTTAATAATCTCAATTTTAATAATAATGATTTAAAAGTTTTATTCTGTCTACATCTCTTATTTGAATTTAATAAAAGAATCTGGCGTTATGTAATTTTATTTATTGTTAGAAAATATCGGCTTTTCTCTTTTCATAAAAATACACCTTATGTTGTTTTATTTATTGTTAGAAAATATCACTTCATGATTCTTTAAATTTTTATTTATGTATTCGTTTTAACGTATTTTAATGCACAAAGAAGCCGAATATGAAGACTTTTTATGACTATGTAATTTAAGTAAATGCAGAAAACTGACCAAATAGATTAAATGCGATAATGCGATGTGAAATCTGAATGAATTATATAAAAATTAATGGAATAAAATGACATCAAATCTTTTAAAATTATATCTTGTCTTGATAAATTTTTTAATAAAAGTTAAAACCTCAATATTACTTGATATAGAAAATTTTTAAAATTTTAATATAAATAAGTAAAATAACAAATTTAGAATAATATAAAAGGTCGCGAGAAGTCGTTCAAATAAAGATGAGAATGCCAGATTTGTTCATCGAATGTTAAATGATAAAAGTGGTTATTTCGGTTGTTGAAATGTAATACAAAATATTTATAATAATTTAGATATATATTAGCAAATAATAATTTTTTAGATTAGAAAAATTATTTTTCAATTATAATTGAATAATTATCTCATACAAAAAATTTAGTATAGTAAAATTTAATTAAATTTAGAACTAAAATGAAATATTCTTGTATTATGTTAAAATTAAAAAAAAATCAAATGTAGTATTATACTCCAGAGCCTTTTGTCACGTTGATAAATATGTTGATTATTTTATATAATTGAGCAGATAATTGATAATGAAGGTATATTCTAATTCAACATACGTATGAAGTCGATAAAATTTTGCTTACGTATTATAAGATAATAAATAATTCCAACTATAATTGGTTATGAGATTTTAGGCAAAATTTAGAACATCAAAGTATTAATTGTTAGCAAGATCGTTTTTTAAAGGAAGATAAGACATCATGCGATTTTCAAAAATTCCTTTATATAAACCAGTTTGAATAGGATATGATGTTTCATGTTTAAAAGGAGTTCGCTTTATTTGTGACGAACTTGTGAAATGCTACGTTTATTGTTGAGATCGTTAATTTAATGAAGGTAATTTAGTCATGTAGCGTTTCCTTAAATACATAAATCTTCTTTGTTTTGTTATCTTGATAAAATCTTGGATTCGATTCTGGCTTTCACCAAGTTCTTTGACTTTAAATCCAAATTTCTTGGAATTTACTGTTTTTCTTTCATTAACATGATGAGGGTGTTGAAAAATATTTTGCAATCTTTGATAGAAGAGATGCATTGACGGGTTTGACTTTGAAGAATCATGCGTGTTTTCTATTGTGGCGTGTAAAGCTGTTAAATTAAGCGTTTTGATATGTGTGGACTAAATTACCATGTTGTTGTCATTGCGCGTGTAAAGTGTTATTTTAGGCGTAATTGGTCATGGATATTTTTAAGCATGGTGATGTCATGGTGAGTCACAGCAATAGGTGATAAGTGAATTTTTTGAAAACGTTAGTAATATTCACAGTTATTACTTTTTTAAATTTTAGAAGCATGTTTTATCAATTGAAAATATAATAATAAAGATGTAATATAATCGTGTAAAGTAATGTGAGGAAATAAATACAATGAAGAGTTTTGCATTTGATTTAAATTATTTGTTAAAATTTCATTAAGCTTAAACTTAATTAATTGACAATTTGTAAAACGTTTACAATTAATGAATTATTTTAGTCTTAATAAAATTAAGTACTTATCGAAATCCTTATGAAATTAAGTTAAAATTCATAAGCATTTTTTTCTCTTGTCAAATAATCTAGTGTATCTTCACACGATTAAATCGTAAAAGAAATAACATTTTCTATTTTCTTTGTGCTAAAATTTCTTCAGCTAGATTTCTCCTTGAGTTAATAATTTTTATCACTTTACCTATTCAATTATTAATACTCGGATGTGTTATTTTTCAATTTAATTCTTCGTATTTTATTCAATATATTGTATTGTCAATATGAGGAGTGATTATTTTGTCGTTGTTTTGTTAATTCTTTGTATTTACAATTTAATTCTTTGTTTTTATTGATATATTATCTTGTGTTAATCTTCGGTTGTTATCGCGTTAAATAGAGGGCAAAGTGGTTGACTTTTTCGATGTATGTGCTTTTTGTGGTATTTGCTCATTATTAACGTTATAGTGAGATAAGGTTGATTGAGTTCTAGGTTGGTGTCTTGTAATATTTGTGGTTATGTTTGTGACTTCTAATTTATGAATTAGATAAATAAGTTAGTTAAAACAACTTTAATCGAATTTTGAGGGAAACTTTGTGAGGTTATTACGGTATTGTGTCTCACTGTTTTGTTCTCCCGCGGATGGAAGAGGTATGATCTCGATCACTGATCGAGGCAATCTTGAAGTTCACATTTATTACTTATCTTGCTTATGAAGAAATAAGATTAAAGAAGGTTGAAGACGACTTGCGATACTTCTAATGCATCTACTAGCGGTTGTAGTATTTAAATAACAATATCTTAAATGGAAATCCGTTCATTCTTGGTGAAATGCTTGGGATGCATTTGAGACCCTTCTTATACGTAATGCAGTATTTTCGAGAAAAGAATTGGTTGCAAGATAGTCAAATTCTTGTCGGTTGAAGAAAAGGTGCTGATGTTTTTGTTTACCTTAGGTCAAAATCATTGACCCATTACAATACATAAATATTTGTATGAAGTTATTAATGCTATGATTTGCTTTTTAAATAGATGATTGTTTCTACTAATAAGTAGTTCATTTACCTTAATCGATCATAATCAATGACTCGGAGAATTTTGAGTAAGCGCCATAAGGATATTAGATGGAACTTTTTGTTAAAGAACGTCATATCTCTAATGAGCAAACAAATTTAGGGGGAAGGAGAAAAGGAGAATATTTTAATGAAAATGTGCTTGGTGTATGTGATTTTGATATGATTTTACTTACATGGTGGTTGGATGGGAAGAATCATGTGATTTCTAAAGGGTGGCGAAGCAATTCAAGATCCATTAGTATTTCTATACCGCTGGGGTTGGTAAAGAGGCTTTATTTTAAAATATTTAATGGCAATACATTATTGAAAAATTTAATTTTATATTTAATTTTGCGAGATAAGTATTATTTATGTAATCTTTAGCATTATTTCAGCATGCTCGTGGTCATGACTCCATATCGCGGCGTCGTTGCTGGTTGGCAATTTTTCAAAATAGCAGATCTGAACAAAGAGAAGAGCTTTGATAGAAGCGTCTGAAGTTGAAATGTCATTGAGCGTGCGCAGGTTCTTAAAAATCGATTCAGATTCGTAGTGATCTTAATGCTTATCCATTTCCAACACAAAGAAATAAACCAACGTGGCTATGCATAATTTTATTTGTAGAGTGGACAATCGCAGTTATTTCTTTGGAAGCGATTTCGATGATGATAGCGTAGCGAGAATTCGCGAGCGATAATGGAAGCTCTTACAGCGTCAGCGTCGGTTTTAATCTGAGGCGTCTGAGATCAAATATATATGATTAATCTGAGGATCAAATCATTGTATTTTAATGCTGAGAGTTAATTACGGATGGCTATTTAAGGATAAATGTTCGTTTTTTTATGGCCGGGGATGTCTGAGTAGGTTGAATGAAGGCAGTGATTATTTTCTTATTAATTGAAGAATTTGTTAATTTATTATCATTTTAGGTATGTATGTTTGATCGATTTATTAAATTTTATATATTTTTTTTATAAATTTTAAATATTTATTTAATGATATTTAGAATTTATATTTAATATTTATTTAATCAAATTATATTTATACTACTATTTATAATCTAATTAATAAGATTTATTATTTAATTTAGTATAGTATTATTTATTTAATATATGATTCGTATAAGCCAAATAAGTAGGTAGGGAGACAAAGTTATCAACTTAATTCCGATTTAAGTTTTTAACTTTTGAATTGTTATCAAAGCCTAAATATTGGTCATTCGGTCGATCGTAAATTGATTCAGGTTCGGTCGTTGATTTTAATTTGGGTTTGAAAACTTAACAAACACCCCCTTCGTCTTTACAAGTAGTTCACTACTCAATATTCAATACATCAATATATAATACTTATTCGGTGGAATATATACTAATCTCATTACATCATTCCTAAATGGGAGTAGATTATGTGGCCTCTATACCTCTGTTATGCATAATGCCTAAACTACTTTTTAATTTTAATTTTGTTAGGTAAAATATATACTAATCTCACCCACATCATTCCTAATTTTGTCATACTTCAATTCCCTTATACGTCAGTTCCAACCAAATATACATTAAACACTTTGAGCCCCCTACAAACAGCTAGGCCAACACAATCAGACCACATATAAGATTGATATCTTATCAAATGAATAACATCAAACATTACTAACATTTCTTGAAATTTCCATTGATCCTCCTAATTTAATTTAATTACTATTCGAACGTGTTAAAAACAAATCAAACTTAATCACTACTTATTCATCCATTAACTCCAATGTCAATTACTTAAGATGTCAAATTTCTTGAGCATCCCTTAATTTTGAGGTTAAGGGTTTGAATCTCATTATTAGAAAATATTAAAATTTATTGTAATCTTGTTTATTACTTTAAAAAATTACTCACTAAATTCACCAAGATTGTTTAAATTTTGAGCTTTTTTTGATAAATTATCTGCTTTATTTTAATATATTTGTTGTGTTGGAATATGTTGGTAAAAATATAAATAGAAAAAATTTAAAATATAATTTTCATTTATGATAGTTTTATAATATACTGAATAAAAATATGCAGGTACAATATACATTAAACACTTTGAGCCCCTACAAACAGGTAGGCCAACAGACCACATACAAGATGATATATCTTATAAAATGTATGAATAACATCAAACATCACTAACATTCTTAATTTAGTCAGTCCTCTAATTTAAGTTAAACACTACTCGAACGTGCCAAAAACAAATCAAACTTGATCACTACTTATTCAGCCATTAACTCCAATGTTTTCATCTATTTATGAGATTTTGACAGGGATATATTCATATATCAAAATTTAGGCCACAAGTCGTTATTCATCTGTTTCATCATACCCTTCTCCTATCATCAAGTGGCAAACCACAAAATAGTTCTTAATATATGTTACCGAGTATGTATTACCTAAGCAAGCATGTTTTGTCAACATCTTAATCACATCAATTAAGAAGATGACGATTGATTAGAGGAGTTGCAATATTGTCTTATCACAAACATAGAGGGACGTTTTAATATATCATGCCCGAATAATGGTCATACTTAAATCAGGAAATTCCGCTTCACAGCCAACTTTAAACCTTATATTAGAAACAGACTTTTTCTGGATGAACAATAATCTCAAAGTAATATTTCAAAATGTCCACCGTCTAAGTTTAAATAATCATTTGTTAATTAAATATCATACTATGATGTGATCATTTGAAGTGGACTGAAAATGACGCAGGAGAAAAACATACTGGTATAATTAATTTACTCACTATGTTTACGTACATACTGTTAATTTCCATTTAACTTGTCCTCATCAACATGCAATATTTACCGTTCTTAATCTGTGTTACCTCATGGATAATGACGATAATTTAACTTGTCCTCGTCAACATTCAATCACTTTTTGATTATATTATAAAAAATAATATTGAAAAATATTTTTAAATACAAATCTTGTCATATAAAATTTATAATTATTAGTATAATGAATTAAAAGTAATTGATAAACAAAGATTGACATGAAAAAACAAAAAGAAGTTATATGGGTTCAAGTAGATTGTTCAGGTAACATGTTCAATCTCGAATCGAGTATATATATATATATATATGAGGCTTTCCTATTTTCAAGAACAAGTTTTGGATCGATTAAAAAATTGTCCAGGAATACTCAAGGCAGATTTGGTGGTTAAGTTGGTTGAGTGGTAGAAACATGACCCAGCGAGGTCGTGAGATGGAATATATGGCCTTTATGTTGGTCAAATTAAAATCTGCGGATCTTGCATTTAATAATAGCTAGCGAGGTGTCGTGATTTATATACAATACGTCATTCAGTCTAGCATTCACGCCTTCAAACAGTAGCCACCGTAGATTCCCGTTACAAAAAGTGGTTAAGAAAAAATAGTTTGAGGCTCGCGAGCCCCATGCATTATTTTACATGTGACTCTTGTACTATTTATAGCATGGGTGTCGCAACTCATTTTTAAGGCGGTCGCAGGCTTTTTTCTTGTCTAGGCATCCTACCCTTAAACCTAATTTTAATATGTTACAGGAATAGTTGAGGTTACCGGAATCGCGAAGAGGAAGATGGAGAACCGCCGGATCTGTGGAGACCACCGGAGCTGCTGTCAAGACCGCCATGGAGAACCTCGAGAGGAAGTGCTGAATTCGTTTGTCGAGTTGACCGGAGGTGCTTGTTGGCTGCTTTGGACCTTTGTTTTCATATAAACAATAGCTTAAACTTTGGTTGTTAAATGTTTCTTCCGCCGAACGCCGCACCTGGGAACTGCTGAATCCTCATTTTTCTGTTGGCTTTTTGGCATTCTTTGCTTTGTTTACCAATTCAACAACTTCAATACACTTCAAAGCTGGCTTTGGTAGTGCATAGATTTGGATATTCCAAAGAAAGTATTATAAAATAATTACATTGAATCAAACACTAAAACACTTCTAACTCCATCAGCAAGAACGCGGTTCTGAGTTAGGGGTTGGGGGATGGTGGTGCCAATTGGGGGTGGGGTGTGGTTTGGGGTCCTGAAGTGTAGGTGGGTGGGTGTGTGGGATGGGTGATATGTGTTAAAAGAAAATCTTTTAGCTCTATATTTTTAAATTGTAATGTTGCTTGGAGATAAAATATTAAAATTTTATTGTATTATAATCTTTTATATTTTAAGAGTGTATATTCGTTTACTATATATTTTAGTAAAAATTAGGGTCAGATGTAAACAAGAAAAAATTAACAGGTGGATACAAAACTTCCTCAAATAGTATACAAACAAATAAGCTAATAAAAATTAGCCCAATAAGCCTAAACACAAAGAGATCTAAAGTCAAGATTCCTCATCAATCAATCTCATCATAATACTCTTGGAATTCGAACAAAGATTCCTGAGTTATTTGATATTGCAATAATTTTGTGAAAATTGAAGAATGATGTTAGTACTAGATTCATCAGTTAGAAAAACATTGTTGGTTCTTGCTGTTTTCACTTTTGCTCTTTTTGTTGCACTCATTTTCTTGACTCCTCCTTCTCCCTTCCCAGATTTTCCTTCTTCTTCCCTCCATTCTTCAGGGTATGTATCTCATTTTTTCCCCATTTTTTCTATATTTAAGTGTTTTTTGTTATATTAAAATTTGGGTATTTATATATTTCAATTTTTTTAATTCCATGTCCTATTGATCAAATGTTTTATATTATCGGGCTCTTGGATATATACTGAAATAAATCGAAAGGGCACATGGCAATGGTAGGCTTCATACAAAATAGTAGATAGTTGTTTCACTTCACTCTTAATAGTCTTAGCTTAATTCGGAAACAGTCTCCGTCTTATCATAAAGTAAGTCTGCGTATTATTGGACCTCCTTAGCCCGCTTAAGAAAGGCATTGAGGCATGTTAGATGATGTTGAGATATTTGAAAATAATATGATATATTGGGTAATATTGTTTGATGGTTGATTGATGTAGGCAACAAAGACAAGAAATTTGGTTGGTTCGGAGAGTCATGGAATGGAGGCCTTGCAAATGGTGGATTCAAAGCAAGCCTGCTGGTTAGATTTTCTAGTTTAGATGTTTTTGGAGTATCATTTTTATGTATTATCATCATTTGCTTCAATGTTTTGATATGACGGAACATTATACTGTTTTCTTATATTGAGAACCGAGTCTCTTTGACCTTCTGGTTATAATAATAAAGTCTTCGATTTCTCTTCTTTCAAATAGACCCTAACAGCTTCTATGGCATCAATGTCCTTACTCCTCTCAACCACCTTCATACAAACACTCTCATTCCACACTGCAGCCGCATTTTGGGTCTATTTGAAAGAAGAGAAAGCACTTGACCCTTATTATACCTTGAAGATATTAATATTCCAATGCGAGACTAGCTTCTCAATATATTACTTTACAAAAAAAAATCATGGTTCAATTTTATCAGAAATGAGATGTGTACCACAAAATACGAATAAAGAGGTTGAACTTGTAGTTTGAGTTGGATGGCTCGTTAATTTGGAATTGTTGGTGTTACATATTGGTCTTGAAGCTAATATGATAGTGTCCTATGTACCATTCTTGATATTGTTAGAAAAGTATGGATGATGTTCGATTCTGGAAGTTGTAAATGATGTCATTAGTAGATTTAAGCTTTCAACAGCAGAGAACTGAATGTCTTCATTTTTATGTGATCTGAATTGTTCCTGGTACTGGAATATATGTGTCCATGAGAGTGTTTGTAATGTGGTATGTGGATCGACTTTAATTTTGCTAAAGCCAAATTTTGACTCATTTCCAATGCAGACATTTGCATTTGGTTTTTTGTCTTAAAATGCTGCAGCTCTACCAGATGGCACAAATGGTTACATTAGGATTGATTGCTATGGTGGTCTCAACCAAATGAGAAGGGATGTAAGGGCTCAAACTATTGTCTTTTTTGTTATTTGTTAAAATCTGTGCCGATTCTTTTTATTTTGTTTTTTCCAAATTACAATACTGTGGAAAGTTATTTTACATTGTGTATGGATACTGTGCAGTTCTGTGATGGTGTTGGAGTAGCTCGTTTGTTGAACGCGACTCTGGTTTTACCCAAGTTTGAAGTGGCTGCTTATTGGAATGAATCAAGGTGGATCTACTATGAAAACCTGTGTTCGGTTTCTTTCTTATGTTAGTATGTTATGGTTTTGGCTTGACACACAAGGGATGCTTATTTATAACTTTGAGAGTTTATTTCCACCTCATTTATGGTCAATGATTATCAAATAATGGGGGCCTTTTAGGGATATTTTTTTCTCATCTTTTAATTTCATACCCCCAATCCTTAGTTGGCCGGTATTTCTAAGTTACTGTCCTCATGTTTAACAATTTTTATCAGTTGATATTTCTATAACTTTTGAGCTTCCGTTCTCAGTGGTTTTGCAGATGTGTTTGATGTGGTCTATTTTCTGGAACAAACAAAAGGTTTTGTTAGGGTGGTCAAAGAATTGCCTGCAGAGTTTGCATCAAAAGAACCTGTCCATGTTGATTGCAGTAAACGAAAGGGCCAATATGATTATGTAGAAACTGTTCTCCCTGCTCTGTTGAAGCATCGTTATATTTCGATTACGCCAGCCATGAGTCAACGAAGGGACAGGTATATCTTAGTCCTTTATTTTGTCGTCAGGCCAATCATTGTGTTTACATATCTCCAGAAGCTCGATGTGATCAGCCTCTTTATCAGTTTATCTATTCCCCAAAGACTTTTAGTTTTAATTTTGAACTTCTAATTTCGGTATATTCGTTTGTGGGGATTGTTTGTGTTTCCAACATATCTTCCATTCTGTTGATAGGTATCCTGTTTATGCGAAAGCCGCTCTCTGTCAGGCTTGTTACAGTGCCCTGCGCCTTACTGAAACACTTGAGAGGAAAAGCCTGGAGTTGCTACAAGCTATACCAAAACCCTTCCTCACACTTCACCTTCGTTTTGAACCTGATATGGTAGCGTACAGTCAATGCCAATATAACTATCTTACATCTTCCTCCATAGAAGCTATAGAGGCTGCACGAGGGGATAGGCAACCTTGGACTGGTGAAACGGCACGTATCTGGAGAAGCCGTGGCAAGTGCCCCCTCACACCGCATGAGACTGCTCTCATTCTTCAATCTCTTTCCATCCCTACAAACACAAACATCTATTTGGCTGCTGGTGATGGGATCATGGAGCTTGAAGGTTTAACATCTGTATATAAAAATGTTTTTACTAAATCGAGTCTTCTTACAGACGAGGACTTCAAGAAAATGCATGGAAACACAAAAGCGGCTCTTGACTATTATGTCTCCATAAATAGCGATTCCTATATAGCTACATATTTTGGAAATATGGACAAAATGGTATCTGCAATGCGAGCTTTCAAGGGGTCGTTCAAAACTCTTTTCTTAAGCAGGAAGACCTTTGCAGAGCTGAGATCCCAAGGTATCAAGGGTACGGAGTTGTTGGAAGGCTTGTGGAAGAGCCACAAAGATGATTTTGTGAAGGGTATAGGGTCAGCCTTGCCAGAATGCTTCTGTGAATTTAAACTGTGAACCTAAATTTCATCCGAACCGGCATTTTAATGTCCCAAAAATCCTTGCAAGGAAGAGGACCCATTTTTTCACCCTTGGGACGTATGTTTTGTAACATTGAAGTCTGAATTAATTTATTTTGTGTAAAGTTATCACCTTCGACCATGGTGAAATGTTGATGCTTCACTCCAACCGAGCAATCAAAGCACTCAAATCATCTATTTTGACTGTTTCATACTTCATCCCTTAGCTTACGCATACTAGAGAAAAGAGGAAGCCTTCACTGTTAAATGTTAATGGATGCCTATTTCCAGATCACAAGATTCACGCATCCGTCTGGAAATGACTACCGAGCTTGCAAAAAATGCATGCTCGTTCATTTTTTTTGAACTATTTTCACGAATATGTGGATTTAGCTGCACCCAATTCACAATAAAATTCAAACCCGTGACCTCACCTCAACTCGATAGCCCATCCAAACAATTCTACCAACATGTTGTTGGTCTAGTGATATTCAACATGCATGTGTATGTGTAGACGTGAAGTATAATTAAATTAAGTACTATTAGGAATTGAGCTGGAGTAAATAGTCAACTTTCCTTTCCAATTAATTTGATGCCTACGACACACCAAATATATATTACTTCGATCCTAATTGAGCTGAGCATGAGGAGATCTATGCTTTCTTGCGTTAGTTTTCATATATAATAATGGCTTTATATATATGGAAGAGATACTCAATGAGGAGATGATCGATTTTTACATTAAAGAATAGTTGAAAAATTATTCTACAAAAAGCTTAGCTTGTTGATGCTTTGCATTGATTAATCATAAAATTAAATAATGGTGAGTCTCTACATATAATATAACTCGATTCGAACTCGATGTAACATCTAAAGATTGTAAATTTATTTTTTGTTTTTCCTTTTCCAGGATAAGATTAGCATATGTTTCTTGATTTTATGCATGGTTTGGCCTGTGTTGAGCAAAACTACTATATATGATGTGACGAAATATGGTGCAAAGGGAGATGGAAAAACGGATGATTCACAGGTATCAAGCATCACTCCTTTCATGACAATTAATAATGAAATGTATTTGATTAAAACAAAAAATGATGAGCTAATATAAGATGCACGATATGAAGTCTAAGACATGGTGGTAATTGCAGGCTTTCTTGAGAGCATGGAAAGCTGCTTGTGTGGCTGAAACAGTTCCAACCATCCTCATCCGGCCGAAGAAGACGTTCCTCCTGAAGCCATTAACATTTAACGGTCCATGCAAAACCTCTCGGGTTTATGTTATGGTAAATCTCCGTTCTTATTTGAAGAACATATCAGATAAAAAAAATTAAATAAAAAATTAAAGCACTATACTTATCTAGCATAACATATGTAACGTTCCGAAGTTTAATATTGAAATTATAATATTTGGTGAAAATAGGTATCGGGGACATTAGTAGCACCGGGGAGTAAAGCAGAGTGGAAAGGGTATCCCATAAATTCATGGATCACATTCTTGAATGTTCATGGACTTCATCTCCTAGGCAGAGGAACTATTGATGGACGAGGCTCTGCATGGTGGCCAAACGCTTGCCTAGATAATGCTCCTCCAGTAAGTCTTCTATTAATCATTTACTATATCTTTTTATTATTTTATTTGTGTGAGCACAAGACATATAAAAAAACCAACCATTAACATACAATACATTTTCCTCTGTTCTGTAGGGCTCAAGATGCAAAGGACCAACGGTAGATGCACATTTTTCTTGTTATTATCATGTATTCATGTCTAACGACTTATTTAAGATTGATAATATGTTTCAATTCTAAAGAGGAGTTCTAACAAGTAAACATATTTCACATGTGAAATTATTATTCACATTTATTAGTTATCTACATGACAATTATACTAATGTCTATGTCAACCATAAAAATCAAGATAAGTCATTTGAAGTTTAATAAACTAGAGCTAGCGATCCTTGTTAATAAAGGTTTTGCTATATTTATAATTTACTTTTCCAATGCTTACAAGTATGGTAAGAAATGAATTTAACGTGCAAGTTTTGCCTATAAACTGATTGATTAATTAATTTCCAAAATTATGTATAGGCACTAATTATCCGTAGGTGCGATGGGTTTCGTCTTCAGAGATTGCATCATCTGAACAGTGGTGGAAGCCATATGATAGTAACAGCTAGTAATGATGTTAGAATATCTGATATTCGAATTACTGCTCCTGGAAACAGTCCTAACACTGATGGTATAGACATTTCTAGCTGCAAAGGCGTTCAAATTCGTAACTCGGTCATTGGGACAGGTACATTATTTTTCCTTGTACTAGTTCATTCAATTCATTCTAATTGACTGACATTTTTAATTTTCGAAAGGGTTCTATAAGAATGAAATGTAGGCATGCCGTTCTTTTTCAGATAAAGTGGTACAGATGTCTCTAGTTTGCTCTAACTGATATACACATCACATGGATTAATAGGTGATGATTGTATTGCAATCGGTGGAGGATCAACTAACATCGCCATCACCGGGGTAATGTGTGGGCCAGGTCATGGTATTAGGTTAGTTATTTTAGAATACTTTTTTAGCTTCAAGCAAGCATATTCAATAAAAGATTATAGTCATCCACAAGCCATGGTTAAAATGTAGCATTGGAGCCCTAGGGCATGGTGGTTATGACATTGTAGAAGAAGTTCATGTGAAGAATTGTACTTTGAAAGACACAACAAATGGAGTTCGTCTAAAAAGTTGGCAGGTATATTGATGAATGCCACTCAATAAAAAATACATTCACCATCCAAAAATTATTGTCAATTCTAACAATTTATTGTTTATGTATCAATAATATTGGACAAGGATTCTTACTTGAATTGAAACATAATGCACATACAGGGTGGAACTGGTTATGCAAGGAAGATTTCATTCTCGAGAATAAGGCTTGTAGCTGTTGCTAATCCAATAATTATTGACCAATTTTATTGTCCACATAGAACCGATTGCCAAAACAGCGTAAGTACACATAAATAATAATAAATCCATATGATCAACATATTTACTCATAAAGTTACCTCGCGTGATAGCACCAGTACTTAATAATAGAAACAG
The DNA here is from genome assembly GCA_019722365.1 of Lithospermum erythrorhizon. Taxonomy (NCBI): domain Eukaryota; kingdom Viridiplantae; phylum Streptophyta; class Magnoliopsida; order Boraginales; family Boraginaceae; genus Lithospermum; species Lithospermum erythrorhizon. The sequence goes on along the minus strand of JADFUC010000758.1, from coordinate 1,423,908 downwards.
AGGCATTACTATGTTCTGGAGCAGTTTCTTTTTTAATTTCTGGTTGATTTGTTTGTCGAATTATAGACATCAGCAGTTGCCTTCAGTGAGATATCATATGTGGGCATCATTGGGACATCGACAACAGATGATGTAATAGACCTCAGTTGCAGCCAAGCAAATAGTTGCAAGAACATTGTGCTAGATCATGTTTATTTGGCTTCAATAACTAGAGATAAATTAGCCTCCGTCAAGTGTTTCAATGCCCATGGAACTGCAAGTCATGTCAAACCTGCTCTGAATTGTTTGTCGAAATAGCCCCAGAAAGACATCAACACAGAAGAGGATGAGAACAAGCAATTTATTGAGTTGATTCCATCAACATTTATGTTTGTAACTAGCTAGTTGTAAATACCGTCTTGGTATTTTCATTCCCATGGATATACCACCAACAAATTATATATTTGATTATGCTAATCAACATTCAACTGAAACACAAATGTTCATACAACTTAAATTTGGATGGAAAGTCTGGGAATACCATACAAGAACAGTTTGGAGTTGTGAGCTCTGTCTATCCACTCCCGTGTCTAATTAGTGGCCATCGCTTGCAACAATATAATCAGTAGCATACAAGATGTAATGTAAAAAGATCTCCCCCCACAACAACCGACAAATTATTCACAACTAGAGTGATTATTAAATCAGTAATTTTGCAGCACAGTGTGAGATGAACCTCAGAACTCAGTAGGTGGCTTAAGCCTTACAAGTCTCTTGATCCTGTCTTTATCTGTGTTCTCCAGCAAACCCTTGAAAGAAAAGAAAATACAGCGACTAAAAATCACAATCCTCGGCAAACATGCAACACATAGAACAAGATCATAGCTAAATTCAGCAAGAAAGACGAAGCAGTACCATAGCAATGAGAAAGCATAGATGGAGTTTTTGTTTTCCAAGGATAACTAAATAGTCCAATTTACTTATATATTTTCTTACATTCCAGACGATCTCATCCAAACACAAGCATATCTTCCCATATTTGTCAAGGAAGAGGCGCTCCGATGGAGCTTTTCCACAAACATCTTTTAAGGCAGAAGTGATGACAAAGATAACTTCAGACACTGCATATGAAACCAACCATTTCATTCAAACTTGTTACATTTTATGTTAAATACAAACCAATTATGTACTTACAGAGCAGTTCATCATATTCATCTTTTCCGACAACGAAAATGCTCACATCCCCGAGAACAGTATATACAATATAAACCGATCTGAAAATAAATCATTGATACAATTCAGAAAAAACAGAAATCTTCTAGATAACCCCCTAGATGGACAACCTACTTGTGGCACGCAATTAGAAGCTCTTCGTTTTTTATGCCTTTAAGGTTGTCAGACCCCAGCTTCACTAGAAACGATCGCCAATGCAAACGTTCCTCCGCTGGAACTCCATTAAATCTGTATCAATAATAACCGCCCCGTCTTAATTCACACACGTAACTTTGATTTTCAAATTTAATAAAATGTCACCTTTCCACCAGGATGTTGCCTTCGGAGTTGGCGATTAATACGGCCAGGAGCATCTTCAGATCAAATTCCAATAATTGTTGGATTTATGAGTCTGCTACAATTTTATAATTTTACAATAGCACACCCAAACAGTATTAACAAAATGACTATTTTGCCCTAAATGAAACTTTTCAACTTACAAATAGGGGGGCTAAATTAGTCATTTCACACACAAAATTGAAGCATTCACCGTCCGGCCCATCTAAGGTCCAACGTACCCTAACCCAGCCCATTTATGGTGTCCATTTATGAACGGTTTTGGATGAACCTCCTCCTTCATGTTGTTTGGTGTTTTCAAAGTGGTATGGATTTCAGTATAAAAATAGATTCATCAAATTATTATCTCTCGATATGAATGTTATTTTTAAATATATTATCATAATTCACCTCAATTATTATCATCAATAACCGAAGGTGGCTTAGTGGAGAAATGCTTCACAATTAACACTAGTATAAAATAGATCATCACTTTAGCTAATTCCATAGTATGTCCAGTTTTCTAGAAATATGGAAGCTCAAGTCTACTGTAATATAATGTCGGTAGGGTCAACCAACAATCAATTACAAGTAAATAATCAATCAGTGTGGTGAAGACTCCTTATACATACAAGTATACATTTTAAATACAAATCTAATAGGTTATGATATTCCAAACTTTACATCTTTTAAAATTCTTGAAATAATATCTTAAAATTTATTATAATATACTACGTACTATTTCCATTTCAAATTAATTGACTTTTTCAATTTTCGAAGTATTAAATATCCAATTAAATACAGGCGGTACAGATGATGCACGTGGTGACCACTAAATAATCCAACAAGACTTGATGGTCCCTTTCATAATTAGAGTTAATATTAAAAGATAGTAATGCAAGAGTAATTATCGAAGAAGACGAAGTTTGAGCGTTGTGGTTTGAAAATGAAAAGGAAATCGATACACGTCTTGACAACTAACATTTTTAGATAATCCTTTCTCTTTAGTCTGGCCCTACATTTTTAGATAATAATTCTCTTTAGATAATCTTGCTGCCCATTATTTGACTACTTCGAATAATAAGGGGTATAATTGTATGAATGATGATAATCTAACTTTCAACTTTCAACTTTTATCTTCTGGATTGCTTAAGTTTCCTTTGTCTATAAGGCTACAAGTGTTCAAACTACAAAGTTTAAAGCTTGTGTATATAAACAAATACTTCATTCTAAAAATTATTTAGTTTAATTTGTTTTTATAACTAGTGGAAGTTATTGACTACTTATATTGTCTTAATTGATAAATACAACTTTGATTTGAATCAAAATTATCATATTAATACTAGTATATATTTAAAAATATCAAATTTTTATTATATATGTTGCAAAAAATTGAGCTAAAAAAATTAAAAACTAAATAATAAAAATTCAAACCAAACAATTTTTAAGATAGAGGGAGTAGTATCAACTTTTCCCAAATCTCATTGTTGTGATAATAATCCATATAATGTAAGTGAGTTAAGTGATAATCCCTATACATTAGAGAATGAAATTACAAACCATTTTCAATCATTTATAGTAAGTTAACGGATCTTGCCATTAAAAAGTTTTTTGGGATTAAACAACCATTTTAATATATATTTAGATCGATTATCTTTAAATGATTAGTAGTTTGAAGTTCTTATTTTTTACCCATTTTTGTCTGTTACTAGGGTTAGTCCAGTGCCCATAAAATATTACTCATTTTCCGATCGAATCCTTATAGTGACAAGGATCGATTTTTAAAAATAAGAAAAAAACTAGGCACTAAAAGACTTTAGTCGTGCATGATTGCAGGAAGTGGTAAAGTGTGTAGAAAACTAGAAGAGATCACCGTCCATGGAAGATCCATAACAATATTCTTTTGCTTTGGATCACTAATGTGAATTAGGAGGCTTTTCAGTTGTTTAAAGGTTTTGGGTTTGATTTCTATTATAAGAAGATGATGGGTGGAATTTAAAAAAATAGAGAATTGTCAATTTGCATTATTTTTCATTTCACAAAAATGGTGTCATTTGATCAATTTTACATGCATTTTAGATAAATATATCAACTTTTAACTAGCTAGTATTAAAATATTACTCCGTATTTCTTAACACAATAGGTGTCTACAATATTGCTACGCACCAAAAGAGAATTGAAAAATAACTTTAATTTGATTTAAGCATATAGTTTCACATTATATCGTTTAATTTCTTTTTTAATGATATTTATTTTGGTCTTCAAAACATATTCAATGAGACTTAAAAATATATATATTTGATTAAATTTTAGCATTCAATTTTAACCTAGAATTTTTAATCGAACATCCTTAGCTTCCATCCACTCTTTATTAAAATCAGGAGGTATTTATTCAACAATAATCAATTTAATATTCATTTATATTTATATCAAAAGATTTATAAAATTAATACCTAACGATAAAATTTATTTTTCTAAAGTCAAACCTCCCAATAAAATGAAATCAATGCAGTATTATTACTTCCATATCAATGTAATTGATTGTTTAGACTTTATACTAATAATAATACTTTAAAATGTAATCTTATTTTTGATAACTTTAAAATACAATCATTACACTTAAAATGATCATTAAAACTTTATTGGTACAAACATATAAATGTATAAAAAAAATACTAGGTAATATTTTTATTGAAAACAATCAATTATATTTTATGCACCTAATTGACCAAATCTCAAATAAATTGTACTTAAATTGATTGTTTCCTTATACAATAACTGGTAATTAGCAGAAAGATAGAGTCCAGAATCATAAATATTACATTATGAATTTATGATCCCATGGCTCCCCACACAGTGTCCCATACGCGTATATTCATACCATAGTAAGCACACAGCTTTCACTATATATCATCACTCTTTGACTTCCCCTTTTTTAAGACACATAACAGCAAATCTTGTTCCCATACATTTTCTTACAAACTACCGACATTTTCGTAAGTTTTCAGATCTCTACCTATATACTTTTTTTTAGAATTGCTTAAAATTCTTATTTGAATTTAAGTTTGTTTTGTTTTACTTAGGTGAAGTGAAATGGCTCGGATTCTTCATGGTACGATTCATGTTACGATCTATGAAGTTGATAGTTTACATGGTGGTGGTGGAGGTGGTGGCCCTGGAATATTTAAGAAGGTTTCAACTAATTTAACTTTATCTTTAGTTCATTGCATTTGTTTTATTTGTTTAGTTATGAATTAGTAGATAGTGTTTGTACTTTATTCTTGGGTCAATTCGAAAAAACTAGACTCCCTGTGGTTGCATATTATCCGAACCCACTTACACTGTTTGGGATAGGTTAAGGTTAGATACTATCCGATCTCACTTTCGCTGTTTAGGCCAGAGGTCATATATATTGGGGCATGTTGATGTTGTGTATGTGGTTTGGATAATTACATGAGTTTTTTTTAGGAAAATGATTTTCATTATTGTTTTCTACTTTTTTATAGTTGTAAACTTTGCATGCTTACAAATGATTTAAGTCTGTTGATGAGATCATGATCTTGATTTTGGTATTTTCTGTTGATGGAGGGAAATTTTTGTTAAGTTAGTCAAATCTCGATCTATGATCTATTTTTTCGGATGATCAATAGTAGTTTCTCACTTAGCACCAAGCATGATCTTTCGGTGAGAGGTGAAATGTAGGACCAATATGTTTGATAATTCACTTTAATGAATTACGCACTACTTCCTCTCGTTTTAGTATTTTGATCATATTTTTAATGTTTAAATTATAATACTTCATCCTTAAAAAATTATAAAGATCAACAAACTTTTTGGATCAAGTTAATAATTAAGTATATTGAAAATACTACATTTTGATGTATTTTTCACAAGAAAATATATAACACATTAAAAATTATTTGAGTTCAAAATTTGAAAAGTCAACTCATCAAAATTCAAACACGACAATCTTTTTACGAATGGAGGGAGTAACAATTATGTTGCTTTATGGTGTTTCTATTTGCCTGTTTGATCAGTACACCATTGACTTTTATGTTCACCTTTGCTATTGTAATTGAAGTTATTTTGTGGGATTAATAGTCTGCCTGACTGGAATATTTCTAGATCGTTAGCTGATCTGTCTATTAGAGATGTTTTATATATCTGACAATGCTCCTTCTAATAATCTGAGTGCCATATGGTTCTGGGCATCTGTTATTGTCAAGGATTTTAGTTTTGGTCTCCATCATCAGTGTAATGCTATTGGTGAACTTTTGCAATGCAACTGAGAGTAGCCCTATTGACACTGAATGTTCTTTATAATCAATCACGAGAACTGAAGTTATGGAGTAACTGAAATTAAATACGTGTATTGATAATTATGGAATGGTTGATCCTCCTAGTTCATTATTTGAATTTTTTTGACACTTCATGGTTCGTTTCTGGTAAGTTCTAGATACTATCTTTATCTCAACTGGAGTCTGGACTCTGGAGTCCATAAAAAGTAACTGAAATGTGATTCCTTGTTTCATTACTTGATGTCTTTAGTTCTTGCTGAACTACCCTTACTTGCTATCATTGTATTCTATTGGTGTTCTTATAGGTTAAACTTATTCAATCTTTTCATGAGTGCTAATGTGCATAATAGTTTGTTGTCCTTTTTACTCTTCAAATTTTATAAATTTTCTTTTGTAGTTTATGGCAAACATTCAAGAGACTGTTGGAATTGGGGAAGGAACTCCCAAGATTTATGCAACTATTGATCTTGACAAAGCAAGGGTTGGGAGAACCAGAATGCTTGAAAAGGATCCAAACAATCCAAAATGGTACGAGTCATTTCACATCTATTGTGCTCATACGGCTTCAGATGTCATTTTCACAGTTAAAGACGATAACCCCATTGGTGCTACATTAATTGGAAGAGCTTACATACCTGCTGATGAGCTCTTTGAAGGGGATGAAATTGATAGGTGGGTCGAGATACTAGATGAAGAAAAAAATCCTATCCAAGAGGGTTCCAAGATACATGTGAAGTTACAGTACTTCGATGTATCTCGTGACCGTAATTGGGGTGGTGGGATCAGAGGTGCAAAATATCCTGGTGTTCCTTATACATTTTTTCCTCAGAGAAATGGATGCCGGGTTTCTCTCTACCAAGATGCTCATGTGCCAGACAATTTCATTCCAAAAATACCTCTTGCAGGAGGAAAGTACTATGAACCCCACAGGTGCTGGGAAGATATTTATGACGCAATCATCAACGCGAAACATATCATCTACATTACTGGGTGGTCTGTTTATACAGAAATCTCTTTAATAAGGGACTCCAGGAGGCAAAAACCTGGTGGGGACATTACTCTTGGTGAACTGTTGAAGAAAAAAGCAACTGAAGGTGTTAAAGTTCTGATGCTTGTGTGGGACGACAGGACCTCTGTTGGGCTACTAAAGAAGGATGGCTTGATGGCCACCCATGATGAAGAAACAGCACAGTTCTTTGAGGGATCAGAAGTGAATTGTGTTCTATGTCCACGCAATCCTGATGATGGTGGAAGCTTCGTTCAAGACCTACAAATTTCCACTATGTTCACTCATCACCAGAAGATTGTTGTGGTAGATAGTGAATTGCCCAGTGGAGAATCAGATAAGAGGAGAATTGTGAGTTTTGTTGGAGGCATTGATCTTTGCGACGGAAGGTATGACACCCCCTTCCATTCTCTTTTCAGAACATTAGATACTGCTCACCATGATGATTTCCATCAGCCCAATTTCACTGGTGCTGCTATCACCAAAGGGGGTCCTAGGGAGCCTTGGCACGATATTCATTCTAAGCTTGAAGGACCAATAGCGTGGGATGTCTTGTATAACTTTGAGCAGCGATGGAAAAAGCAAGGTGGAAAAGATATACTGGTTAACCTGAGAGAGCTTGACAATGTGATTATTCCCCCATCCCCGGTAACATTTCCCGATGATCACGAGACATGGCATGTGCAGTTGTTCAGATCTATTGATGAAGGAGCTGCTTTTGGATTCCCGGATACCCCAGAAAAAGCAGCCGAAGCAGGTCTTGTGAGCGGGAAAGATAACATAATTGACAGAAGTATCCAAGATGCTTATATTAACGCTATACGTAGAGCAAAGAACTTCATCTATATTGAAAATCAATATTTTCTAGGAAGCTGTTTTGGCTGGGACTGTGATGATGTCAAAGTTGAGGATGTAGGTTGTCTACATCTGGTTCCCAGGGAACTCTCTCTAAAGATACGTAGTAAGATTGAGGCTGGGGAAAGGTTTACAGTCTATGTTGTTGTCCCTATGTGGCCTGAAGGAATTCCAGAGAGTGCGTCAGTGCAGGCTATATTGGACTGGCAAAAGAAAACTATGGAGATGATGTATAAAGATATTGTTGATGCTCTCCGAAAGCAGGGGAGTGATGAGAACCCTAAGAATTATTTGACATTTTTCTGCATAGGTAACCGGGAAATGAAAAAGAGTGGAGAATATGAACCTTCAGAACAGCCAGAACCAGATTCGGATTATCTAAAAGCTCAGGAGGCACGCCGATTCATGATTTATGTCCATTCCAAGATGATGATTGGTAAGACTTCTGCTTTTAATCCATTTGAACAACTTATTTTTCTACTGAGAACATAATGAAATTTAAAGATTAAAACAGTTTGAGAGATGGTTCTTTCTAGTTACTCCGTATTTTATTTGAACCTCTCTACTCTGTAGATAACTTTTAGTTACTGTTTTAAGTAACCATCGTACATTGTTTACCTGCACGTTTGGATCCACAAACGTATATTGGGAATATGCTCATTTCTGGCAGTTTCACATAGCTCATTTACATGTTGAGATCCACAAACATCTATTGTCAATATGCACATTTCAGGCTGCTGCATGCAATTGCAAACCTGAACCATAGTATTATGCTCCCTTAAAAGAATATATTTATACATTCAGCGAGGCAGGGAAGCTATCCATTGGGGTACCAGATGTTCTTATATGTTTCCTTATTTCTTATTTCTTTTTCTGTTTCCTCAAATAGGTTATTCCGCAAACACGCACATATTATTAGTATGCACATATCAGTATGGACACGTAGACTAAACGTTAATATTCTTGTCTATTGCAGTTGATGATGAATACATCATAGTTGGATCCGCAAATATCAACCAGCGATCAATGGATGGTGCAAGAGATTCTGAAATAGCAATGGGAGCCTATCAGCCATACCATCTGGCCACCAGGGAGCCAGCAAGAGGTCAGGTTCATGGTTTTCGGATGGCTCTATGGTATGAGCACCTTGGTATGCTAGATGATACTTTCCTGCATCCAGAAAGTGAAGAATGTGTTCGCAAGGTCAACCAGATGGCTGATATGTACTGGGATCTATACGCTAGTGAAAATCTCGAGAGAGACTTGCCAGGACACTTGCTTACCTATCCGGTTGGGGTGTCTGGTAACGGTGAAGTCACGGAGTTGCCAGGAGTGGAGTTCTTCCCCGACACAAAAGCCCGTGTTATTGGGACTAAATCTGACTATCTTCCACCCATCCTTACCACTTGAAGTTGCCCAAGCACAACTATAAAGTAATGTTTGCTTTCATATAGGCTCTGATGTATTTCTACATAATGTTTTAATCTGATTGATGTTTACCAGGTTGATTTATGGTTTTTCAGTATGCAAGTGTTTTGACTTTTGAGTGACTTGATTCAGCTGTTGGATTATTATCTGTTTTTATTGTCAATTTTTAGCTCGTTGTCTGTTTTAGCTTGGAATACTAGAACAATGAGATACTTTATTTTCAATTAAGGTTTGGGTGTGTTTTAAATGTTATTCCTGACTCCTCTCATACTTTTTTTTTACTACATTCCTCTTCAATCTTTTCAAATTGTTCTTAAATCATTAGTCTGATCAAATTGGAGTAAGATCATCTCCAATCATTTTTCTTAAATTTGCTCAAGTTAAAGTAAAAAATAAAGAAATTTACTCTATTACAAAAATATATCCTTCTAAATCAATTGTTGTGATTAAGATTCGAAAAAGAATTTGAGGTTTTTTTTTTCTTTTAAATTATTGCAATGGCAGTTGTCGAATTAAAGACACGACAAACAATGTCAAATTTTCAATGTTTGATGATGCATACAACAAACATCAAAATATTTTATCTCAGTAATTTATACGAAGTTGGTGATGAATTTCACATTAATTAAAGCCTCAATCCAGAGTATCCTTCATCCCCATAAAATTAGCACCACTTTTCAGATTTTTATAGTTAAATTTTGACGGTAGATATTTTATTTATGTTTATAATATTTTAAGAAAAATATATCAATAAAAATATATGTTTTTAATTTGATATATTTTTCATTAAAATGATATAAAATACAAAAAAAACTATATATATAGTCAAAATTCCGCTATGAAAAATTGAAAAGTGAAAAGAATGAATAATTTTATAGATAAAGGAAATAATAAAAGAGATGTATTATTAAGATTATATATCGATACGTAGCTAGCATAAATAATATATTATGGAGTATAGAACCCGACTTTATTTTATCTACTGATGGTGATGTTTAAGCAAAATAGGGGTCAACCGATGGTTGATAGAATTTTTGGATTGAACGAGGTGAAGGATACAAGGGTTGAAGAGATTCATCTAGTTGAATTTTGTTTGATGGAAATATTGGATATGTAACGGAAATGTAAGATTAAATCGAAAAAATACATTTTTTTTCATGACAAATAAATACATGTCAAATTATAGTAAAATGTTGTAATTATGACATGATAGAATCGATTTATTAGTACAATAGTTGGGAGTTGGGACAAGAGATCCATGCAGGTCGGGACCAGGACAGGGTGGCCTTTCATACACAACTGGTAGTATAAAATCCAAACATTAATTAATTTCATCACATTCCCCCCCAAAGAAAAAGCCGACCCTATCCTCTTCAGCGTTTCATTTCAGGAGAAGGTGGAGGAGAGAGAATCCATAATAATTCTCTCTCTACCCGCTACGTAAATATATATAATTAATTCATATTTATTAAATATCATTAATAATGTTAATGATATTGTAATGTGATATCTTCCTGGAATCGTGATTATCGCTGAGTTGGATTAAGTCACCCGTTTTCTATTCATATTGTTGGCTTGCATGGGGTATGTCATCTTCTTTATCCGTATAATTATGCTAATGATATTAACTTTAGTGTTTTTGTATGTGTTGTGTTATAGTTGGGGGAAATTGTATTATGTGGTTGTATTTTTTTAATGTACTTTGTTATTAATGTGATAATTTTGGTTCGAATGAAAGTTGCGCGTGTCAATTGTAGCTAAAAGGTTTGTTGATTTTGACGATTGAAAACCAAACTGGACAATTTTTGCTATGGAGGGAGTATCTTTTATATCTTGATTATGATTTGAATCATATGATTGGATATTTGAATTGCTTGTATATAGATTGTCATTGCTTATACTGATTAGCAAACTTATATAAATGGGGACATTTTGAGGTTTGTGTTGCAGCAAACATGTCATAGCTTCAGGTAGTGCTGCGTGAATTCATTTTAGGTACTTAATCTGATAGTCCCTCCATCCCAATAAGATTGTCGACTTCGTTAATATTGATAGTTGACTGTTAAAAATTTGGACTCATAGACTAGTTGATGAAAAGTACAGAGTATATCAAAAGATAGAATTTTCAATGTACTTCACTATGAACAAGATAGTTTTGATTGAAATCAAAATTATGTATGTCAATTAAGGCCGTAAAGTTTGTTACTGTTGACCATTGAAAATCAAAGTTGGCAATCTTCAAGCGATGGAGGGTGTAGTACACATATATTCATTGAGCTGTTGTCATTGTATTTTTCTGTTTCACATTTGACAATTTTTTCTCAAGTCTGCTAGGCTGTTCGATCTAACTCTTTTCTGGTTTATTGATTTATCAAACTAAGTTTGTTTTCGATCATGGTTCCGTTCTAAACCTTATAGGCCCTCATAATTGTATTCTTAAGTTGTAATTTTAGCACTGTAATAAAATCATATTGTATCTTAATTGCATGTGTTAGGCTATTTATGGTGGCAGGTTGCTTTTCATTTTCATATTTTTCATGGGACATTAACCTGATTATCAGGAATTGTTTTGTGCTCGAGATCTAGAGCTACGATTATGTGAGATTTTCTCTTTTAAAAAATGGTCTTGGCTATCGAGTTCTTCTCGCTAGAACTTATTCTGTTGGGTTGATTATTCTCTTTAAAGGATAGGAGATTGCTCGGGCTCATCAGAGCTGAGATAGTGATCCATCTAATCAAGGTGTGTCCAAGCTCTCAAATCATGTTGAGAAACCATAAAAATAATTTGCTGTTTTGGGAATCATCATGACCTTATGTAAATGACCTAAGAAAGTGAAGCTTCTTTCCGTCCATTCTTATCTGTAATTTCTCCAGATTGGTGGTATCTGACTTTAATATCACCTAATTGACCCTAGAGGCTAGAGGCATGATTCACTTGAATACATCTTGTGAATTGGTTCATCACTCTCATATCTTGTATTTAGATATCTAGCAGCCATTATTTGTGTTCATCATATACTCTTTACTTTCAGGAAAAATCAGTTGCTATTATACTTTTAATACAAGTGTGACTCTCTTGTTCCTTTTATTTTTCGCCTTGCACTAAAGCAAATATATACTTCTCCTTCAATTTTCTGTGGGTTGGGAACCTCTTAGGTGTAATGACCATTAACTATCTTCTATTCTTCATACTGGATGTAGCATGTATGACGGCACCAATCTTCTGACACCAGAAACATTGGCACAATATATGATTTCTTACAGAAATGTATTTTTTGCAGAGCAGTGGTTGTATTGGACGGGTTAATAAGCTCGCCGTAATTTCCACACTAGACGAGCCGGTGAAAGGCAATAGGCAGCTGGGCAGGACATATTCAAGCATAAGACTATCAGACACCACCACCTGTGAAGTTGAGACTGGTGAAGTCCAGTCACAGCTAAGCATCCAGTCATTAAGTAAACTGATGGAGGTGTCTGATTCTCACGGAACTGGTAGTTCAAACAATACTTCTGAGTTTATAAACCATGGTACGCTATTTGTTGTTTATGGCTGTCATTATTGGAAATTGTTTCTCTGTATGTTAGACATCTTGCAGTATTTTTTCTTGATCAAACAGTGGAGGCCTCAGTAGTTTGTTGGCTAAAACCATTTATCTAGCACCCTCGTTATTAGTTATCACTATGTTCATGACAATTGGGTGTGTGTGAAAATGTTGTACACATTAACCATTAGATACTTCTTCCTCTTCATGCTAATCATCTTATGTGAATATGATTGCAGGTCTTATTCTCTGGAACCAAACTAGACAACAGTGGGTAGGAAGTGGAAAGCCTAAGAAGCATACTGGACTGCGTGAACCCAGAATCAGGTGGAGTTTTATTGTTTCTTAAATGATTTTTAAGCTCTGTTTCATATATTGGTTCTTATTCTAAAGTTGTGAGAGCCAAAGGCTATGGACATGTATGACTTAATAGTCCCTGCTTTGTCTATATATTTGTTTTATGTTTCCATGTCCTATGAAGTCGAATATTTTATCTTCTATGGTTGTTGGATATAATGCGATTAATCAAAATGGGCTCATCACACTATCTACGCTTCTTATCTATTGTGGGTAGATAGTCTTTGTATTTCACTCTTGGGTCAAATCCGGAACAGCCTCCTTGTTATCACGGGGGTGAGGCTGCGTACTATTAGACTCAACCCGCCTTAGCCGCTGAGGCGGGACCAGTCTATATATTTGTTTTCATGTCGGTATGTGTGTTTAAAAGTTGTCAATTTATTTGAGTTCTATTTTTCATGCTAGATTGGTCTTCATCTCTTTATGCCTCTATCTACCCTGCTAAAATGTTTTTGCTTTGCAGTTGGCGTGCAACCTACGATAGCTTGCTAGGGACCAACAAGACATTCCGCAAGCCTATTCCTCTAGGCGTAAGTATGCTTTTGTATGGTCTAGATACTCTCTTTTTCTAATTTTAGTTATTGTTCAACGATTCATCTTTTCAAATTACAGGAAATGATAGACTTTCTCGTGGATGTCTGGGAGCAGGAAGGGATGTATGATTGAGAAGCCTTGTAGGAGGTTATCACATATGACTGATTTTGGAAATGTAGTTCTCATTGAGATAGGCGACTTCAAAGGAATTTACTCTGTAAAGAAATTGTACTTTGGTGCTTTTAGGCCTCAAAGTTAAAATTGTATTATTGGATTGTTTCAAATTATAGAAGGTGATCTCTCTGATCCACAATTTGTAAAATTGACTGCCTTTATTTTTATGACAGGAGTGAAATATTTCCTGCTAGTTTTCTTTCCTCTTTCCTAGTTGCCTAAAGGGGTTTGACTTAACATTTCTGGTTGCTTGGGAATTCTGCAAGCAACATTCATTATTATTGATTACGAAGTTTATGTGATTAACAAAAGGGATAATCTAACGTAGCACTAAATAGACATGTGGACATCTCGTATTTAGATATCCGCCTCCAGTTAATGAAAAATAGTGCGTATTTATATATCTGCCTCCATTTAATGAGAAATAGTTGGTTTGGTTTATTAAGAAAGAAAAGTATCTGATTTACTAATTCCCTCCAGAACACTCTTCTAAATTCTGGTTTAGGGGGAAGAAAGTGCAGGAAACTTCACATGCATCTCACCTTTTCTTTTGCCTACGTGTGAATTTTTACTAGATGCTAGAAGCCCTCAGAACTATCCTGGAATTATGTAACACTTGCTTCTTCCTTTCACTATATATATTCCCTATGTTTCATTTTCACTTGTCACACAAGCAGCTAACACACAACAATAAAACTTCCTTCAATTTCAACAAAGTGCAACATTCTAAGAGATGGCTTTGGCTCGTTTAGTGTTGAAGAATCTTCAGCAACGTGTGGTTTCTCCCTCATCTTCTGCAATGTCCCAAAATGTTTGTCAAAGAGGTCTTAATAATTTTCAGAACAAAAAATGTAGTTCTGAGCTTCTAAGGAGATTTGCAACAGCAGCCAATGAAGAAAAATCACAAGGCAAAGAAATTTCAGTCTCAGAGGGTGGCAAAAAATACAAGCCTTTTCCAAGAAGACGTAGAAGGAATTTATGGAGGAGGAACACGACTGATTTTGCTCCATCTATTTGGGGTATGTAAATATGATCTCTCTTCATTGTTTTTATTCTTGATCTAAGTTAAAACTATCTACGGTTGTTAGCTTTTTATCCATTGTGATCTACGAGTAGTAGATAGTCTTAACATTTAACATTTCATGTGGGTCAATCAATAAAAACTTTGGTTATCACGGGAGTTAGAGTGTTAGACTGCTTATTATGCGACCCCTACTCCCTACTCCGTTTAGAAGGGACCCTTTTTTTGATCTATTGGAGCATGTATATGTTGTATTCGTGTAATTAAGATAAAACTCATGCACTAGGTAAAAATGACTTCGTTTGCAGAATTTTTACCCTCAGGGCTTGGTAATGCATTGCTTCAAGCAACAGATAACATGAACAAGCTATTAGAGAGCCTGCCTTCACAACTAATAGGTAGAGTGAAAGAGCAAGACGATTACTATAAACTTCGATACGAGGTTCCTGGGCTTGGAAAGGATGATGTGAAGATCACAGTTGAAGATGGGGTTTTATCAATCAAAGGAGAGCATAATGAGGAAAAAGGAAGTGAAGTGTCTGAAGATGATGATGAGTACTGGTCTTCTAAGAGTTATGGTTATTACAATACTAGTTTGATGCTGCCTGATGATGCAAAACTTGATGAGATCAAAGCTGAGATGAAAGATGGTGTGCTTAACATTACCATTCCAAGGACTGAGAAGCCTAAGAAAGATGTGAAAGAAGTTGTAGTGCAGTAGTGTATTTTGATCATTGAAGTGTCTGGTGTGCCTTTTGAGCTTGTTATGAAAATAATTTAGTCTCGGATAGAGTGTTCATGTACAACAAAAAATAAATATCTCTGGCCTTGTAAGCAATGTAAATGGACCGGAGTTTTGTATGTGTCTCCAAGATGAGCCAGAATGAGGCCCATATTTGGAAGTCCCGTGTCAGTATGACACACTGTCATCTTCATTTTCGATTTCTTTCATGAGTCATATCTAAGTGTGTTACCTGGCCCTGCTCTGGCCGTGATAACTTTTTGAATCAAACTTATTCGACACATTAATATTTGTTCCAGCTTTTTCAGACTTATTTCTGCAGCTAAATTAAAAAAATAAATTATAAAACTCAAACAACCTTATATGCATTTGGTACTTTCTTTCTTGTTCTTGAATTTTGATATCATTTTTTTCTCAAGATTTTGTTGGTGTGCGAATCTTCAATTAGGTAGGAAAGTAAAGGATGAGCTTTGTCATATTTGTTGTTTTGATTGTTTGATTGTGGTATCGGTGCACTCCGCTTGAAGATAAAAAATGGAAATTATAGTATTTCGATTTATATAATTATGTTTGTCATGATAATTATTATAACAATTGTTTACTACTAGTTAAATGAAATTACTCAAACTAAAATGTTAAATAATAGTAATCAGAATTACTAACAGAACTCACATAATATCGCGTTACGCTAGATTGCTAGATCTCATGCATAATCGCAGATATTAATGGTCAATTATTATTATTATACAATTGATATTATCTCAGCCCAAAATGACAATAATACATAGAGTGACGTTGAGTTTCATTTCATGTATGAAATTAAATCGTGATTGCAAATTGAGAGTCGATCAAATCAACGGTATAATTAATCAAGAGTTTTACATTGATAATGTAAAAATATAAATTGACGAGACCAAATCAATTAACTTGTTAGTTTAATTGATGTTTTAACTGCAAAGCTCATTAGTGACTTGTTAAGTTACTTACTCAAGAAGCATTTAGTTGTTAACTGGGCTTTAACTAATTTTATTGGCTTAACTAACAGCCTATTCTATTAAAAGTTTGAAGCGTAATTATATAAAAGAAGTTTTAGAAGATGAAAATCTAATCAACTTTCATCACCAAAACTTCCTCATACCGCCCCTCCTCTCCTCCATAGCCGAACAAAAGTCAAGGTTTTTTCCTTGATTTTGTTCTCCAATTGTTCTTGAGGTTCTAGCAAACTCACTACGTATTCAAACTCTCCTCGCGACTAATTTGCTGGGTGATTGCCTTTTCGATGCCTATCATAGGGAATTCAAAGGAGGCTTCGTGGAAAGATTAATAAGTTGGTGATTTTCCTCGCTACGATGTAAGTACTGCTTTCTGATACATATATGTATATATGTATTTTATTATAATTGCTTATGTACATTTATTCGATCTCGACAGACATTTGCTATTTCTTACATGAATAAAAGCCATGTAATTTTCCAACACTCCAAACCATTGTCTAATTTAATTACGTGAGTGGTCAAAATCAAGAAGCTTGTAACTTTGAATTTTTTATTTGAATAAAAATTGCCGTCATAATAATACGTTCATTTCTAATGACATTTGATATGATTTTTTTCAATAAAATGTTGTACAAATAAAGAAACTTAAACAAATCTTATTGTTATTTTAAGTCAATATATCTATCGAAAATAGGAAATGGTAAGTGGTAATCAGTAATCACCATTATCCTAGGTAAGGAGAGGGATGAGAATAGACTGAAGAGAGAATCACGAGTGCTACTCGTCCAACGTAACCATTGTACTCGGTAGATTGGGTTCACGAACAAGAAAAATACTTCCTACGAGAACATTGAATGACCTAGTGGTTAGGAGGACTTTCAGTGACTTAGAGGTCCTGGGTTCGATTTTCATTGTAAAGGGACGGTAGGTGATTTTTTTTTTTAAAAAGAAAAAGAAAAATACTCCGTAGCTATTAAGGCAACACAGCATCAAGTCAACCCATAAATTAAGGTATGACGTCAAATTTAGATGTATTATTACTATCTTAATATATGCATGTATGTCAATTCAATTTCAACAGTAAAATTAATTGAGTAGCCTAAAACAGTAAACACTACTACAAAAGAAATTCAACCATTTATTCAAAGTATATGTAGTCATTGCGTTACAAGGTCTCCCGGTCTTCTCACCATTTTCTTAGCAACTTCATGACTCTTTCCTTATTTTTCTTCTTTTCTCTAAATGTATTACTTTATTCGTTAAAAGAAGTTCTTAATACTCGAACCATCATACGCGTTATATCCCAAATACAGTAAGAGTACACATATAAAAATACATACACAATTAAACTCATCATACATATAAACCATAATAAGACTCTAATTTATTTGCTAGCATTTTTCTTCATTATTATGATTATGGAGGACATGATACTTTCAAGAAGTGGAAACAAACTCAAAAAGGATTATGGAAGATTGACGGAGTTGGAGGTGACAGTGGTCGAACAATTAATGCAATTAAGCGGAGAAGATGATCATGATGTTCATAATCAAGATTTCAACATCAAGAAGAAATCCAAGTTGATGATAGATGGTGATGATACCATCATTAGGAAACGTATTATTCTTGATGATGAGATAAATTGCGAAATCGTTCTAGAATCGAAGAGATTATTGGAGAATGATCAGAAGTATGGAAATGATGATGATGATAAATTGTTAAAGAAACGGAGGTATAGATCTTTATATAGTTTGTACATGGTGACGGAGCCTATCAATAATGTCATTATGTGTAGAAAAAAGATAAAATCATAGAGTAATAGGGTTTATTTTGTTAGGAAAAAAAAACTGCATTGCAATTTGGTCGGCATTATATATGCGACATACTTTTGTTGTTATTGATCAAAAGAAATACTCTTTACATGCGGAAGAGAAGAAAACCATGGTAGTAGTAAATATAGTACCCACGGCTAAAATAATGGACTAGATAAAATTATCAAATAAAAATATAGTGATGAGTTCAAGCCATGTAGTCTATTTTGAATTAGTTACATTATCACAAATTGTCCATGAAAGTGATAAATATTACAGTATGATCCGACTAATAAAAATGATATTTGGACATAGAAATGTAAGTGGAGATTACTTTAATTTTCAAACTATATTGCAATATTGTGCTATTTTCGAGGATTGATTTACAACAACAATCTAACTAACATTTATGTCATAGTAACCTCAATGGTATTTCGAAGTCCAAATTGAATCTAACGTTTGTTGAGGGATCATGCTTGCTCTAATATTTATGTCATGAAAATTAATTTATAATGATATAACTATTTGAGATTAAATTATAAACTAATTTCACTATTTAGGAGCACATCAATAATTAGCTCGTAGTAGTACTTCTATGTGCTCCACAAAAGAAAGACAAATTTGTTACTCCCAAGGAAAACTCATGCAAGTGAATTGCTTTATGGCTCCTTTATACAGTAATAACCATGTACTAGCTAGGCCCTCTTGATCTGCATGTGACTCAGAAAGCTCACGAGCCCTTTCCAAACAAAGAAGCCGGAAATAGATCCTTTATACAAAACAGGGGCCTGTTTCATCTGTAATCATTTCTGAACCAAAGAGTACATAGTCGATCATAAACACAATGCATAAGTTAAAGTAACATTCACTTATGGCGAGTTTAAAAAATTGCTGGAAAAAGCATTCAAGAAGGGTAACATAAAACCTCATTTCTCATCAGGTGGGTATTTAAAAGTACCACTAATTAATGTAGGGGTCAAGCTTTCACAAATAATACGCGGCTACGTGTTAAATATAAAAACGGCGACTTTTTAAATAACAATAAAAAATAGTAATCATATAAAATATAGTAACCGCTTATATTGCATCTATTCATTCAAAAAATCGCTTAAAAAACTCACAAACGCTTATCAAGGTTAGATGATTGGTTGTCAGATGAATCTTACAAAAACTCGACAAATACTTTGGTCAGATACGCAAATTTTCTTGGCTTTGCATAATTTTTTTTACTTTAAAAAAATGAGACTTTTAAAGTGATCCAAGTAATAAACCTAATGAACCGGGGTTCTAAAATCAAAGGATCATGATGGGTGGCATTTATTAGAATGAGGATCAAATGAGGACTGCATGAACATGACACGTTCTTGATTCTTGTTTGATTCTTCTTTTAATAGTATTATTTATTTATAAAGGTTCTTTAAAAGAAAAAACGACCATTCTCTCCCTCGCCGCTATAAATCCTTGGATATTATAAAAGCGAAATCATGAATATATCTTTTAAATACTAACGCATAAAGCTTTTAAACACGTTCATGAGTAGGGACTCCTTTATCTAATGATTACATTCTTTTGTAGAATTTTGGTGCTGAGGTTTTTCGTGATAAATTTTTCATGTCGTAAGAAGCGGAACTGCCCAAGTATGATCATCGAGAGGACCATCGGCATTTGAGCACACGATGAGGTCACGACGCAAAAACAAGCCACTGAGTTATCAACTATCGAGAGGACCATCGAAAAGCCGGAGCACACGACGGAGGTCTCGACGACGCGCAATTTCGGGGATTAGGTCGACCGTCGGGACTAGGTCGGGACCAACATGGGTCCCGACATCGACCAGCCTTGGAGTCGAAGAGCTCGGGATCGGGGCCTCGACTCGCTGCCTCCCAACCTAGTCCCGACGCCAAGCGATTTCGAGAGTTCTATAAATACTCTCCTACCCCATTTCTTGCCCCCAATCCAAAATGTAACACTACCAAACATAGATAGGAGCTTTGAGATCTTGGAAATTGAGATTAGAGTCTATTGTATCAATCCAAGGTAGAGATGATCGTCTTTGATCATCTCTAAAAATAGAGTATTGCGCGGTGTTGCTTGGAGTGTAGATCAGTTGTTGTACATGGAGATAGACTTATCTCAAAAATCAGAATTGTAACTCCGATTATATGGAAGCATTTTGTGGTTTCTGGTTGACAATTCTAACAAATTATTGCAGTGAGATCACGTGAAAATCTCCTCTCGTTTTACTTTCTAAAGCCTATCACTTAATTCTCGCCCTGATACTCCGTAATAACAGTCTTTCTTAACATTCTGCTCTCTGGATTACTTGTCCTATATATTTAGATTGTCTGGTGAACGAAACCTCATTAATTCCGAGCATAGTCTTAAAAATAATAGGTGGAAAGCAAGAGTTATAATTCTCGATACGCTTCTAACTGGCGGCTGCTCACGCATCTGGCCAATCCATCAACAGCGAGGCGTCCGGTACGTGCCTCGTGACGGCCCCGTAGCCACTCCCATACACGCTCAAAGACATGTGAATCTCGCAACAATCGGTGCACTAATTCCCTCGGATTCAACACACAATACCATTGCCGTGACGAATTCCACGCTGATGCAGGCAGGCCGCACTCGCAAAGATTTTACCCGACGTCCGCCCGACGCCTCGTGGACAAAATGAGATTTAATAAGTACAAATGACACATTAACTAACTGCTTTACATTCCTAATCTAGATATCAAAAAGAAATAATTTCACCAACTTTTATGTGTCTAGAAGTTTTTGGTGAACGATAAATCCCGAGAAAGTTTCGTGTTAATTAGCACTAAACGAAGGCTGACCAATTTGGTAAGGGGCTAACTTTTTGACTTTGAAGCATACAGTTGCATCAAAATTATCACAACTGGTAGAGTTTATATCAAATAGACCTCGGTAAGTTATATTCACATTTATTACTTCCTCCGTTTTTTAATTTAATTATAATTTTAGCCAAATTTTTTTATTTCTTTTAGTTATCGCTTTAACATAATAAATAATATTTTTATATTTTTAATGTACTTTTTTACGTACTATATTTTTTCTTTAAATTAATAACCAACCAATAATATTGTTTCAATTGATTGTCATTCTACATTTTCAATGTACTATTTGATTACTTTTTATTTTTTCCTTAATTCATGCGTTAAAACGACAAAAACGTATAATTCAAAAACGGGCTAATAAATTATTAAGGAATACAAATTAAATCTATAATGAAAAACTTCATTTGAAAATGAAAAAGTTAGCGTATCATGATTGTTATATATATACTCCGTATCCACTTATTTGATAAACTTTCAATAATGTAAGCACTAATCAATTTTCTTTTTATTATAAAATATTTGGTATATAATTCTTCCGTCTTTAAAAGATTATTGCTACATTTTGAACATATTTTATATACTATTAATTTGATAATTTTGAGTCAAATAATAGTTTTAGATATCAATTAAGATCGTAAAATTTGTTAATTTTTTACCACGAAAAAATCAAATATAATAATTTTTTAGGGATGAAGATATTATATGAATATATATAAAAGAAAATAAAAGCATATTACGTTCACTTTGATGAAAGTAAAATTGAACAAAAATACTTGTAACATTTGGTATAGCCATTGTCAAACATATATAGTTATATCTCCCAGACAATCAAGATTCAAAGGATGACTTTATTACTGTGCATCAACAATTCCCAAAAGGAGGAGATTCCAAATGTCATTTAATAAGGGGCAAGAAGCTATTGCTATATCCCACTTCTTCAAACAGAACCTAACCTTTGTCCCAAAACAAATGCTCTCATACCACTCTTTCCATTGTCTCTACACTCAACAACATCCAATTTCTAAGCCTTAGCTTTACATTATTAAAATCTACCATCTTCAATATCGTCATAATTGTTTACATGCATTTCAATTGACAAACTGATGATGATGCTCTTTTCATCAAGCTTCTACCCTACTGATCTAAGACTATCAATCACATTCATTTGCATATGTTCACTCATACTGTCACATTCCATATCAGGTAATGTAAAATTCTTCAAACTTATCTCAATACAATTTTTGAATGTCAAAAAACATAATTTCATTGCAAAAAATTCCTTAGAACATTGGATTGCATTACTCATTAAAAAGCTTGGTCAAGAGTCAAGACTCATCAAGATTCATCCTTCATGGTGGGGTTATGAAAAAATCTGAACCAAGAAATTAAAATTAATCTTTATATATTTATGCATTTTATATTACAATGAGTCAATGATATACCTTAGCCTTTTTCATACTTTCTCCCTATGCTGCCAATGTCCATCTTCATGTTCAGATGGGTTTCAATCATCAAGTTACAATGAGAATCTGCAGACAAAGAAAATGATATTGGGTTCGAGACCACCTGCATGTGTAGGCAAATGCAAGAATTGCGAGCCCTGCAAGGCTACTTTGGTAATTCCACCTCATCAAAAGATGTCAAACAGCCACAACAAACAATCATATTATTCTCATAGAGGAGGAACAGAAGATGATGACACTTACTATCTTCTCTCATGGAAATGCAGATGTGGAAATAAGCTATTTCAACCTTAATTTACTAGCCTTTCAATTCTAAGATATATATATATTTTTTTAAATTCGATCATCGTCATTTCAATGACATGTAATTGCGAGTAATATCAACTTTTTTTAATTGCATGGTTTCTTCAAAAACCTAACAGTAATAGGTGTATATTATGATTAATTTTTACCATTTAGAACTGTTCTTTTATCCCCTGCAATTTCTTTATTTTTTCTGCATGCAATTCTTTTAAGAAGATTATCTTGGATTAGGAATGGTCTTTGGGTTTGAGGGTACATTTTTGTCACTGAAATGACAGCACTAGCCATTTCATAAAGACCACCAACATGGATTGGTCATGTCCATCTACATAGTAGTATAGAGGGGATGTAACTTTTAAAGAAACAAACAATATTAACAAAGATAGATAGGGAAAAAAAGAGGAAAGATTCTACCCTTGAACGGTCCATTGGTCTACTGTTTATAAAGCAATATTAAAAGTTTCTACACTTCCCTCATAATAAAACAAAGCACATGTACATGAACAATTTAATTGGCCAGTCAAGGCAGTCATGATTCTTGACATGGTGTGGTGGGAGGCAGACAGCTTGTGCCTGTTGTGAGGAAGAAGATGGAGGGGTGGGGGATGAGGGGTACGTATTGGAGTTGGGATGGTTGCGGGCTTGCGGATCTAGCTCATTCAAGTTCAAAATATACATTAATTTTTTTGTGTGATTTTTGTAAACTAAGTAAATGTTGCCTGAAATTTGATTCAAGAGTTGAGTAAATTGTGATTCCGTCAATAACTTCCAAAAACGAATTGATTTGCATAAGTTTTGTTGATTCCTTTGTGATAATGAATTGTCAAAAAGATAGGTTGTAGTTGTTAATGTACTAATGAACTGGTAAAACAAAATATGTGGTTGCTAAGAGTTGTATCATTATTGATTGGTAATAAATATGAGCTTATTTATTACCAATTAAATTGTTTATGTTTTTATGATTCAAGTGAACTATCTTGAACATGAACTCCTCTTCCACTAGTTTAAGATAATTTTTTTGTTTAATCAACCAGTTAAAGCATTCAAAATCTGTTAATTACTACAAACTGAGTTAAGTAATATTTCATTGCATCTAAAACATGGATTTATCTAGTTGATGAGAAAGTACCAAGTTTAATCAAATATCAACCAATATTAATTATGGAACGGACAATTGATTTTGGGGATTCTTTTAACTCCTTTATCTATCAAGTATCAATACTAAGAGTCTATTCATAAATCCGAAACCGAAAAATTAGAAAGCCTGAAGTAACTAAAACGATCGAACCGAATATAACCGGTTCTAATATCAAAATATTTAAATTGCTTGACAACGTGGCTCAAAGAAAAATACTTTAAATCGAAATAGACACAACTTTACTCCCCTACTCTATTTTATTTATTTATATGTATCATATATTAAATAAATAATACCTAAATAAATTATAAATATTATTAATATGATTAGAATAAATATGATTACTAAAAATATATTTATTAATTATTTTTATTATTATTATTATAATAGTTTATTATTATTATTATTAATGATTTTATTATTAATATTTTTATTTATAATAATTATTATTATATTAGTAATAATAATATTATTATTATTTATTATTAATATTATTATAATTTTTTGTTATTATTAATATTAATATTATTATTATTTTTATTATTATTATTTGTTATTATTATTATTATAATTTTAATTATTTTTTATTATTGTTATTATTTTATTATTATTATTATTACTTTTTATTATTATTGTTATTATTATTATCATTTATTATTATTATTATATTTATAATTGTTAATATTATTATTATTATTTTATTATTATTCTTATTTTAATATTATATTTTATTTTTATTATTATTATTATTATATTTATTATTATTAATTTATCATTATTATTATTGTATTTATTATTATTAATTTTATTATTATTATTATTATTTTGTTATTCTTATTATTAATATTCTTATTCTTATTATTTTTATTTTTATTAATATTATTTTATTAATACTATTATTATTATCATTTTTATTATTATGTTTATTTTTATTTTTACTTATATTTTATTATTATTATTTTTGTTATTATTATTTTTATTATTATTATTCTTATTATTATTTATTTTTTATTTTTATTATTATTATAATAATAATTAGTACAATAATAATTGAGGGTTGGCTTAAACGTGAAAGGTACTACGGCGAGTAAGATGTGAAATTCTAATTTTATCACTTCCGATTTTTTGTAAGTTTATAAAAATAAGGTAGAATTTTAACTTCAAAATTTGTTAATGATTTTGATTTAAGTACTTAAAATTATCCATTATCAAACAAACTTACTAAATTAAGTGTTGAATTAATGAAGTTTAAGTAATTAATAGATTTAACAATCACCCCTAAACGTTTCAGACGCATATACCTAATGCAGAAAGATATCATTGGGGATTATACTAAACTCAAAGACCCATGTCGTAGCTCTCGACAATCGAAATATGGTAATTTCACATTAACCTATATTCAAACGTTTGGATATAATTTAACATCTTATAAACAAAGGGAATGCAGGTACGGAATTGGTATATGAGTATGAGTAGCAAGTCTCTAGATATCGAAAACTAATCAGTAGTTAATTTTCCCTCGAAAATGGCTTATTCTCCCTCTCTATACAGCCCAACCGCCACAACTACCTTATTCTCCACCTCAAATCACACTCTTCCTCCATCTTTTCATCTCACCCGTCCATTTACACCTACTCCCATCCTACGGCTATACCGCTGCCACGTCACTACTCCCACCCCACCACCACCCCCTCCTCCTCCGGAGTCTGAATCGCAGCCGCCTTCTTCACCCTCAGGTTTCCCTTTATTCTTTAATTAGAGTTGTGAGTGAGTTTTTATTTATTTATGATTATGTTTCTGATTGTGATTATTTTTCGAATCAATTAAAATATAATCAGTTAATAAAGAATTAAGTCAGCGTTTAACCAAACACGAAAAATCAATTGAAATATGAATTAATCAGTTATTGTAGTGTAATCAATTACAAACAATCCAAAACGAACTAAACCTGATTATTGAATACTTATTTAATTGTGGTACTGGAGTGGTTGGATTGAAATGGGATTAGCTAATTGCGCATGTTTTGACTTTTGACATCTTTTTGAGTGATTTGTTTGATGATTATGTGAATAATTATCTACATATTGAATACTTATTCAAAGTGTGGAAGTGGAGTGGTGAATATTTTAGGGATTACAAATTGTAAGTATTGCTAAAAAACGATCTTTGGGACTCCAAACAGGGCCTCATCATTAGGAGTGATATCCTTTGGCCACTATCCTTATTTAATAACTTTGGGTCGAGTAGTATCTTATGCACTTACAAGATATTAGAACAATTCTGCTTACACTGCACCATGATATATGCGAGATCGGGGCCTATCTAACTGCCTAATAAACAGTGATATCCAGATTTTCTCACACTTGTAAAGAGGCTATTATAAGATTTCTTTACATTTATTTATTTTTAAAAGAAAGAAATTGAAATGATTCGCTTAATCCAGCAATGCTTTTTTCTTCATTTTTTTGCTTTTTTAATTTAAACTTTAACACACAAAATAACACCACTAAATATAAACACAATTCAACAGAAAGACGATAAAAAAGTTAATACAACTTTTATGTTGAAAAAAGATTGAACTTTAACACAAAATAGTGAACAAATTTTGGGAAAGTGGAACTAATTTCACTTTTATTTTTTGTTGGTTGCTTCAATTAATGTAATTAAAACGGTGGTTTCATGAAAATAAACGGGGAAGTCAAGCTGAGTCGGGAGTTCGATGTGGGCGGGAGCGGGTCAAGTTTCCAAATTTGTGTGATTTTACACATTTACCCTTGTGTAAGCATTTAGCTTACTAATTTTGTGTAAGCACCTAAAGTAGTCTCACTCTAGTGAGTCTAGTAGATATAGTTCTTATAGATGCGGTCGTTAAGCTTATTTACTTGGCTTACCCATGCGTAAGTAATAATAATCGGTCATAGAGCGTCAGACACCTCGGAGTAGCCGTATGATACTTCGATAGATCCAATAACCGGGTTGCTCCAAGAAATAGGTACGCCATCGTGTACATGTGGCACTACTATCGGTTACCGTCGTGAACTCTAATCGTATACTTAAGTTACCGAGAGCTTGAAGGAGTAGAGAAAAAAATAACATATTTTATGTTGCAAATTGATTAGGATACAATTTTTAGTTATGGAAGAGCTATACCGATTATTCAACTCCATCATTTCTAAAATCTTATATTTCTTCAGTTACCTGAAATTTTATTTTGATAAGATGTTAGTTTCATTTTGTTCCCAACTGAATCTGGCCAATTAGATTTGTCTTAGATGACCTTCACATAAACATGTCAAGTGCCAACTTTTTGTTGTCTTACTATGCTCTTGTATCCTTCATGTAAAGTAAAGTGCTCATGCCGTCATGCGTTGAATTTCTAAGTTGAAACATCCGTACATCATGTTTCCATTGTTATTATGTTTCCGTTCTCATGTCAAATTCTAATAATCTAGTGATGGCTTCCTCCAGTTGTTCGTCAAATCCTTATTGATTTCTGATTTACTTATATCTATGAACTTGATATAATCTTAATTAGAGAGGATCTTAAAATGTTACTGATTCATTATGATTGACCTGTGCTTGTGAGTTTTTCGATTGCCGTAAGATGATGCTTCGTCATGTTTGATTAGGAGTAGACTGCACCATGAACAAAAATCACCTAATTGCATATTTAATTTCTTAAACTCTAAATTAGTGGCATCAGAACGTGTTGACATAGTTTATATTCCATATAGTTTCCCTTTAATCCCTTGTCAGAGTTACCTAAGATTTAACCCATGGGTTTTTTTCAAGATATATACTTCGTATATTATGTATAAATGTTTCTTAAAATTCTGAATTGGTTCCCATTGAACTTCCTTGTACTGTTGTAAATCGCACCACTAAGAGTGATTCTCTGGAGATCTGTTACATTTGTCTCATAGTCTATTTATGCAATGCAAGGACCCTGTTTTGGCACCTTTGGTTAATTTTTGAATAATTCTTTCTTTTATATCTTTCTTTTACCGAGTGTTTCAATCTTGGCTTCGAGAAACTTATGGCAATGTATATACCACTGCTGTACTGCATATTAGCAGCTTCCGATCATTTACTTCTTTTTCTTTTCATGAGACACATTAGATTAAGGTTGAGCTTTTATCAGTGCTATGTGAAATTGAGAGCGGGGTGGAAGGGTTACAGTTATGTGATTAGTAAGCATTGGAAATGGGGAAGGGAATTTGACATCAACGTGGCTCATGAGCTACCTTTCTCTTCCTTTTTGCGTCCTCTGTATTAAAAAACAAAAGTTGAAAGAGTCTGTACTCGCTAACATCATCCTTAAAGTCAATTTTTATTTAGGCTCTGTCAGTTTTTAGGCTGAAGGTTTCTTTGGTGTTATTTTTTTCCAGGTTTTTCCACAACTATCAGCAGAATTCAAGACACTACTCAGATTTTCTTAGCAGTTCTGTTCTGGATGTCACTCTTCTTCTGGGCTTCCGCATGGGATGGGAGGAATGGTGATAAACGAAGCAAAGGACCTCGGCTCAGACGATAATTTAAGAACTTGATGTCTATACAGCTATAGGAGTGGAGATGCCATTCCTATTTACTTAATGACATAGCTTAAAAATATTTTATTAAGAGTATAATTAATTTTATTATTTTCAAGGAGAGAAAATTATAAACCAATGATGTTAAAAAATATTATGAGACAAATTAATGATATCAAACAATTTTAAAAATTCAATGTAAAATATTGCATTGAAAAAGTAAATGATCAAGTAAAAATGAACAATTTTTTTTTTTTACATGATCAACTAAATAGGGACGGAGGGAGTATTTGCTAGCTGTTCATATTTGTATTGATTTGATAATAGTATTTGTAAGTCTATAAGGATTTACTTGATTTTGTAATCATATCTTGAATTCATTTTTAATAGAATTACTTTTTCAATTCCTTTTTCCATTCCTTTTTGTTTGAGAGATTTGATTCTATACAATTTTTTATGTAAATTTGAATGTCTATCACAATTAATACTTTCCCTCCTCTCCATTACTCGTTATTTGATTAAAATAGGAATTATTTATTTGGAAAAATCTCCCAAACAAAAAAGGATGGAGGGAGTACTTGATATTTAGCTCGACAGATTGGAACCTATGATTTTTCTTTTTGAAAAAGCCTTTTGATTATGAGACATTCTTTTCTTTTAAACCAATCAATTTAGGTTATAATTTATTGGTCAAGGAACCTACATTTTTAATTCCCTCAAAATGTTATCTTACTCTTTTTAGAGTGGTGATGAGGCAATATATATTGTTATCATGCTTTTTTTTTTTCGTGTCAATAAAACTCATGAAATAATTGAAACACTATGACAATTAGAAGTGAGCGATGTTAGTTGCATCAATTTCAACTCGTCATATCAAGTGCTACTTCCTATATTCATTGTTTGACATGCATATTAATGTTTGTTAAAATAAGGAATAATAAAAAATAATTGATGATCGAAACTTTTTTTCAAACGCCAGTTAAAACCAATTGGAGGGAGTATTAAACATTTAAAACATAGAAACTAGGAGTATTGGGTGTTCATTGAAAAAACTTTGACGTGGTATATGAAACATAGAATTTAGTAGTGTACTTATTAGATGTTATTCATTGTACAAACTTTGATGTGGTACATAAATACGATGCATAGTATTAATTAGTACTACGTACTTGATGTTCATTGACCGAAAATGATTTTTAAAACGATAAATCGTTATCGTAGTGATCACGGAAAGGCTCACTATCATTGGGATATTTCGGGAGAGGATAAATTGCGAGATGTCTTCGATTAGTGCAGGGAGGCACTAACTAAGCGATGCGAGATCTTGGCCAGGTGGTCGAACTCACAAGCTATAAAGAAATTTAGGATGCGTCTTAATTTCGAAATTCTTTGCTCCCGGTTGAGTTATGCTCGAAAACAACTTAGAAAATGATTTTTGTATGCATGTGTGTGTGGGCATCTGTAAAGTTATTACTTCTCTTATACATAATGCATGAATGAAATGATACTCCCTCATCAGTTCCTGCTCAGTTGATCGTATAGTGTAAAAGTGTGCTTTAAATGTTTAATTAATTTTAATTCTTTTTAAGGAGATAAAAAATTATAAATTAATGTTGTTAAAGAATATTAGGAGACAAATCAGTAATGTTAAAGAATTTTAAAAGTTCAATATAAAAGGTTATATTAAAAAAGTAAATGATTAAGTAAAAAGAAACCAGAAAAATTTCCTATATAATAAAGTAAATAGAGACGGAGGAACTAATTTTCTTCGAAGAATTCGCCACAACTTATATTTGAAGCAATTGAAGGTATTTCTATTAATGTTCTTTGTTACAGTAATAGTAATAGTAGCATATTTGATTATTGAAACAAATGGCAGACCAATATTATTGTTCTCGTTTTATGCTTTGGGATGGTATGAAATCCAATTCGGCAGACATATATACATATGTAGGTAGGAATATGATTCTTTTTGTCTAAGACGACCGATTATATTCTTTGGCTACTAGTGTTCTGGTGTGAAATTAATAACCATAAGATCATAAATGGGTAATATTTTCATTTTCATGCAATAAAAAAGTTGTTAATATTTTAATTTTCACTAATTATTCTCATGCAATAAATTAATATACTCCCCATATAATCATATACGCCCATGTAATAAAAAAGTTAAAAAGTTAAACTTAGATTTTTTAAAATATCATTTTTAATTTTTGTTTTAATAAATTTCATATATTTCAAAATATGGGCATATTTCATTTGTGGTGATTAAATCAATAAAGTATGAGGTCGTAACATTCAAAAATTTAGTTCATCCATAATTATTCATCTCACAATGATAATATATACTTCAGATGATATACTCCCTCCATCCCACAAAGATTGTCCACTTTTTTTATAGTTATAATTTTTAAATTTTCACCTTAAATATATTTATTTGTGTTGTATAATATCTTATAAAAAATTTATCAATGGAAAAAGTTTGAAATGTATTTTTCATTGATATAGTTTTAATCAAGTATTATACAATACAAACAAAAATATCTACGGTCAAAATTCAAAAAATATAACAAAAAACCAAAATTGAACAATCTTTGTGGGATGGAGGGAGTATTATACTCCTACAATTTAGTTTAGTTGACATTTTCATATTTGTGTCAAAATTTATATATTGTTTTATATTCCAATAAAAGTAACGTTGATATGATTAGATTTGTTTTAAAAACTATTTTCATAATATTATTTCTTGTAATTATCAAAATATTAGAAAAATGATTGGGAAACTATAGTACTCCGTATATTATATAAAATGTGTAATGATACATGAGTTTAAATTAAATGCATGTATTATACTATTCCGTTAAATATTTAATGTAAGGGGGTATGGTTTTTTATTTAAAAGTTTTTAAGGAGGTGTTAGCACCCTTTAAATTCATAGGGATATGGTGCTCTTAAAAAAGTTTGCGGGATAGGGTGCAAATTACCCGGTAATAAATACATGAACTTAATTAATTATTTAAATATTGTTGAGAACGAATATATACTAAATGGTAGGGCATATAAAATAGAATAGAGATATAGTATACATATATTCAGGTGAAAATAGAACAAGGCTGTCTAATGAGAATTTCTTCTTTCTTTTTCTTTTTTGTGCTGACAAATGCGAATTAGAAATTATGGTGCTTGATGCATACATCAAGTGGATGATGAGAATCATTTCACTGGCTTTGATTTTTTTTTTTTTTTGGGTTAGGGGTGGTGTGTGTTCATTTGTTACTTCAATCCTTTCTAATTTCCTAAAGTTTTTTAGGATAATTCCATTGTGGCTACTTGCTTAATTCAACTTCAGCTCATGTCCACCTCCCGAAGTGCCTGATTATTTTTGTCAAAAAAGTGTAGTATTTTTGTTTAGGGATATGATTATTTACCACATTTTGTGCTCTTTTATCATACATTTTTTGAATTTAATTAGTGTACATCTGTTATTAAAATTGTATAAATTTGAAATAAAGAATGGTATATGAATTTTACTATTAGAAAAATGATCAATGGCTAGGGGCGAATTCGTAGCTAACCGGTTCTTAGCAACTGATTAGTAATGAAATTGCTCCTAACTTCTGCGACATTGTAAATTGAAAAAATGACCACGAATTATTCGTTGTCAAGCAAAATTGGACACTAAGAAAGAGATAAATAATGATCTTTTCGGTTATATATTCTACCAGAAATGAAAATTGAGACCATTATAAACTGAGTTTTTAAATAATCTCTCCTAAAAACTTGCATAAATATTGGATCTTATTTGTTTCTTATCAATATTCGTACATTTGTCCTTGTAGTATGAACTTTATTTCTTGCACGTATGTATTATCTCGTCAGGTTGCCGTAGTTGGCTCAGAACAAATTGTTGATCAGTTAGCCCAGGATTCAGTTATAGATACCTTATTATTAGGATAATTAATGCTAAATGATACTTACTCCATACCAAAAAATTATATACTTTTATTTTTAATAATAAAACTAACAGATTTTGTGACATTAATCTTATTGGTACCAATATTATTAAATTTGAGTAAAAGAACAATGTTACACTAAAATACTATGACTGTACTATTTTTTATACAAATAATAGTATTTTTTATATGTATTTTACTATTAAGTATATTGTTTTCCTAAATTAACAAGTTTATTGTTACATAACAATCACCATATACTATTCACATATATTTTATTTGAATAAAATACTAATAATATTTCTATCTCAATTTAAATGATTATTTAGCAAAAACTTCTTATTTCATTATAATTGATTGTTTAATTTATCAATGCAACTTTTTGCATTGAAGTTAAAAAAAAAATATTGTCTCATAATATTTTTATTTTCATTGGTTGATATTTTTATGTCTTCTTGAAAATATCAAATCAATTAATATATATCTTAGTAAATTAGTTTTGAACTAGATAATTAATTAAATTGAAATGGATGAAACATTTGTTTTTATTGTCATCAAATTTTATACATCACTTATAAAAATATTATCACAATTCAATGAGTAGCATATTTTTTAAGAAGAAACTACTATTAGAGTTTTGACTGTTATGTAACAATAAACTCGCTAATTTAGGAAAAAGAATGTAAATTTATTGTATTCTCGTGAATTCGTTGAACAGTAAACTACCAATAAATGATTTTGGGAAAAGGTATGGTTTGTATTCCCATTGTAATGTTAATTTTTGTTATTCAATCATTAGAAAAGTCTTAAATTTGTTAATCAAGTCACTCCGTTTGTTTGACTGTCATATTGACCGTTAAGTTGAGATTTGTGGAGTATTTGAAACTCCAATACAGAGGGACTAATTATAATTTCACAAAAATTCAAACCCATCCCCTAAACTAAGAGGGGTTTGGTTAGTTCTGAGGGCTTATGCGAGGCGCGTCTCGAATAATATAAATATTAGTGATGGTAGCAGATGCGAGGGGCGCACTCGTTGAGCGTTGATACGTATCTATACAAGGAGATAATACAATGAACGAGTTGTTTATGGAAGGAGACAGTGCAATAAATGAGTTTATTTGAAGATTTGTTGTTGTCTTGTTTTTCCAGATTTCTTTGTTAAGGAAAGTTGGGGAAAATGAAAGAGGGATGAATTGGGAAGAATTGTCATGTCTGATTTGTTTTGTAATTGAGCCAAGGCTGGGAAAATAAAAGTGTTTTAAATTAAGTGTTGTTAATTTAGGAGAACGGGTTTCAATTTTTGAGAAATTATAATGATTTTTTATTGGGACTTCAAATTAATAAAAAAAATTACATTTCAGTCTCAAAAAATTCAACTTGATGATCAATATAGCGGTCAAAATAACGGAGTGGCTTAACTGAGAAACTTAACGGTTTTTTTAAGGGTGGAACAGGAAAAAAAATGATACTTAGTGGGTGGAAAGAGCAAATACGTTAATGCGCACTCATGCCTTTTCCCAATTATTTTCACTTACGAGTCCATGAGCCACATAAATTAAACTAGCTTAGTACATGAATCTGTTAGCAAACCTGGTAACACTCGCACTATATATCTACATGAAAACTCTTTTATTTGCTCAAATTGTCCACCTTGTATCATAAAACTCCCTATGTATCCCGTCCAATAGCTAGCCATACACATGATTATAAGGGTGGGAGATCTTTACAAGGTGGTGGCTGCGATGGCGCCGCTTTACGTCGCCTTGGTATTAGGCTTTGGCGCCGTGAAGTGGTGGAACATGTTCAAATCCGATGATATCGACGCGATAAATCGATTCAATTGCTATTTTATTGCCCCATTTTTCACGTTCCAATTTGCATCACATATAAATCCTTATCAAATGAACATGAGATTCATATGTGCTGATATTATCTCAAAAGCAATCATAATTGTAATCCTCCTCCTTTGGGCAAATTGCACTAGTAAAGGGAACTATCCATGGGCAGTCACATGTTTCTCTTTGTGCACCTTGAGTAATACACTTGTCGTTGGGGTGCCTTTATTAGGAGCCATGTATAATCAAATGGGTGCTGATCTTGTTGTTCAATCTTTTGTCATGCAATCACTTGTGTGGTTTATTTGTTTATTGTTTTTGCTAGAATTGCATCGTGCAAGAAGTGATTTTTCTTCGAAATTAGATAATAATATCGTCCCCAATAACAATAATGGAGATGAAGGGCATTTTTCAATTGAAGTTCAAGAAAATGGTGAACGTCCACTGGAGACGAATGATAAAGCAACACCACC
The DNA here is from genome assembly GCA_019722365.1 of Lithospermum erythrorhizon. Taxonomy (NCBI): domain Eukaryota; kingdom Viridiplantae; phylum Streptophyta; class Magnoliopsida; order Boraginales; family Boraginaceae; genus Lithospermum; species Lithospermum erythrorhizon. The sequence goes on along the minus strand of JADFUC010000758.1, from coordinate 1,389,063 downwards.
ATTTTTTTATCTGATGAAGATTGTTACCCTCAAGCTGGTTTTCAATCCTAATTGTTTTTCTTGCATCATTGGGATAACTTGGGCTCTTATCGCTAACAGGTATGCCCATTTCGTTTTTGTGTAGTAAATTTATTTATTCGTGTGTCATATCGGCAAACAGCAATCAATATTTATCAGGGTTTATCAGGTGTTAATCAGTGTCACACTATTATGAACTATACTACAATAATATTTCCTTAACTTTTCAAATTTATTCTCATAAATTGTAACATTATAATTGTTAACAGAGGGAAGGCAATAATGCAACAAAGTCAATCTCTTATTTCTTTATTTTATTATCGACTATTAGCAGAATTGCCCCTCATCACCATCTTGTTTCCTCCCCTGATTTTCATTTAATTAGTTTGATGATATCATTAAATTATGAGCATCACTTTTAGAGTAACAGAAGTGCCAAAATTTACTGGGATGATATTTTTTTTTCAACTCTTTTTTAGGTGGCATATCAGCATGCCTAGCATAATAGAAGGATCTATATTGATCTTTTCAAAGGCCGGGGCTGGAGTTGCAATGTTTAGTATGGGTAAGAGTTTATTTCATTTATTTTTAAAGGCTTTTCAACAGGACTGGTATTGACATTTTGAAGGTGCAGGGCGAAAATAAAAAATGAAATCTTGTTAAATTTCACTTATTTTTTTAATCGTAAAATACTTAAATTTCTTAAACTTGTATTATCTAAATAGATAATTAAATATTTTTAAACAAAGCAACCTACTCATTTGACTTACCTTTTGTCCATGGGGGTATATCGCGGATATGAAGCTTTACTTAGTAAGAGTGTCATACGCGTCGGCAGGGGTTCGAATCTCGGCGGTCTTCTGCGTTTGAAATTAGATTCACAGGTGTGAGTGGTTGCGTGTGTTACGGGCAACTTATTCGCCAGTACGTCTTGAGAAAGCCTTGTCCGGTTCATATATACGTTGGCCAGGAATTTAAGCCAGTAGTAGCTAAAATAATGATGTCGTTTTTGAGTAAATGATTGAATAATAAACGACACATATATTATATATTTAAAGCTTTGCATATTTTGGGGCCCAAAAAATCCCTGGCCCTCAGGGCCGGCTCTGCTTTTCAAATATTAATTATTCTTTCACTCAATAATTTTATAAATACTAGTAAACTGAGAATAATAAGTAATCATTATGTCCGATTTTTGAATATTTAACATATTTTTTATGTAATTGGATAACATTCCAAAATTGTGTAAACTTTCACACCTTTGAATTTTTTCTAATTAATATTTTTATTTTTTGAAGGGATACTTTGATCATGAATAACTCTTTAAATATACTATGAAAAATTACAGTAAAATACGATAATTAAATATTTAAAAAAAATCAGTATTATCAATTTTATAACACGATAGGTTGCTTTTTTAGATAATATTTATTTTATTTCAAGTATAATTTTATTAGTAATATTACTTAAATTATTAATATATATTATTCTTAATATATATTCAACTAAAGTAGTAATTTTTTATAAACTTAAACACTATATGTCAATCATGTAATAATATTTTTCTGTAAAACAAATAAATTTAGTAATAATATAAACATTCAAAATTATATTATTCAAATAATCAATAATCAAACACAATTACACTTGATGAAAAGGTAATTAGTTTCAAAAGATGAAAGATCTTCAATTTCAACATCTCCTCTCTTTTGCTCCAGCTAAGAAAAGAAAAGAAAAAATTATTATATCACACATTAATCATGTTAGCATATTGTAGAACCTTTTGATTAGGTCATGACCTCATGGAAACACATTATTTAAAATGATAGTATTAGGAAAATAATTTTGGTACTCCACTTGTTGATAAAGAAACTTTATTTAGTATTATTAATTTTATAGCACGATAGGTTCCTTTTTTGGATAATAATTATTTTTTTTTATAGTACATTTTATTTTAAGTATAATTTTATTTGTGATATTACTTAAATAATTAATAAATAATATTCTTAATACATATTCAACAAAATAATAATTTTTTAAACTTAAATACTATATGTCAATCATGTAATAATATTTTTTAGTAAAATAATGAAATTTAGCAATAATATTAACATCCAAAATTACATTATTCAAATAATGAAGCAAACACAATTACACTTGACGAAAAGATAATTAGTTTCAAAAGATGAAAGATACTTGATTTTACTTGTCTCTCTCTTCCTCCATTTCGAGAGAAAAGAAAAGAAAAAATTGTTATATGTCACATTAATCATATTAGCATGTTGTAGAACTTCTCGATTAGTTGGGAAAACTATTATCATTATTATTGTTTTTATTTTTATTATTATTATTATTATTATTATTATACTCCATAATAGATATAGATAAGTTTAATTAGGATCTTATTTATGCATGTTTCTGTCTTATTTGATACAAAATAATTAGGTAATTAATTATGTTTAGCGGAACACACTATATGGAGTAGTAAATAATACTAACCTCAAATATTATATTATTTGTATGTGGATGTTATTATAATTACACATCGTTCTCACAGAAAATGTAAGCAAGTTAAAAAAAATTAATAATGATAATATTATATAGAGACTTGCCTGTCAGATAGCTCAAGAACACGAAGAAATTATTTGAAACAAAAATAGTAATAGTATGGTAATTAATATATAGAGACTTATTTAAAACAACAATAATGATAGGAGCTCAAGATAGAACAATGGTTTGACTTGTCGAATGCCGAGAAAGCTCAAAAACAAATAATGATAGTATGATACTATTGTCCTATTGAAGTTGGGTTGTTGAAGACGAACAATAGTTGTATGTGATTCTTGGATCTATTAGTATATAATTATATTATTTTATATTTTAAAAGATTTGGATGTTATGAGGTATATTTTGTACATTTTTTTAGAGACAGAAATTAGTATCTTTTCATAATATATATATTAATTTTACTATTAGTGTCATTTTTCATACATGAAGGATAATTTAATAATTAATAGCGTAAAAGGGAAGAAACACAACTCACACTTTTATAAGTGGGCGAATTTTGAACTCTTAACATTAATGTATTTTTTTTGTTCAATCAAGTGAATTTGACAAATGATTCTCAAATAATGACACATCGATAAGGTCTATGCAATGTGAGCTATGGAATAGTATGCCTTCATATATTATTGTCTACTACTTAATTAGTAATTTCATTCTCCGTTAATGTGATTCTTGAATTATTTGTCCTACTTTCATGAATTTATTGCAAGTAAGTTTAACTATTTTAAGTTCAACTATTGTCATAATGGCAGGACTATTCATTGCACTACAAGATAAATTTATTAGTTGTGGAGTATATATGACGTTGTTTGCATTGGTGTTGAGGTTTGTGGTTGGACCCCTGACGATGACAATTGGCTCTGTTGCAATGGGTTTGCACGGTGATGTGCTACATGTGTCTATTCTCCAGGTATTGTATGACATGCATCATTGAACTTTGTTATCAGTCTTCTTTCACAAACATTTTGTATATATGTGTCTAGTAAAATTTTTTTAATCTATTTTCATACTAAAAATAAAATATCATCAATATTCATCTTGTTCGTGTAAATTATTTATCTTTATTTAGCTTGATTTGATTATGGAAATTTATGGAGCTCCCATACGATTATGGTGATTTATTTGCTAACTTTGATCTTAACAAATGATCTAGTTACGATTTGATCTGAATTATAGATTTATGGGTTATGAGTAGTTTTTCTTTTTTTTCTTTCAAATTAAACTCTTACGATAACATTTACTATTTTTATTATTTTGAAGGCAGCACTACCACAAGCAATCACCGCTTTTGTTTTTTCAAAGGAGTACGGATTACATGCGACTGTACTGAGCACTGCGTGAGTTCCTTGACATCTTTCATTAGAAATTACTACTTCTCTATCATATGAAGATTATCTTTAATTTTCAATGATCAAAATGAATAAACTATGTCTCACTAATTGATATATAAACATATCTTTTATTTGAATTGAAACTGTCATGATGATAAAATATATTAGAAATAAAACATATATATTGTACAATATATATCTAATAGGAATTTAGTTGAAATTTTAAAAATGTCAATGACTAAAATTTAAAATTAGATAATCTTTATATCACAGAGGTAGTAATTTGCATGTTGTTTTCAATTTTTGTTTCTCAAAATTAAGAGTTGATACATTGTTACTTGGGTCTTGGTAATTTCAGGGTTATATTCGGAACTTTACTCTCCCTACCAATCTTGATAGCTTATTTTGCTATTCTAGAGGCTCTACATTGAAGCAAAGAAAATGTACAAGACTTTGACGCAAATGTAGAAATTCAGCTTATTGCTTAGAAAGGGAAAGCAAGGTCAAACAAGAATACAAGATACTCCGTATATATTTTATTTATTACTCGTAATTTGTAGCGAAAAGCCGAAAACATATTTTAATTATAGATATTAGGAGTCTTTATGAGTGTGTAAAAGATCAAAGTATGTTGAAACACCACCTTCCTAATAGTGATTGGAAATCAACACATAGGTTATAATAAGGATAATTTATTAACTTGTGCTAGAATTATGAGAGTTTATTATAATTAAATACTCTTGAATCTCTGTATTTATTTTCAACAAAAATTATGATAAAATTTCGCAATTACAGAATAAATAAACCTACAAGGTTGACATGGGTGATTCACACTCACAAAAGAGTGTTTACATGTTTCACCTCATTCCCGGTGTTTCTCTAGAGGAACAATCCTCATACACAATGAACACATATAATCATAGAGAAGCAAATATACATATATAAGTTAAAAATCATTTTTAAATTTGAAAAATCGCCTCTTCCGCGTGACGTCGGGATTTTTAATTGGACTTCAGCATCACCCGATCAAATCCGATCTTCTCGCTGCTCCAAAATTGCCCGAGGTGGAGTTTAGATTCGGGGTAAGGAGGTCGACCTCCTCCCAATCTATACTTACCACTTCAGCTCAAATTTGAGCTTCAACTCCAACAATTTATTAGTTGTGGAGTGAGGTTGATGATATTTGGATCAATGAAAATTGGCTCTATTGCTTTGGGTTTGCGTGGCACCGTGCTCCGCGTTGCTATTAATTTTTTTAAAATCAATTTTATTTGTTCTCAAATTATACGGAGTAACATTTTCGGCAATAATTACTTGACATTACTTTTTATTCAATTTTGAAGGCAGCACTACCGCAATCAATTACCGCTTTTGTTTTTGCAAACGAATATGGATTGTATGCGAGCATACTCAGCACTGCGTGAGTCTATTATACATATATAGGAGTAGTATTTTAATCTTGCAATTTTAAAATAATTCAAAAATAGTTGACCTTGTTACTATTAATTGGAGGATTTTCATATTTTAATTTATGATATTAATGATATAGTACTAGGGGACATGGGAGGAGCCGTCTCCCCCTAAATTTTTGGAAAAAATAATTTTATTAAGTATTTTTTCAAAAAATTATAATTATTTTTTTAAAAATTATATTGTTCATTTGCCTTCCCTCCCCCTCTTATTTTATTTTTTATTTTTTAACATAAGTATGAGGTATGGAAGTAATGCGTTAAAAGCATATAAAAATTTTTAGTGCAATAAGCTTAATGTTACATAATATTTGATAGTGAAATGTATAAAATATTTTCAAAACAAAGTTCTTTTTTTCAACCCTCGTACCTTTAAGTTTGACAGCGACATACTAGCTAAACTTGATTATATTTTTGGATAACGGTATAGTGCTAATATGTATAATGTATTCTATTTATTTGAAAAATTAATTTTTATTGCCCTTTATTTATTTTGATTATCTCGTTAAATAAGAATGGAAAGTATTAATTTTGTGATATACGATTGAGAGTTGTGGACATTTGACAATATTTTTATTTTCTTGTGCCATAATTTCAGGGTTTCGTTCGGAACTATATTATCTTTGCCTATCTTGATCGGTTATTATTCTATTATGGAGACACTTCGTATAAGAAAATGATGGGCGAGCATTGTGAATTGATTATTGGTTGGACTTAAGAGGTGTCTGACATCCTTAGATTCACGATAATGCAATAGCCAATAAGTAGCGAAAACATAGAGTAGTTTAGCCAAAACAACATTGTCTTAGAAAGTAGTGGTTTCTTCTTGATTAAGTTCATTTTTTATCCAATTTATGTTTCTCCCCAAAATATTCATTAAATTACATTTTGGGCCTAAAATAGGTTTAAATTCTATTTCTCCATTAACATTTAACGGAACCGTTAATTTAGGGACCATTCTTGGCATGATACACGTTCACGAGGGGACTATTTGCTTTCAGCGGTACCGTTTATGGAAGTCAAAGCTACTGACGATCGGCACAATTACTGGGACAATTACCGCGATTCCCTACAGATAATACGTGTTGCTTAGTCAATAAATTACTTTGCCGATTGTATATATCAAGATGGGGAAGAGGAAAAGATAAACATAGTACATATAGACAGTTATTGTACATGATGAGATTATAGATCGATAAGATTGGTAATGTCGTTTGGCTCGGATCGCTGATTAATTGATTCGGACAAACCCGATGTCGAGAATGTATCTCTTAGTAGGTGGTGCAAGGGATAGCGGCCGAGCGTCTCCAAACTCTCAAAGGTTTCGCCATGAGTATTTTATTGAGAGGAGAACAAAACGGGGATTTTTTAGCGAGTGTACAAAACAAGCTAAGATGAAAACTTTTATTAACTTTAGACTTTATAAGGAGGAGAGATGACAAAGGCTAATTGGTGTTTGGGCGATAGATTATAAGAATCGCTGGGCCAAAGGCAACGCGTTTGGCATGCTTGTGGAAATCCGCAAGGAACCTCATTACGCCAAACCATTGCCTTAAATCACAAAGACAATACAAGTAATGAAAGCGTATACACAAAGTATACTATTGTCAAAGACCGGGGCAAAAATCACCTGTGACGAGTCCCAGGGACCGAACTGCACCATAGGGTCATCGAGGAGGTTGAATCGCCAACCGTCCAGTCAACCTATGTCGAAGTTCGAGTTCTTTGACCGCGAAATGGGCCTACCTCCTTTGTGAGCATTTCGTACCCGTATCCACGAGGATTAAATTCCGATTTTCTCCGACTTCGATACTTATTCAGCGATATCACGAATATAGTGAAATCGAACATGATATGCTTAGTCTTATCATGGAAAGCGGGATTTTTACGATTGAATAAGCGGATTGACTATCGGCTCTGACAGCATCTTTGTCAAAGAAAACTAATTTCGGACAATAAAGCCCTAAACCAAATAGCTTCTTTAAAAAGTTTAAAATTAAATTCCATTACTTAGATTGAGTAGTAGATAAGCAGCAATTGGTTGAAGTTAAGGACTTCGACTTATGCAAGAGCCACACAAAGTAAATACATAAGAAGTAGCGATTTCCGATTGTCTACATCATTAAGCGTAATTAGAATCTACATAGCCAACTAATGCCATCGTGATATCTGAAACTCGAAACCAACATCAGCAGTGAATTTCAAATACTATGCATCCACTTCAAAGCGTTCGATAGAGGCATACGGGGATTAGACATATATACACTCGAGCAAGTAACGTATGCGATACTCGAGGCCCTAGTGCTAACGCCAGGATACATAACAGATCCTATAGCATTAGAATATGGCACATTCTTCATATCATTTATTTCAGTTTCAGTCTTGGGGACTGATCCTTACTTAACACAAAATGAGAAGCAAGAGGTACATTCACAGATTTAGCATCAGACATAGAAAATTTACTCAAAATCTTTTCAACATATGCACTTTGATTTAAAACAAGAGTAGATTTCTTTCTGTCTCTAATAAATATTCATTACCTAAATTTTCATAGCGTACTGAAATCTTTCATATCAAAATTATCCACAAAAGACTTATTTTTTGCACATGCTCGATAGACTTCAAACACGGACCTATACATTCAGCATGTCACATCCACATAAAGCAAAAGAAATACGGTCTGAGTCTATATTCTTAAAGTACATGCAATGATCAGGAAGAACTTTTTAAACTTCAAAGAGCGCGTCTTGTTGTCAAATTTAATATTCGTTGCCTAGGGGAGTTGTTTTAAACCATCTGAGGCCTTTTTAACAAGCAATAGCTATCGGACAATTTAGGGTCCACAAAGCCCTCGGATTTGATGCATATAAATATTTTTATCGAAGATCACCGTGGCAGGAAGCGGTAGTAACATCCATTTGTTTTAATTCCCTGATTAAAATGAGCCTTCATGAGCATGATTACAACGATGGTAGACTTAACCACCCGGGGAGCAAAAATTTTAGCATAATCTATTCCCTCCTTTGAGTAAATTCCTTAGCTACTGCTTTAGCCATCCCAACCTTATTAGTTTCATACTTAACCTTAAACAACCACTTAGGTCTACGGAGCGGTAGGAGGTTTAGGAACAAGTTTCAAAGGATACAGTTAATTCTTAGGGATTCCGTTTCCTTATTCGCCCAGCATCAATCCATTCATTGGAATATTTAGACCTTAGCTTCTTTGTAAGTCTTAAGGTACATCGCTCCAAAGTTCAAACACATTAAAAGCAAAAAGCAGGACAAATTCTGATCATTCAAATTGTTATCTACATATCTACGGGCATTTTAATGGTTCTTTACTTATCACTGTGAGTTGATGAGTAAATTCAAATCCATTAGAATCGGGAAGCCAAAACATTAGCATCGGAACAGCGTTACTCTCCGCTTTCGTTGGGAGATATGAGTATTCTCCACCTCGTTAGGAGTAATCTGCGTACTTGATTTCTGAAGGCCAATTTATGAAATCTCGTTTTAGGAAGAGGTTGGGGTTGATTAGTGGTATCGGGCAATTGCTCCGCCTCGTTTGGAGCATCGTTAATAGGTGAAGTGAGGAGAATCGAGCGGGGAAATTCATTTTCATTAAAATAACATCTACACTTATCACGACTTTTCGATCAGTTCGGTCCTATCCATAGAAGCCTATAACCTTTTTATTTCATCGGATATCCCAAGAAAACACATTTTCTTGAATCTAGGTTCCAACTTATCAACGTTTGATGCACATAGCCAGCCTTGACCAAAACTTCTCAATTATGTCAGCGGTTTGCAGTAAACACGGATCAGGGGCACCTCCCTAAAAAGGTACACTAAGGGGCCTATTAATCAAATATGCGTGGTAATACTTGACATCCCAGAACTTTTAGAAAGACGGACATGGCTAAAGAGCCCTCACTTTCTCTAACAAAATTCTAGTAAATCCTCTCAGTACCTATTTTCTTTGGGGTGTATAGAGAGAACATGCAATAATATAGCCACCCCGATTAGCACACAAATCATTCCGTTTATTTATTGCAAATTCAAGACCATTATCAGTCCCTAAGGGCTTTAATTCTCTTCTCGATTTTAGTTTTCAATTAACATTTTCCGAGTTTTAAACTTATCAAAACATGATTTACATTTTCAGCAGTAAAACCCAAACTTTTCTAGAATAATCATCAATGGAAAGAAAATATTGGTTCCCCTCCATGTGTCGCCCAACACTAGAGGTCCCACGTCTGTCCGGCATCTGAATACTCGGTACGTGATTTTAACTTAGTCGATTAGAAGTGCGAGGGAAATGGGAAAACTAACCATAATATTTGCTTTCACCTTCGCATGATTCACCGAGAAAGGGATGGGGACATTTTATCACTACCAAGCGTGACCATCTTTATGCAGAATTCTAATCCTTTATTACTCGTATATTGTCTATTGTCTTGTAAAATAAATTTGGATTAATAAACGTACATATTATTTTCTTTTCGTGAGAAAAAAATCACAAGTGACCCATGATTTTCACTTACACCCCATTTACCCTCCAGAGCCATCATCCTCTGAGGATCGCACTTGAAAGCAAATTATCACATGGAAATCGAGGGGAACATGCTAACGTTCTTCAAAGTAAACCACGAACCCGAGAGAACCTAAGCGTACATTTCCTATTCTAAGACATTGCAATTTTAGAATTTGCCAATGACACAAAGCCATGTTCAACATTTTTATAGTCTGAAAAGAGGTTTTTAAAAGGAGTCATATGAAAGTACAACGGAGTCTACTAACTTGATTAGACTTGCATAAGGAATCGAGAGAAATCACGAGGTTGACCGATGCATAATCCACCAGTGATTCTTAGTCATAAAACATCACAAATTACACTCCACGGATAGCCAAATTAGCATGCTCGTTTCTTTGATTTTTATTAGACTTGGGGCAATCCTTAATGGTAATGACAAATTCATGACAATTAAAACACTTTCTCCATTGGAGCCTAGATTTAGATCTACGCTTTTTTAGTGTAAGTATTCTTTTAGTATTGTATGCATTATATTTCATTCTTTTGGGAATTAAACCTATTGAGATCGCCTAGCATGCATAACCTCTCCGAATTTTACCTTTCCAGAATGCTTCGTATCAATTCTTTATTCTTAAGACCATTTACTACAATGTCTAAGGTGACACCATTGCCGTACTTAATAGTAGATTTAACATCACTAAAAGAATCGGGTATAGCATTTAAAGAGCAATGGGAGCATAATCATCTATATTCTTATACATGCCAACTTAATATAAATAAGTTTAGTAAAAACATCGAGAGTTTGCTTAATGGGAGGCGTAATCATCAAGATTTTCTTACATATCCTTAGAAGTATCAATCGAGACTTAAAGAACTTCTCAGTAAGAACATTTTGCTAGGCAATGAGGTTTTACTTGTATAGAGACTATTCAGTTTATCGAAGAGTTTGCAGCGCTCCGTGATTCCAACTTTTTCTAATACTTGAGGATCGGATAAGTTGAATAAATCTTGCAGCACATGCATTTTCATTCATTTCAAGCTTTTTATCATCTGTTACGGTAGCAGGATAAGTTTGACTAACAGCCTTAAAGCATTTTTCTTGAATTAAAATACACTTGATTTTTTGTTTCCACATGCTAAAATCAGACTTTCCGTCAATGGAGTCATACCATATTGATTTCTGAGAGTCATATTTCATGAATATAATTTAGCAAATAATATAGCAAAAAAACACAAGTAATTTGAATTTTGGCAATCTAACAACAAAAACCAGCGAATAAAACTCAACAAAATATACTAACTTAACTGACACGAGCGGAACCTTACCAGATCCAGGATTTTAATGACAAAGGAAATAAAAACTGAAATTTGATAAGGATCAAGCCTCTTTACGAGTGCGAAACTTTACGGAAAAAGTTTCGACGCACCCGCCCAGAGTTTTTTCAACTTCGGATCTGGTCAAACTGGTCAGCGACACTATTCACCGAACATGGCAGCAATTTGTAGCGACCGAGCAAAATTCTCAGCGACCTCTGCAACTCCGGCGATTCCGGCGACACGATGCATTCACGCCAAATAATATGCTTGTAGCGGCTATTTATTCATCGAATCTTCATTCACTGTTATTCAATTATCGACAACAAATCAAGCCTGACTCTTGATACATTTGATGAGATTATAGATCGATAAGATTGTTGTCGTTTGGCTCGGAATCGCTGATTAATTGATTAGGACAAACCCGATGTCAAATGTACCTGATTGGTCTAAAGGGATAACCTAGCAGAAAGCGTCTCCAAACTCTCCAAAGGTTACTCACAAATGTATTTGTCAGGAGGAGGAAACGAAAGAAACGAAGTTTTTACCGCGAGTGTAGCTTATTAAGATGAAACTTTATTCTTTTTGGCTTCATTTGAAGATGACAAGGCTAATATATATAATCATATATTAGGGTTAGGTCGAGGGTTATTAAGAGGGGTGACAATAATTGGGTTAGGTAATTAGTGTTTAGATTGATAGATTATAACGTGATGGCGCGACTTTCACGTAGCCTTGGTATTAGGCTTTGGCAGCCCAGTGGTGGAACATGTTCAAATCCGATGATATCGACGCGATAAATCGATTCAATTGCTATTTTATTGCCCCATTTTTTGCGTTCCAATTTGCATCACATATAAATCCTTATCAAATGAACATGAGATTCATATGTGCTGATATTATCTCAAAAGCAATCATAATTGTAATCCTCCTCCTTTGGGCAAATTGCACTAGTAAAGGGAACTATTCATGGGCAGTCACATGTTTCTCTTTGTGTACCTTGAGTAATACACTTGTCGTTGGGGTGCCTTTATTAGGAGCCATGTATAATCAAGTGGGTGCTGATCTTGTTGTTCAATCTTTTGTCATGCAATCACTTGTGTGGTTTATTTGTTTATTGTTTTTGCTAGAATTGCATCGTGCAAGAAGTAATTTTTCTTCGAAATTAGTCAATAATATCGTCCCCAATAACAATGGAGATCAAGGGAATTTTTCAATTGAAGTTCAAGAAAATGATGAACGTCCACTGGAGACGAATAATAAAGCCACACCACCATTTTTGTATCTCATGAAGACTGTTACCCTCGAGCTGGTTTGCAATCCTAATTGTTTTTCTTGCATCATTGGTATAACTTGGGCTCTTATCGCTAACAGGTATCCCTTTCGGTTTTGTCTAGTAAATTTATTGATCGATCGTGTGTGTCTCGGCAAACACCAATCAATAATGTTTAGGAGTGTCATTATATTCTAAACTATACTAAAATAAATATTTCCTGAAAACATTCCAAGTTCATTCTCATAAAATGTTAACATATATATATAATTGCTAACAGAAAAGCTAAGCTAAAAACTAAAAAGTCAATGTCTTGTTTCTTTAATTTATTATCGATTATCAGAATTATTCACCACGTTGTGTCCTCCATTGATTTTAATTTCTTTGATGATATAATTAAATTATGAGTGTCCCAATAGACTAACAGAGGTGCCAAAATTTACTGGGATGATAATATTTTCCAACTCTTTTATTTAATTTTAGGTGGCATATAAGTATGCCTAGCATAATAGAAGGATCTATATTGATCTTTTCAAAGGCCGGGGCTGGAGTTGCAATGTTTAGTATGGGTAAGAGTTCGTCCGATTTTTAAAGGCTTTACAAATAATGTTAATAATTCTTTCACTCAATAATTTTATAGATATTTTCAACCGTTAACATTAATGTATATTTTCGTTCAATAATCAAGCGAAATTTACAAATGATTCTCAATAATTACAAATCGATAAGGTCTATGCAATATTGCAATGTGAGCTACTTAGTAATTTCTTTCTCCGTTAGTATGATTCTTGAATTATTTACTTACACTTTCATGAATTGTGCAAATGCAGTTTAACTATTGTAAGTTCAACTATTGTCATAATGGCAGGACTATTCATTGCACTACAAGATAAATTTATTAGTTGTGGAGTATATGTGATGTTGTTTGGATTGGTGATGAGGTTTGTGGTTGGACCCCTGGCAATGACAATTGGCTCTGTTGCAATGGGTTTGCAGGGTGATGTGCTACATGTGTCTATTCTCCAGGTATTGTATGACATGCATAATTGAATTTTGTTATCAAGTCTTCTTTCATAAACATTTTGTTTAGTTTATTTGGGTTAATGATTATTACTTTCTCCATCTCAATTTATATAATTTTTTTAAATGAAATTATTAAAATTAATTCTACTTGAGTACAAATATGTGGAGAAAAATACAATAGTATGAAATGAATGTGAATTTTTCTAATTTTTGTGTAAAAGTAAAATGGTTAAACAAAATGAGATATATGACAAAATAATCGACCTAACATTGAGGAGAAGGAGCGTAGTCTTGGAAGATACTTTGGGAAGAGTGCTTTAGAAAATATTTTGTATATTTCAGGCTAGGAAAACGCTTGTGTCAGATTCTTTACTTAGCAAAAATGGTTTCAAACTTGTAATCGAATCTGATAAGATTATACTTTCTAAGTCGGACATGTTTGTTAGAAAAAGCTATGTGTTAGATGGCTTTTTCAAGATGAATGTAATGATTGAATAAGATGGGTAAAACAAGCGTTGCTTATGTTTGTGATTATTCTAATGGTATGATATTAGGTTAGGTCAATAATAGAATACTAATTGTTGCAAAATATGATGAAGTTGAATCACATACTAATGAATTTATCGATAAAATTACAAATTAATGAAAGCGTCGTTGGCATAAAATACGACAGAGAAACATTTCCAACTGTGGTTAGAAATAATAAGCTTCTCGATCTTGTTCAAAGTGATGTTTGTGATATGAGCCCAATTCAATCCAAAGGTGGAAATGAGTATTTTATCACTTTTGTAGATGATTCCACAAAATTTTGCTGTGTATACTTCATTAAAAATAAACATGTGGCAATAGATAAATTCACACTTTATAAAGAAGAAGTTGAAAATCAACTTGAGAAAAAGATAAAGGTAGTGCGAAGTGATAGAGGTGGTGAGTATGTCTCACCTTTTGGTCAATTTTGTCTTTGAGCAGGTTGTCTGGTCTTACCATATTTTCCTTAATCTAATGGAATTCTTGAAGAAAAATTGATCATTGAAAGAAATGATGAACGCCTTGTTGATAAGTTCAAGCTTACCTCAAGGAATGTGGGGGGAAGCAATCCTTACAACCAACTACCTTCTGAACAAAATTCCTCGCAAGCTTTCCAGTGAAGTCTAATAAAGAGGTGCCGACATCTAAAAGAAGCGCTTGAACCTAAGGAGTGTCAATACTGAGACTATGGATAGTCAAAGTAAGGAAGCTGAGGACGCAGAACCTCGACGTAGTAAAAGGGGCGCGTCTCGAGAAGGCGTTTGGTCACGATTTTTGTAACGTATTATATGCTCGAAAGTGAACCTCGAACGTACCACGAGGCTGTAAGTTCAACTGATGCTCCGTTTTGGAAGGAAGCAATGTGAAGTGGCGATGGATTCAATTCTCAAAATCACGCAAATTGGTGGATCTTCCATGGAGTTGTAAAGATCTAGAGGTAAATGGATCTTTAAGAGGAAATGAAGGCGATGGGAAAGTGAGTAAATATAAAGGTAGACTAGTGTTTCAGGGAATAAACGAGAGACTAGACTATTTTGATACTTACTCTACCGTCACGAGAATAACATTCATCGAGGATAATGTGGCTATTGCTTGCGTTCGTAATTTGGATGTACATCAAATGGATGTAAACTGACTTTCTTAAATGAGAATTTTAGAAGAAATTTACATGGAACAACTTTGAAGGTTTTATAGTTCGAGGTAAAGAAGAAATCTATCAACTCGTCAAATCTTTGTATGAAGTTCAAACAAAGCGTCTAAACTTGATAGCATGAGAAGTTTGACAGGTAGTACTTTTCGAGTGGTTAAAAATCAATAGTACTGACAAGTGTGTTTCACATGAAGTCTGAGACGGGGATATATAATTCTACGCTTACGTGGATGATGTATTTTCATTGTTGGGAGTGTCCAAAGATGATTGATCTTCCAAAGACATATTTGAATCGAAGTTTGACGCAGGGGACATAGAAAAAATAGATGTAATTTTAGTGAAATTGGTATTGCCAGAACTTTTGATGGTACAGTGTTAACCCAATCATACTATATCGATAAGATTCTTGAGAAATTTTTTCGAAGATGATTTGGGGTATGTACAACTCCGATTGGATGGTGTCGATACCTACTTTGAGAATAAAGGGAAAGTATACCGAACTGGCGTATTCTCAAAGTATTGAGTCACCATGTATGATGAGCTGTACTAGACGGATATAGCTTTTCGTTAAGCAATTTGAGTAGATATCACGAGTAATCAGTAGCTATCATTGGGAAGTTTTGATGCGCGTACTTAAGTACTTGAGACATACTCGGATTCTGGGTTACTTGTTATCTGCGTTATCATTGCATACTTGAGGGTATCTTGATGCAAATTGGATCTTAGTTATTGATGATTCAATGGCTACAAGTGGATATGTATTCACTTTAGGCGGGTGCAATCGTGTCATGGAAGTCCTCGAAACAAACGGTAATTTCTGATCCCACAGTGGGTAAGGTTCATTGCCTTGAACAAATGTGGGAAAAATTTGAATAGTTCGCAGTTCGCGGGGACATTCGAATTAGGAAAACACTGCTCACGCAATTTGGATATCTTTGTGACGATAGTGCGATTGGGAGGCACGAAATCTCTTTATATAATGGTAAGTCGAGACACATTAAGTAAATGATAGTAATACCGTTCGATAATTAATCTCATTGGCGTTATTATTTGTTGATCGTATGAATCAAAGGATAACATTGCGGATTCACTAACCAAAGGGTTAAGGAAAGAACTAGTTGAGAATTCATCGAAAGGAATGGGGCCCAGAAAGCCGCGAGACAATATGCGAATGAATGACAACCTTATCTAGTTGATTGGAGATCGAAGATTCGAGGTTTAAGGGACAAGCTGGCTCATATTGCATAACTGAATCCTTGTGGGGGATTTCCTACTATTCCTAGATGAGAAAGCAGTGATATTAGTGAGGATAAGGTTAAACTAAACTGTGACTCTTTGAGATACGGAGGAGTAATGGGGATACTCAAAAGAATATAATGAAATAGCCTATGTAGGCTAAGTAAGGGACGCTTTAAAGAAAATGCTCGGGAGGATGCATTTCTTGGCGACAACTTCAGCGGGGAACCCAGGCGTGTGTCGAGGCTTTAACCGGACCACGATAGTCGAAATGATACGAGTGAATCGAGGCGTGTAGTAAATGCATTTGCTACAGGCGGATTAGTTCCAAGACATCGCATCTACTATATACGTTGGTGAATGTAAACATATCTACGCAAGGGAAGGTTCAGAGCCCGTCGCTGCACATCATGGCAGGCCGATTCGTTGTTGCTGCTCATTTGATTGTCAGTCAAATCTTTTCAAATTTGTATCCAGTGGGGGATGTTGGATTTTTATTGATTTGTTTAAATATAAATTTTGATTCATGTGGGGGATGTTGGATATTCGAGTGTTGTGAATACAAAATTTGCATCTCATGTGTGTGTTAATGAGGTTGTCGCGAGGAAAACCGTCAAATTTAGTTTTAGGTAGTTCATGACGACTTCCGTCGTCCATTATCACTCTGAGGGATTCTTGAAGAGTTTGCTTTGCACAAGTTTAGTTTCAGGTGGTTCACGGACATTGCGTAGTCAGCGTGATCTGAAGATTCTGAAGAATGTGCGCTGATTTGAGGGTTAGCGGACGACCCCGTCGATAACTAAGACCGAAATCCAAATTTTCAAACTTCAAATGGTAACAGATGCGGTATTGATTAGGCATTTAAACACAATCAATTGAGTAACTGTCACACGTTTTGATTGCATCATTAAGGTTGTGTAGTGCACCTTAATGAAAATAAGACCCGTTTCTTCCTTGATGGCTACTTAACCATCCATCCATCAGCTCCTCTAGGAAATCGGAAGAAGTAACACACACGAATACACAAAATCTGAAAGCTCCCATCCTCTCTACATTTTTTTGTCTGTTTTTAGGTGATAGCATCAAGGCATTCGGGTTGAGTATTTGTGGTTTATAGTGCTTGTGAAGTCGGTCATTAGGAGTCATTTATCACAGAAATAATCACCTCAGTTGTCTTAAGCACCTGCGGAAAGAGGTCGAATTTTTTTTAAAGAAAACGTCTGACGTGACTTGATCCGGTTTATTTTTGTGGTGTTTCAGTTTTGTTGTAATCCGTATGAGTTATTGTTGTTATTCTTCTACAAAGTATTGTATTATAGTTATGTATTACCCATTAATTTCCTACATCATATATATGGGATTATGGTGATTTATTTGCCACTTTATTAGTCCTAACAAATGTAATCTAACTATGATTTGATCTGAGTTATAGATTTATGGGGTATGAGTAGTTTTTCTTTCTTTGTAATTAAACTCTTATGACATTTACTCCTTTAATTATTTTGAAGGCAGCACTACCACAAGCACTTACCGCTTTTGTTTTTGCAAAAGAGTATGGATTACATGCGACCGTGCTGAGCACTGAGTGAGTTCCTTGGCCTCTTGCTTAGGAATTACTTCCTCTATCCTATATAAATTATCTAATTTAATTCTTAATTATTAATAGTTAAAACGAACAAATTTTATATCCTTAATTGACAAGAATATATAATTTTAACTTAAGTGGAAATTAATTATTATGTTAATTATAACCACATATTATGCAACATATATATCTAATAGTAATTGAATTTAAATTTTAAAAACTTCAACAACCAAAATTTAAAATTAGTTAATCTTTATGTCACAGGGGCAATAATTTGCATGTTGTTTTCAATTTTGTTTTCCAAAATTAAGAGTTGATAGATTATTGCTAATTGGGTCTTGATAATTTCAGGGTTTTATTCGGAACTTTTCTCTCCCTACCAATCTTGATAGCTTATTTTGACTCTTCTAGAGGCTCTACACTGAGGCAAAGAAAGCATTTGTACAAGACTGAAAACTTTGAAGAAAATATAGAGAATAAAGATTTTTGTTGAGAAAGGGAAAGCAAAATGTCAAACAAGAGTACAAGACATATGTATTCACTTGTAATTTGTAGCGAAATTTAACTGTAAAAACTAAAAACATATTGTAGCCATAGAAATACACGAATGGTGAACTTAATTTAATGATTTGAGATGTACGAATGTTAAAAGAAATACTTAAAGGCTTGGTGTTTACATTGTGAGTATAATTGGTGATTATCAGCTCTTGGGGCTTTCAGATTCGTCCCTTCTCCTTTCGAGAGAATCTTACTCGTTGCCTCTTAAACGGCTCTCTTTCTTTTGGTTTCTGCAGACGCTCTCACACGCGTCCCTTCTTGGGGGATCGTCGGAATCCTTCGTCTGTCGGCTTCTTTCCTCCTTATCTAATATCAACCATTTCTTCAGATGACATTTTTACTTCCTCCAATTTGATGTACTGGATTACCAAGTTTGATAACTCATTGCAAGTGTTAGGTGGTTCTAATACCAACTTCTCTTGAGGGTCCATATCTCAACCCATGGAAAAAGAAGATCATCGTCACCTTTTCATTAGTTATAGGTATGTTTGTCGCGACCTCCTCGTATCGAGTACTGTAGCTCCTCAACGTTTCTCCTGGTTTTTGTTGTATCTCCATCAAGGTTCGTTCGTTCGCCCCAAATTTGTCCATAAACAAATCCACCACGTGCTGCCATCCGTCTTTGGAATTGGATGGCAACTTGTGAAACCATTTCAGGGCTTGCCTGGACAGGCTACTGGGAAACGCTCTTGATGCACCTCATGATCGCTTGCCCAAAATGATAGCTGAGAGTCGAAAGATTTAAGGTGATTGCTTGGATCCCCAAACCCACTGAACGTCTTGAACTTCGCCATCCTGAATCCTCTTGGCATGTCTTAATAATTTTGAGAATGGGAGGAGGGTGATGTGCTTTACTGGTCCTCGACCAGGTGTAATGTCTTTTAAGAGTGTCTTTAGTTCATCGACTTGCTTTTGTAAATCAGCATTACTACTGCCCCTGGCATCATGCCTGGTCAAGGGTGCCTTCCTGGGTTCTCGTCTATCAGGATGGTGATCACCTTCTTTTTTCTTCTCCTTGTGGCACTGCGTCTTGAAGGACTGACTCATAACTCCCCTTTTGTGGCCCGGTCAGTTTTTCCTATGCAGGGACCTTTCGGTGAACTATTAGAAGTGGTGAGGTCGTATCTATACTACTGGCTTGGTTTCCTTGTATGGGAGTCGTTGGATTGGCTCCGACCTCACGGATGACGGTGACTACAGATCCTCTCTCTCATCTGGTCTTCTTAACAACTTTGGTGACCCCAAATATTCCTTCATCTCCAAGAATGCCTTCGAGCAATCTTCATCCAACACGATTATGAAGGCGAGGAATTTTCCCAAAGTGACCCCGGAGGAACATTTCTCGGGATTTATTCGCAGCCGATACAACCTGAGTCGCTCCCGGGATTCTCTCAGGTTACTTGAGTGATCGTTCCTCATCCTACTCTTCACTAACATATCGTCTATGTATATCTCCATGTTCCTCCCAATTTGTTCCTTGAAGATACTACTTACTATTTTTGGTAAGTGGTTCATGCGTTCTTCAACCCGAATAGCATCACCTTCCAATAGTACAACCCATATTCTGTGATGAACGTGGTTTTCTCCTGGTCGTCCTCATGTAACAAAATTTGGTGGTATCCTCTGGAAGTGTCCAAGAAATCAAACACATCATATCCCGTGCTCCTGTCGATCAATCTCCCTAAACAAGGTAGAGGATAATAATCCTTTGGGCAAGCCTTGTTGAGGTTAGTAAAATCAGTGCATATTCTCCAGTTGTTATTGAACTTCTTGACTATAACCATATTTGATATTCATTTTGGGAATTGTAGCTCCCTCATCATGTGAGACCTTATCAAATCCTCGACTTCTTTCTGTATGGCTATGTTCTTCTCGTCCGAAAATTTCCTATTTTTCTGCTTGATAGGCCTGAAAGATGGATCCACATGAAGGTTGTATCCATACTGGTGGCTTTCGTTATCCTGTATGGGAGTTGTTAGATTGGATCCGACCACGCCGATGGCCGTGACTATCTCCCGTTGTTCTAGGAGGTATGTAGTTGCTATTGCTGGACTTACTGTCGTGATGCGACCATTTTTTGTTCTTTCCCAGGTTAGAACGACGACGTCTTTCCTGGGACCTTTCAGAATCGCTTGCTTGATCAGATACTTGTAATGGGGAATGATGAGTCCCCACAGACGGCACCAATGATGTGGAGAATTTTGGAAGGGTCCCTCGTTCCGAGGGACTCGTCCTTCCTCTACATTAACATCTACGTTTGTTAGTTTTGGGGACATGCGAGGACCTTCAGAGGTTGCCCTCGTCCATCCGGTGGGATCCATGCGAGGAGGTTTATGGCTTCGTCTCTGTGTGTTCGTATGCACGGTGTTATGTAGTTGAATGTTTATGCCCCAAAGGGCACTCTGCGCCCTCGTGCTCTCCTGGTCTAGTCGAGGCATTTCCTTTCATCTTCTCGTGGGGTTTGAGGGCCTCCGGGTACCTAGACCACGATCAAAGTCGATCGCAGTCACTTCGACGATAAAGTTAGTACTTGTCACAGGATTTAATCAATTGCATAGGGGTTTTAGCATTACCACAAAATGGTACAAATAAATGGGTATTTATACTAGAACCCCAAAGTCACCTCTCTTGGGATTGTGATAAGTGTCATCATTTCCTTCCCTCTGCTGTATTTATCATTAGTCCAATAAGGTCTTTTATCTTCAAAGGGCTTTATTTGGACTCTTTATTTGGCCGAGGTGGCCGGGGAACAGTCTCCTGTCTTCGATCCAGGAACACATTCCCAGCTGAAGTCTTCAAGGGAATCAGATATTCGATCTTTCCGTCCTTCACTTCCTTCCTCTTCCTCGGATCTCCCTGGCGGTGTGAGAAGGCGCTCCCTTTTGGCAGGTCAGCCCGGGAGTATGCCCTATCTGGCGCATGGAGATTTTTAGCCTTAAACCCTAAATTTAATGACATTTAATTCGGGACTATTTCCGTAAAACCTTGTCTGTGAACTCCCAGCACGTGTGACTTTAGCTGCTCCATTTTTAATTAATTTGATTAAGTCATCTTAATCATTTTAATTATTATTTAATAAATTCACTGTCTACAGATTGCCCTCTCAAACCGGGTATATACGTAGTAGGTGTCGGGTTCTAATCTAAACAAAGATTCACTTTCCAATATGAATGTAATACATGTGGATATTTCAAGGGTTTTTTTCTCCAACGTGTGTCACTCCCTACATCCGGTCTTTGACTTATCGGATGTATATTAGATCATTTATTGATGAGAATTTATTACTTATCTTGATTCGGGTTACCAATGCTTCCTCCGTTGCGAGGTCCGTGAGTCATGCTTTAACCCACTTCGGACTTGCTGCGTATGCATTTCCGAGGCTAATCAAATAGCCCCAGGTTATCATCCATGCCATCAGAGATGACTTCTCAAGGACGACACTATTTATAGGGATTTGTCGTGATGCCTTTAATCACGATCTATGGTCAATTCTAACGTATAGGAGGGTTGACTTATTTGTAGGATTTATTGTGACGCATTTTATTTCTCACGATCCTTAATTAAGTCTTCGGGTCTTTTTGACTTAACGGGGCACTTAATTATCTCTGAATTTATGTCAACTTGTGTCAGTGATCCACCCAATTCTTACCTCTGGTTGGAGAATGGGTTTGATGTTAACATGATGTATTACATGTTAAAACCCATTTAATTCTTAATTTATTAGAAAATCGAGTTATCTGGCTTTGATGTTAACATGAGGTATTACATGTTAAGACCCATTTAATTCTCAATTTATTAGAGAATTGAGTTATCTGGGTTTGATGTTAACATGATGTATTACATGTTAAAACCTATTTAATTCTCAATTTATTAGAGAATTGAGTTATTTTTAGAGGTGTAGTACTCTAATTTATATTGATCTGAATCCTCTAGATTTGACTTAGTCAATATCTTCAACATGAATTTTCGGAATTAATAATCTTAATTTTAATCCTATTTTTGGAATTTTCAGACCAATTTTGGGTCTATCAAATATTTGGGGATGTATTTTTTTCCATAATAATAAAAAAAAAATCATCCCACCCATGTATATGGGAATTTTCGAACATATCCATCAATTGGCTGGGCTTCGCTTTTAATTCGCCTCAAATTCTAGAACCTTCTGTCCTTAGAAGACAAGGCCAAGGGCTTCTAGGTAGTTGGCCCTGAGGTCTATATAAGGGTAAAATGACTTCAAAATTAATTTCATCACCCTTCTCCCCAACTTCCACCCCCCGGCCTTGCGCTACCAAGCATTCCGTCTTTTAATTTTTACTTTCCTCTTGCACGATTATATAATCATACATCATTATTAATGTATTTTTTTTATGATTTGCAAGTGTTTTGAGTTGAGTAGAGGCATAAAGTTGATAACTTTTTGGGATTTTGCTCGAGCTTTTGTACAAAGGTAGTACATTTGACTCCTCATGTATTTTTTATGTTTTTTGATGAACCCTCTTGATGATTATGCTTGTACATGCTTAACTAGATACCTAAATATTCCTTTGAAATATATAGCATAGCTAATTTTATTGAATTGCATGATCTTGGTTCGTCAAAATTTCTGCCTTGTTAGAAAACTGCCCATAACTTTTTTGTTATAAGTTGGTTTTGAGTTCGCCTCATATCGTTAGAAAGATAACGAAGAGACGGTTCTTTTGGCCTGTAGTGAGCCTTATAACGGCTTGTAGCTCGAAAGTTATGATCGCTTTAAGATGATGCGGAAATTTTCACTTTCATCTTTTTGTAGCTTCTTTGGATATTTGTTTCTCCCAACTGGTATCCGATCAAAGCGTAGACTTCAGGCTCATGGACTCGCTTTTATGAGTCTAGTTTCTGGGTATATTTTTTCCAAAATTTTCCGGGAAGCTGAGGCTGGTCGTCCAACCTCAAAATATATGCTTATGCCCGAGTGTATTTTGTGTTGCATTGTGCATTCACGTAGGATGTGATGGCCTTGAGCATATAGCATGGACCTTTAGGACTTTGTTGCATCCCTTCCCCTTTGCTTTGATCGACCCTCTATAAGAGCTCGGTTTCTTGATTTGTTTTTTTTTTTTTTGTAGACTCAGCTGGTGAGGTAGTTGATGATCATAGGTCTTCTACTACCTTCATTATGCTTGAGTTTGCCTTTGAGTCATAGCTTGGGATAGGTTAGCTAACATACATATTATATATATATATATATATATATATATATATATTAGACTTATGTCTATCAACTGACGACTCAAAGATTGATGGTATTTAGTTAGGCGGAGGTCATCCTCTTGCTTTATATCGTCCATGTGCTTATGAAATCATTCTATTTATTTATTTTAGTCCTTGTCTTGGTACATCCCTTGTCCGGTAGGACGCTATAAAGTTGAAGTGGGGTGGATCTGCCTCTTGTCCTTCCAACCCTTTTCATTTGGATTGTCCTTGACTCTATGCCCTTTCTTGTTTTTGCTTTGTGAGTCATGAGTAGGAGATGGACGCCCACTTCCTACTTCTTAGTACTGGCCACGTTGATGTTTTCTGTTAAAGGAAGGGCGGGAGCACTTTCGATGATACGATTCTCGAGTCGGTACTATTCCTTCCTCAAGCATAGTACCCTATACTTTCTTATGCCTTGGTTTGATTTGCTTTTGCTTTGAATGGGATTTACGCTATGGCTTTTGGCATTTTGCCTCTCTCGACAAATTTACATGACGGCAGAATCTAGTATGAATTTCATTTGTGATAAACACCAAATTCATACATCCCGGATCCTCAAAATGATATAAATTAATCTAAAACACATAATTAACAATATGAATAACAGAGCACTTACAGTGATGCCAGCGGAAGTCTATCAACAAATTCTTTCACGAAGCCTCCTTTGAATTCCATCGTTGGAGCACCCAAACGAGGTTCTAGTTGGTCCACACCGCAGAGTTTGAATCCTACATTTATGTTTTGCTATAGTCATGATTGATTGATGAAAATCAAGAGAAGAATTTCAATTCTTCCCTTGAATATTTCGCCGTGTCAGGAGAAAAGTGAGGAGGTTAGGTTTCTACTTTTCAATTCATGAAAACACATATGACGAAACCTAATAAGTTTGCTTATATATGTCAAACCTAAAAGTCCAACCGAATAGCTTAACGAGCCGAATCTGTTTAATTAAACTGCTATAAAAATCAAACACTAACAAGTTGTTAATAGTAACCAACAAGTTACCAATAAGCTCATTCAACTATCTAATTAATTCAATTGACTAATTAATTACCCGGTTCATCCAATTTACATTATCAATGTAAAACCCCATTTGAGAATATTCGCTGATTACAATCAACTCAATTTAGCAACGTAGCTTTAATTTCATACATGAAATATAATCCAACGCCACTGTATGTGTGTGACCTTCTAGGCTCGGGAGCATAGTGTTAGCAATAATAATTGACCAATTATTATTATAACGATTAATGAAAGTAAGATCTAGCAATCGCCATAACCCTTAAATTATCACAGAGAACCCAAAATAGTAATATACAATTACTAAGGTGAACACTAAGTTCCAAAGAATCACATTTAACCAACCCGAGCAAATGAATTGATACAATTGTCGCAACGGGCATATAAAAGGGAATCAATTTCATTGATTTCCACTGCATGGCTTCTAGGAGACAAAGAGTTTTTAGATGCTATGGCTGGGCCCGGAGCGCCCAAGTCGCTAACGCATTCGAGGATTGTTCCGGCGATCAAGTCAACGAAGTTCATTTTGATAGATAGTTTAGATTTATATCCGAGAGTTTGTCGGGTATTTTATGCTCTTTTACCCATGTTCTCTAGACACTTTATAAGTACTATCAGCTCAAGGCACTTTATGCTTTAGGCACTTTATGCTCTTATCAGGGTGTTGTTAGGCACTTTATGCTCTTACCAGGGATTTGTGATCCTTAGTTCATTCACGGATAGTATCATTTTAAGTGATGATCATTTATGGGTTCCACCTTCTTTCCTTCCCATTCTTATGAATCGAATACTTGCATATATTCTCTCAAGTACGCTGGGTTGGCGATTTCCGCGTAAGGGCTTAAGGTATCATGTGTGAGCAGGTACCCCCATTCTGCACTTGATACTTAATCTCTAAGCATGTGGCTACATGTACTTGCACTGGGGTATCTTCGCCTGCCGTATACGGGACACTTTCATTTTCATCTCAATATTCATAACACTAATTACATGGATAGATAAATTTGGCAATTTGCGTTCTAAGTGTTATACCTTGGCATGACGGCAAGCACTTAAAATAGCTGTTTGGTGTGCCCCTATGCTATCACCAGCCTTACTTTTGACTTTTGTCTTTACCCTTCATTTCATGTGCTTTTCTATGTATTTATCTCAGATTTTTGTCTCAAGCATCATGACTTTAACTTGACTTTAGTCCCCAGATCCAAGGGTTTGAAGTGGCTTTTCCTTTGTATCCGGGTCCGGAGCTCCAATCTAGAGCCTTTGTCCCATCTTCGAGATCGCAATCACCTCATAAGCTTTTAACAACTTAACTCATGGTTACTCGCTGTAGCTCACAGGAATACCAAGGTTAAACTGATCAATCTCCATCAAGGGCTTCACCAAATTTTGATCTCGATCTTGAGATACTCAACCCGGTGCACCAATTTGGTAAAATAACCATGGGCTTTTCAAGCTCGTTAGATACTAAGGAATATGCTGCGTCCAACTTTAGAGAGGCCTCGTGGTCAAGATGCTCCCTCGTCCAAGTTTTTTGAAGGCGTGATTTCCACAGCTTTAATATGTTCCTTAATCAGCCTTAGTACTAGTAGTTTTATCAACCATGTCCCTAGAGGCTCTTTCGGACACGATAAGATATGCTCCCCTGACCTGCCTTAGTAACCCAAGAGCGTCGATGCCTCTATTCAAAATTGGATATCTTTACGTTGAATATCTAGAGGCTGAGTTTGTATTTGTAGAAGCGATCCTCAAATTTCATGAGAGATGTATTCCTTCAACCCGAACAACTCTGCTGTGGAATCTCCTAATGCATCACTGGGACAACACTCAAGCCATCGACCTACCATTCGAGTTTTAGAGATAGTGTTTGAACAGAAAGCGTGGCTTTGCTTCCTCCTTAGTATTTTACGCCTCGTAGGGTGCCGACTCCGCTCTTTCACCTCATCCTGCTAATTTGAGCAAGGTAGAGACACTCAACAAATTAATTTAGTCCGATAGAGTGTCCGATATTGCAGTGGATCAAGCCGACGCCGCTTTTGTTCCTATCTTCATCATCACTTGTGGTTCAAGAGTTTTAGCATCGTGATTCTTGAACCTATTCAATTTGCAATCTAGTGCTGGCTAGAATAACCATTTCTTGTGATTGCGTATTCACCCCAGAGTCCTGCCAACGTAGTAATCGGTGGTTACGGTCACGGAGATCGCGTCATGTCAATGCTAGACCTGGGCGAGACATCCGGCTGTTTGTACATATTGCAATGTGTGTTTGGTTATCTTTGAGTCAACTTTTGTGGGATAGATGGATGTTGTTTTAGGGTTATATGCTTCGATATGTATCAAGTTAATAACATACCCTCATGGTCAGCCTGGGATTAAGCCAAACGTAGTCTGGGGGTTCCTACACTTTATTCTCATATTTAAGGAGGGCTGGGCGCTTTATCCAAGCAAGAGGTTTAGATTCGGCCCTCTCATCCGGGAGGTGAACAATTACCCTGCTCGAGAGCAAGGCCGAGAGTTTAGGGTTCGTATCAAGGAGCTTGGTGGGCAGCTTTATCCGTGCTCGTGAGCTGCTGGACGGTTTATCCTCGTGCCTTTAAGCGGGCTGACAGTTTAGGTCAGACGTGGAGCACAGGTGGGGCGCTGGTCCTCGTGTCGTGAGGGGCCGCTTATCTTTTCCTCGAGTGTACTTGAGTTTATTTTAGTGGATATTTGAAACTCGGGTTTTGACCGCATGCATCTCACCCCACTCGATAGTCTCTTTATCGAGCTTGGAAGTCTCAACCTATCAACCGCTTCATGAAGATGTGGTGTTGTTAATTTTAACTAGTTAGGCATTAGCCATCGTAGGCGACATTCATTCCATAACGCTCCGGCTGACGATTATATGGGTCGCCTCACGCCTACTCTGCGGAAGAACTCGCCAAAATACTACTTGGTTTGTCCTGTTAGTCCCAGGTTTGTCTATAAACATAGCTGACCCATAGTTCATCTATAGTTCTTTAAGGAGCAAATACGTATTAGACTTGTATCCTGTGCTCGTATATTTGGCTGCCTTGTCTTTTCGCTCTTCCCATCGATGAATTCTTCTTCATTAGCTTCCGCGACGAGGGCCTTACTTACTTGTCGGCTAAGAAGGTGACCATATCCGTATGCATTCATTCTTGGAATCTCGACCCCTTAGTTCCAAAAGAGGGTGTTACACCCTCATGTACATGTGCCACTCTACGAGGTGCTAAATATTCCATCAAACAGAGTGCTCAGACGTATCTCAGATAATGGATCATCTTAACACCTGCTTGAGGAACTCGGGCCCGGATGCTGTCAGTTGGCCATCACCGAGCTGCTCCTTGCAGGGTTTGTCTATGGATATAGCATTAAACCTCTAGTTCCTCTACATCCTCTAGAAATGCACGCTATGGTACGCGCTCTTGAATTCACACATCACACATCCCGTTGTTGCATCTTCTTTCACCGATATGCACTGAGATTGGGCCATAAACCTCTCCTCTATCGCTCCTATGGATGTGCTTCTTGGACTGAACGCACTTATCCGGCGTGTTTTCGTTTTGTTCTTCTATGTTGAAACATGAGGTAGTAGATTTCCTCTTTCCCTCCGGTAGCCTCTCCATGTCGGGAGGTCGTCTTCCCAAGTCTGTCAAAGATGGATCCTTTATGAGTTCTGCTGTGGCCTTTACTTTGCCCCAATCTCAAGAAAATTATTTCTTTTTGATTTTCTTTGCTTTGCAATCGGCTTTTCTCCAACCTCTTCTATATAGTGTTTATCACCCTTCGACATTACACGAGCGGTGGTTTTGGTGTATACCTCAACCTCTGGTTGAGTTCTCGACAACCCATCCTTCGCTTCATCATGTTTCAGCGCCATTCAACCATGTATTTTATCGCTTTTGACCTCGAGGCTGGCTCCTACGGCTTTGTCCTTAAAGTGTGATCATGCATTACTTTAAAAGGAGGTCATAAGCTTTGAGGCTATAGTTCCAAGTCATGGTCCTTCCTGAAAATCACAAAACCTTAAGGGCGCCACCACCTTGGTTTTGGTCGAGCAGTGTAGTCAAACCTTAAACGCTTGAACCGCATCTTCTTTTTTGTTTCTTGTAAAGTTCGGTGTAACCGCATTTAGACGCTGAGGTAAACAAGGCTTTGGCCCTTCCCCTCATTGAACTTGCTCTTTTTCTTGTAATATTCGAAGACGCAAAGTGAGATTCTACCGTGTACCCTTTTCGCCTGCTTTGACTCGCTTTCGATTCCATCTTTTGTAGTATTTCAAACACCGCGGCAGCTGCCGGTGGGGACAGTTGCCGCTGCTGATCCAAGGCCTTCCTAGTAGGATATTATATGCGGACTCGCATCTTATTACATGGAACTGCTCGTGGTTTTCAATTCTATCACCAGCATGTACTTACATTTGCCGTCACCCCGCCTTGGTTAAAATCTTGAATGATAATGTGGACTATTGTAAGTTTTCAGCTTTTGAGATGCCCAAATGCTTTAATGTCTAAAGTAGTAGGATGTTTACAATTAATCTCCATCTACCAAAGATCGCTATTCTGACTTTCAAGCATATATTCGACACATAGATCGAAGTTTACATGGTACCATCTTCAGGCGTGTCTCCATCAACGAATGCGACGGCGAAACTGAGACTACTAAGCAGCGTTGTCACTCTTCATGTGCTCAGTGAGTCGAGTCATTGCCAACTTCAAAACGTATACGGCACTCTCAGGCCTCTATCAGCCCTGAGCAGTTCTGCCCATGCTTTCACGGGATTGAGTTTAAGCCCCAAAGTTTCCAACAGTATCTCGACTTCAAAGTGGGTTGGACGATGGGGCGGTGATTATGTGGTCAGAGACTTTGTCTTCTTCCGCGTAATCGCCTTTCTTGCGTAGATCCATTACTGGCTTTTGAATATGAAGTATTTTTTCAACGATGCCCTAGTATCCTATGATACTTGCGTGTTGGCTGCCCTTCTATTTTCCTCCTCGTGTCTCTTTGACTCGGATTCTTATGAGCTTGCTTTCAATAGTTCATCAAACATCGAGGAACGTTGGGATCAAGGAAACGATAATCCTTCTCGTGATCTCTTTAAGTGTGAGCAGCTCCGTCTTTCCAAGGTCGCTCGCCGACCTTCTTAGTTCTCGAATGAGAACTCTCATTATTTTAGAAGTCACAAAGATGTGCTTCCCTTCTTCAGCCGGAAGTTTCTCTTGGCTTTCTTGGCTCATATTTGGCCTTCGAATAAGAAGTTCTCGAAACGTAGGGGACGCCCTTTGTTTGGCAAAGCAGAATGCCGAGCTTCCGGCATCATGAGCCTGCTGCTAGCTACTCGAAGTTCTAGGAAGTATTCCCCCATAATGTACTGCAGGTTCATGGCATGCCTTGTATACACATCGCCGATTTGTCATTTACTCGAGCCTATCCTTTCGCATGTAAAGTTCGCACTTATCCATCGGTCACGTAAGTCTATAACCGGATATCCTTTTCTTTTATTTTGCAGCGCTAACTCATCATGCTAACTGTCCCTTTTGTACCGAAGAAGCGGTTGAGCAATTCGCTTCACCGAGCCCAATTTTGCGCAGCCCAAGTCATCAGACTATTCTAACGATCTCTCTTCAGAGAAATGACGAATCGTTGACCATTTCTATCCCTTCGGGCCCCAAAGATTATTGCATGTCTCAACAAAGTAGGCTACATGTTGTATGGGGTTCCTAGTTCCATCGGCAAGCTGTCAAACTTCAAAGTGTTTGTCTATGTATGCAGTACTTGGGGATAGGCGTATTTAAGCGCGACTCTCGATCTTCATGACCTTTTATTGCCTCCAGTATGTACTCCTTCACAGCGGTTAAAATCATTTCATCTACTAGAGTGATAGAAGTTTCTATCAGATTCCTCGCTTGGTCCTCATGAACCCGAGGTATCAGCTTTAGAATACGGCTCTGCCCCATTTCCCCCATTTTAGAGGTCATGGGCGCCTCCTTTTGTTTTAGAGGCCAAGCCAACAGTTTTGCCTGGCGTTTTGATCATTTTCCTAACATTTGAGCGATGAGTCATCTCTGAGCATCGCTTCGCGAACACGCTTACCATCCTTGTAAGCTGCTAGCCATTTTCACTTCCAAGCAGGTAATACCGCCATCATTGTTGGTGGTAGGTAAATGCGCAGATCCGTGTACGGGGCGTACTAGGATCGAGATCCCTCGGCAGCTGCATCGGGCGTGTAACCACTGCTGAAGCTATCCGACGCTTGTCCGTCCGGGAGTCCCCGATATGTCTTGAGAAGTTTTTCATCAATCATGCCATGCGCCTGGCTGCTTCTCTTGTTGTGACTTGTTCTCGGCTCTCGAGCTCCCCGGCAATATGTCGGGCCGAGAGACTCAGCCAGGTCAAGAGGATGTCCCCGACCGTCCATGTATTTAACGGACTATCTTGTCAGGACCCTTCTCCCCACAAAGATCCTTTGATACATATAGAGGAGTTGAGATAGCCTCGGGAACATCTCTATTGTCGCAAGAAGGATTTATGGTACGACAAATTCCAATCGGCGTATCACGACCGTAACGCAAATAATAATTTTTATTATTTATTTAAAGAGGTACAAAATAAAACCCATTGTAGGAGAAAATTCTCAGTATACAGGTTTTATCAAATCGAAGAGGATCGACTGTCCAAACTATAGATCCCTAAGCGCTTGTCGATGATTCGCGAGATGTTTCTCATTGCTTGACTCGACTGACCTCGATAGGAGCTCGTACGAAGTTTGGCTTTATCTTGACTTGAGCTTGGATTTGATTTGGATTGGAGCCTATCAGCTGGATATGTGTCTTGGTCTTGATGGACTCGAGGTCGGTTTGGACTGATACGGTCCGAGCCGGAGCCTTAGCAAATAGTATTCTCGTGTCGGGTCAGATTGACCTGATCTTAGGTCTTGGACTTGATCTTGATCTATATTAGACTTGCTGACTTACTACAAGTGTCTTGTAGTGTGGGTTTTCACCCTTTGGTGATGGAGCTTAAGAGCTGTTCCTGTGTGGCATCACAGAATAAGCATCGCTTTCATGGACTTAGTAATGAGAGGCTACTCGCAATGAGGAACTAGAGAGCATGGGGGAGCAATCAATTTCTGTAATTTTGAAAATTATATTTTTACTCCTCACCCTATAAAAAAAAAATTCCCTGGTTCGCCACCGGCTACTTGTATTTGTGATAGAACTCCGAGCTCTTTAAGCCAGTGTGAAGTGATAGCAAGCAAGTTGTTGAAGCAATGTACCATTCTTGGCGTGTACTGCTAACGGCCTTGGGCCAGCCTGTCACAGAAGTGACTTAGTGAGATTTAGCCTCATTTCAAGTTTTGTAGCTTATACTACAAATACTTTAGCAACTTGTTGCCGTAGTGAAAGGGACTTAGTGAGATTTAGCCTCACTTCAAGCTTAGAGCTTGTACTACATCGGCTCAGCGTACTTGTTGCTATGTTGATGATCAATATGAAGTGCAGTAGTATCCCAACTCTTCTTGATGTTACCGATCACCATACAGGCTCTAGCAGCCGTTGTTTCATGCTTGGAATCCAACTATGTGGACCGATATATTCAAGTGTATTTTCTATATCTCGGAACTTGATGAATCAAACTCGAGAATTTTCGATGTTCATGCAAAGATGGCGAATAATCAAAGTATTTAGTTTGTTCCTTAAATATTCAAGTGTTCATGAGAGATCTCGTATAAGATTTTCACGATTTTGCTTTAATCTCTTGAAGAATTATTGGCGCTTTGTGCACAATTCTTGATTTTAGACGCCTATTTAAGAGATCTGGCAGTGTTTTCCAAATTATCTCGTGGTGTTTCTACTGGGTGCTTTTTAAAAGATTTAACTTAGAGAATTTAAGAAGTGTATTCTATATTTTCTCAAGTATTTTTTTGGATGTAAATGTTGTATTTTTTTGGGATTTTCTTAATTCATCTTTCAAAATATAGGGGGATATTTAGGCTTCTGGACTTTGAATACTGATTTAGGAAATGAATTAATTAAAGAAGAGAAAATTAATTAAACTATTTAATTATTGAATAATGTGATTTATGACATATTAAAAGGCCCTCAGACTTATTCTTTTTTTTTTTTGTAAATTAGCGATGAAGAGTACGATTACATAGTACTGCAACGGATATTGAGTATTACAAATAACTAGTATAGAATGAAATTCCTAACTAAATACAATTAGAGTAAGTGATACAAAGAAAATAAAATATATTGTCAACAAGAGTTGAACCAAATCTTCTTGCAAAAGTTTGGGTCAAATGTCACAAGGCTATTGAATCATCGGATTTAGACTTTCTTTTTTAAGAACAATTTATTGACTTTAACAAATCAACATCAATATATATGATTCGTAGATGCAACTCACGATTTCAATACTCTGACGAACACAAAACAGTTGGTAGTGAAAGAAACAACTTGATTCAAACAAGACAAAAGGGAATATGATTTCAGGCCTTGAGGAATCGTTACTGGCTTGGTGAATTCCATGCCAAAGTCAATTGTCATTTAACACATAAAACTAATAAAAGATGCATCTCAACTAACACTACTAGAAAAAGAATGTTGTTGACATTAAATAACAAGAGCACTAGTGAATGGGCATCCGACTATACTTAAAAATCCATTGTAAATAAGCTCTTATATATGGAACTTCATGAAAAGGACTATACAATTACACCTGAATAATGAGTGGAATGTCACTTCATCACTGTAAAACAATTTTGATACTCCTATATTTAGTTTTCGAGAAGATTATGTATGTATGTAATTATGTATCATGTTATATGTATGAGTATATCTTAAACGTACATCTCTACAAATTATTGTTGATTCTTTAATATTAAACTATGACGTTGACAATAGTTAGCCTGCAAAAAGACTATCGTCAGATGAGTTTCATCCTATAATTTAGATGACAAAATATTAAGAATGTAACTGTCACTGATTTTTCTTTCTGTATTTCATTTTGAAATCTGTAGTCAAATATTGCTGAAAACGAACAACTAGGATGCATGTTACATGCACTAAGTAAGAACAAACGTTCACATTTCCCACTTTTTTTTAGTGGATTTGGTTGATTATCTTCTATCGTTTATATAGCCTCTAGTTTAACTTTGTATGCCTCTAGTCGTTTATAGTTTAACTTTGTATGCCTCTAGTTTAACTTTGGAGGAATTATCAAAATGGTTCCAGTAATTAGATGATCGTTGTAGTTAGGTCTTCATAAGTGGTATCATTGTATAGTTTGGTCTTCATAAGTGGCACCGTTGCATAAATGGTCCCCATAAGTGTATATCGAATGATCAAATGATCCCTAAATTAACAGTTCTGTTATATATTAATGGAGAAATAGAATTTAGGTCTATTTTTTGGCAAAAAATGTAATCTAATGAATATTTTGGGAAAAAACATAAATTCGACAAAAAATGAACTTAATAAAAAAAACTAATTTGATTTAATCAATAATTTTAATTTTGTTAAATTTTATTAAATCTATGTTTTTTCCCTAAAATATTATCTAAATTAGCATACCAAAAAATTTAACCAAAATTTCTTTCTCCGTTAACATTTAACGGATGTGTTAATTTAGGAACCATTTGAACACACGATAAATACTTACGGGGACCATTATGGAGTACCTCCTACGAGCTAATTATGGAGTACCTCCTACGAGGTATGGTTATGAGGATATGTCAGGTCAGTCTTTGCTTCAGACCGGCAAGGTTGATCCTCATGAGCCGCTTATAAAGAAGCCAGAATCGACACAGAGTCACCCAATGGCTTGTTGCTATGTGAGAGGAAATGGAATCACTCAAAAAAAATTAGATTGGAGTTGGCTGTAAAACTAAAGGCGAAGAAAGATTGTCACTTGTGTTGGATATTCAAGAAGAAAGCAGCGGATTATCAACACTTCGTGGGATACAATATAAAGCTAGAATGGTCGCTAGACGTTTCTTACCAAAGTTACGGGAATTGACCAGTTACAATGAGATATTCTCATTCGTAGTCGACACACTTCAATCAGGCGCGGCCTTGTTGTAGTTGCACATCGTGATTGAGCCGAAAGCGCTTAGATGCCGAGACAAAATTTTCTCTTACATGGAGAGTCGAAGAAGAGATTTATGTTTAATCTATCCGTATGGTTTTCGTGAACCCGGAAAAGGAAGACTATGCTTGCACGTCAGAAGAAATATTTGTATGGCTCAAGAGTCTCATAGGGCAGCCGTACAAGAGATTGGAGAAGCTACATTATTGAGATCGAGTATTCGAGGAGTCCATACGACACAAGGTATCACAACAAGGTTAAATGGAGAATACCTTATCTACTTAGTTTTGTAGTATGTAGTGTTAGAAATATGAGATATTTGAATAGTGTCCGTTGAACAATTCGATTGTACAACCAATTTACTCATTTAAGTTTAAGTTCGTATATGCTCAATTATGTAGTAATGTTCAGATTAGATACCCGATGACATTAGCTGTTATGATGGTTTACTAGGTCCTCTCTCATAATCAATCTACTATTATATAATGCTCGACACATTATTAAGTACATGGCTTTTGTCAATCGAGCCTCCAAGAGTCACACACTTAAACCGAAAAGAGAGTCATAATTTAATTATAACTTTCGATGTTTAAAATGGAACTATGTAAGAACATTGGGGCAAAATTTAAATTGTTGGAAAGTGCCCTTGTTCGACCGAAATTGGGAAGATGAAGCCTGGAATTTTGTTTTTGTAGAATCACTATTTGAATATTCTACTTAGCTTTTTATGCGTGTTCCTATTTTAGGGATAATAAGTGAGAAAATTCTAGAACCTTCCTACCCCATGTTAATGACAAAAAGGAGCTTATGAGGTGGCATTTTGCTTAAAACTCTATGAAGCCAGTTGATGGCTAAAATTTAGGCCCAAGTGCCTATAACAGTATTAATTCTTCATGAAGAAAATTTGATCATTCACTTTTTGATAGTCACTTTTGTGAAAAGCAAAAGGCTTTCTCTCCCTCTGTTCTTGTTTTGGTCGAGTAAGTAGGTAGAAGTATTCCATGGAATTTTTCTGTCCAACATCTTCCGTAGTTCAATATTTTAAAGGAGTTTTAGTAAACCTCCGGAGTGGACTTTCGTCGCCTGCTGGTGCTGACAATCTTAGAGGCATTCTACTGGATGCCTGGGGTATTCATCATAATATTCGCCGCTACTCGCTATTTTATTCCGTAAGAGTGTACAATATTATTTTTGTCTCTTTTAATTATTATTTATATTAACCGGCAAGTGATCATGGAATTCAGATCTAAATAGTATTGTTAGAATATTATTTATACGTAAGAAACACCAACATGTAGATGATATGTTGATAGCTGCAGTTGAGAAGTTTGATATTCAAAAGCTGAAGAGTTTACTTAGTATTGAGTTTGAAATAAAGGATTTGGGTGCTGCAAAGAAAATTTTGGGTATGGAGATATTTAGGGATTGAGTTTGAAATAAAGGATTTGGGTGCTGCAAAGAAAATTTTGGGTATGGAGATATTTAGGGGTAGAAGTCAGAAGAAGCTTTTCTAATCACAAAAAGGCTATGTCGAAGTTGTTCATTCGTGATTCGTACGACCGCTAGCTAAACCAATTGAAACTCCTAGTTCTTCAAATGCACGTCTGTCTGTTGCATTTGCACCTAAATCATCTACTGAGAAGGTATATATGGAACACATACCTTATGCTAGTGTAGTTGGAAGTTTGATGTACGCTATGGTCTGCACTAGACCTGATCTTGCACATGCTGTTAGTGTTGTCGGCTAGTTCATGGCCGACCCTAGTAAAAGGGTACCTGCATAACCCATTGATATGTTTACGGCCGGTTCACGAGGAACTTTCAGCATTGTTCGACTTGGCCGAATATTCAGAGTTGTTACTGTCCGTGGCCGGACAACGCCCCTCGAGGCAGAGCCACATCTGGTGCATCCTGCACATCTGTTCACTATCTGAGCACATCTGGTACTGTTAGTACATCTGGTGCATTATTCTGAGCATTCTGATTTTGGGGGAAGTTTTCTATTTATCTGACATCTACGGAGGATTCAAGTCAAGGTGAAGATTTGTTGAAATGACTTAAATGAAGTTGTCAAAATTTACCACATCGAAAGACTAGAATAATTATTCTATTTCTTGGCCCTATAAATAAAGGTCTAGTTTTAGGTTTATACTTGCACCAAGTAGTTTGAGGCTTTGTAGGACTCTTAGTAACATTAAACACATAGTCAGATACCATATTAAATGTTATTTACTCTCTTCTACAATTTTTACGTAATTATGTAATCCTACATTCCTATGTTATAATAACAACTTGCATCTGTTATAACAATTCCATATCTACTATATATACGTGATGAATCTCCCTTCAATTATCATTACACAAAATCATCTTGTGTTCTAAATAATTATTCCTGCACCACCTTATTATATATAGTGATAAAAATGATATCGTTGGAAGATCTTTACAAGGTGGTGGCAGCCGTGACACCGCTTTACCTCGCCTTAGCACTAGGCTACGGTGCCGTGAAGTGGTGGCAGACGTTCAAGCCCGAACAAATTGATGCTATAAATCGATTCAATTACTATTTTATTTCTCCGTTTTTCGCCTTTGATTTCACGTCTCATATCAATCCTTACAAACTCAACCTTAGATTCATATTTGCTGATATTATCTCCAAAGCCATCATAATTATAGTGCTTCTCATTTGGGCAAATTGCACTAGGCATGGAAATTACTCTTGGTTTGTTACATGCTTCTCTTTGTCTAGCTTAAATAATACACTTGTTGTTGGGGTGCCTTTACTAAGAGCTATGTATGGTCAACTAGGTGCTGATCTTGTTGTTCAATCTTTTGTTATTCAATCTCTTTTGTGGTTCATTACTTTGTTGTTCTTGTTAGAATTGCACCGTGCAAGGAATAGTTTTGCATCCCAATTTGATAATAACAATAAGGTTACGGATGAATTTCAAGGCCATATTGTTTCAGTTGAAGATCAAGAAAGCATGGGTCATTCTATTGAGACTAGTAAAGCTACTACACCACCATTCTTTTACCTCATGAAGACTGTTACCCTGAAGCTTGTCCAAAATCCTAATGTTTATTCGTGCATTATAGGGATCACTTGGTCTCTTATTTCTAACAAGTGAGTATAATTATTATCAACTTAACATTTGTACACTTTTAAGTACCGCATAATTTTTTGCATGTAATCTCCATGAATAAATGTTTCTGATGAAGCTAGTTAACTTTAATTTTTTATTATTAGTTTATACGGAGTATTATAAACTCTCTTACTATAAGTAGTCTTTAGATGATTTTAAAATTGTTTTCAAGCTATCAGAGTCAATTCATATCTTATTATGGAGTTGACAATTAACAAATAGAAATTGATGCTTCAATCAATCGCTTTCTTGTTTTATTTGGTTGACTTTCTTTAAGTTCTTATGTTGATTGGATGGACAGTTTTGGGTGATAATAAGTGATAACATTAAATTATTGTCTTTTACTTTGCTTCTAATTATTATAAGTTCAAGAATTTACTAAAGCAATGTCGTTTTAACTTGTTTTAGGTGGCACATCGACATGCCAACTATAGTTGAAGGATCTATATTGATTTTCTCCAAGGCTGGAGCCGGTGTTGCAATGTTTAGTATGGGTACTTAATAATTTTTTCTTTTCTTTTTTGAACTTATTTGGGTTTCTTCTTAAATTGGATCAATTAAGAGTTCTTTCACTTCGGGACTAATAAAAATATATATTTCCATAATAATTTCAGGCTATTTATGGCATTACAAGAGAAATTTATTAGTTGTGGAGTGAGGTTGATGATATTTGGGTTGGTATTGAGGTTCGTAGTTGGATCAATAACAATGGCAATTGGCTCCATTGCTTTGGGTTTGCGTGGCACTGTGCTTCGCGTTGCTATTCTCCAGGTATTATCATCTATTAATTTTTGTAACTCAATTTTATTTGACATTACTTTTTTTCCAATTTTGCAGGCGGCACTACCCCAATCAATTACCGCTTTTGTTTTTGCAAAAGAGTATGGATTGCATGCGAGCGTACTTAGTACTACGTGAGTCTATAATACATAGTATTTTAATGTTGCATTTAAAATAGTTGACTTTGTAACTATTAATTGGTGAATTCTTCATATTTACTTTATGTTATTATATACATATATGTTCTATATATATAATCAATAATATTTTTCAAAACAAAGTTATTTTTTTTCAACCCTCAAACCTTTAAGTTTGACATCGACGACATACTAGCTAAACTTGCCTATATTTTTTATTGGATAATGAAATAGTGCTATGTATAATGTCTTCTATTTATTTGAAAGATTAATTCTTATTGCCCTTTATTTTAAATAGCTCATTAAATAAGAATGGGAAGTATTAATTTTGTGATATAAGATTGAGAGTTGTTGACAATATTTTTATTTTCTTGTGCAATTATTTCAGGGTTTCGTTCGGAACTATATTATCCTTGCCTATCTTGATCGGTTATTACTCTATCCTGGAGACACTTCGCTAATGTCTAAATTATAGAGAAAAAGTTTGTACCGGGCCAGTGTAGGACCTTATTGGTCGGGAAGGAAAAGGAAAAAGAACAATTGTTGACATGGATAATAGTTTTGTTTAGTCAATAAATTACTTCTCCGATTGTATATATCAAGATGGCGAAAATAAGTCGTAAGACACTCCGCTCTTAACCAGTTAAGATGACATTCTACCGGCGCCCCTGCTCAGCCTCCTTTCGCTACCAAGGAAAGTGGTTAGAGGGAAGTTTTTTCACTGGGCCAGCGTTTTCTACGCTATCCGCTTCTTTCCTCGAAATTATGATTTGTATTGTCAATTGACGAATTTAATCGTTGACATGTGATAAAAAAAAATTAAAAAAAAAAATGGCGAAATAAAGGAAAAGATAAACATAGTATGGACATTTATTGTACATACAAGAGTAATTGTTAACTTGGTCTTTTAAAATGGGTTAAATTGTTATTTGGTCCCCGATAAATTTCAAGCTTGACATTAGTTCATATATTATCCAACAAATTATTGCTTGCAAAGTTTATCAATAAATGGATGGAAACGTTAAATATTATCGACAAGTAGCTAGTGCTAAACACAAATGCCTAAATGTGTTGAAGTAGTGCATAAAAAATGTTTAAAAAGTTACATTATTCCCCTGATAATTTAAGATTTTCATTTTGGTCTTCAATTATTATCGTAAGTTGCATTTTGATCCCTAAATTGACCTAGACAGTTAAACAGTACGAAATCGTCATACTAGCGGTCCCTCAAGTCCCTCACTGAATTCCATCAGGCATTTAAGTAAATACGGATGTGCACGAGGATCATTTTTCATGTTTTGATGAATGATTGGGTGAAAAATTGGGTCACGAACACATTGGATTTGATGCTCATGCTTCCTGTGTTCGAAGAACTTTAATTTCAGATGTAAACATTTGACTATTATTGTAGATTTACGATACATGAAGAAGAGATGTAAGATGGTGTGAGATTTAATGTTTTTGTATATACTAGCTCTGTGAATAATACATATCAATACAGAGCAATAAAAGTAACATTTCAAATTAAAACATACTGGAATTAAATACAAATGGTATGATTTTAAATGATTGTGAATCCACATCTATCACTATCGATCCCTACAATCCCATCTAGGGCAAAGTCGACACTGTTTTCCAACAGAGTATACATGTTTCATTAATGTGGGGACAACAATATAAACTATTGTAACATATTGGAAATAAAATTTAACTTTTGGGGATTAAAGTATACACTACTATATTTCCGATCTTATGCAACGCCTAAATTCGTTGTATTAGGGTTAAAAAACCATTGCATTAGACCTAATACAACTTTGACCTACCGTTGCATCCACTTGCGTTGCATTAGGTCTAATGCAACGCCTTTCGACCCTCTTGCAACGGTTTGGATAATTTACAACAACCGTTGCATTAGCTCTATAACTAATGCAACGGCCTATAATTACAACCATTGCATTAGCTTTATGAGTTATAACTAATGCAACAACCTTTTGGCCCTATTACAATGGTATATTCATTACGGCTATTTTTAGCTTAAATCATTTAATATTCACAATTAAATGAATTGTACAATAATGTAAATAAAATTTTATTGATATGAAAATTAATAATATAATATTTTGTTTTCCATAGATACAATATAAAATATTGTATAGTTATTTACTATATAAATCAGTAAGTGTTCATAACTAAGATAAAATATTCTCCGAACAAAAAGTGTAATATTGTTGAAACTATCAAAAGCTAGCACATAAACTAGACCATGGCTTCATTCTCCAAACAAAAAATTTGACATTGTTACATTAGAACCATCAAAAGCTAGCAGATAAACTAAGTCAAGATTGCCAATTGCTACAGAATCGTCAAAGATATATCAGTTGATAAATGACTATATCTGTTCTACACTTAGCTCACCTTGTACCTGTCAAGAAAATATTGTGATTAGATATCTACTTTGTAATACATACTTATGTAAAACTTCTATGCTTAAAACAAAAAAGATAATTAGATATAAGAGTATACTACATGGACGGAGAGACAAAAGATAATGTGTATAAAATACATCATTATTACCTGATTAATTGTCGCTCTAGATTTAGAAGGTTGTCCATTTTGCTAACTACCATGATGCAGTGCACTAGACGCATCCCTCGGAATCAATAATCGAATCACAATATTTATTCCGAAATTAGCTTCTTGAAGTTGAGATAGAATTGCAGTAGCCAAACTAGATACAAGTTAATGCACTAACTCTCCTTTCATTTCTAAAATATTCATCCTTTCCTACTTCAAAGTAATAAAGTCATTCTCTTGCTAAATTATTGTAACTACAAAAATAAAAGTTAATTTAAAGTATTAACTCACAATATACTCTTGACTTTTTTTATTATCTGTAAAGTAATTTCTTCCTTGAGTTCTTTTCCTTGATTGTTTGTAGACCTTTGCTTGGGAGGGTTCTTGCTTGTTTGATCCTCTTGTTGCTATTAAAACCACAATTAAAGTATCTATTAAAAAAAAGAATATGACCAAGTAATGAATGCAACCAGAAGGAGTACAACTTATATGCTTAAGGATATTTTTAGGCATGATGCTTAAAAGGCTAAGTTAGTCATTTAAGTGATTTAATATAATTTAGGTGGATAAAAACAAAAGAAAATAATTCGCGTGTCCTAAAATACTCCACTCCCACCTCCCCCATTCCATAATTGTTGCTTACTCCATCCCTAAAAATCTGCACTTTCAAATTAATCCACTCACTCAACCCATCAAATACCGAAAATAATATATAGTTCTAAAATTCATTAAGATATAATTGGCCATCATCTAGTTGATTAGGATTTAACTGCATAACCATGATTCCATCATACAATCAAATTTTTATGTTTAGGCATTGAGTTTATTGTTTGATGTTTACTGTCTTTGATTGCAACTTTCGATCTCATTGCATATTTATAATGGAATCCAAATTTTAATTGTTATTTTCATATTTGTTGGATTGATCTGATTACTGAACCCCTTCACTTCAACACTCTTATCTCAGTTTTATTGTACCATTCAAAGGTTTGTATCTATATTTTTTAATCTTAATTTTATTTGTTAGGAGATTATTGTCTTGATCTGTTTTACATTTATTATGTAAATCAAGTGAACCCACTGTATTTTTTCACCCTAATCGTGGATTATTTCATTATAAAATCAGAAAGAATTTTTTTTCTCCATTTAATATTACGGTACCACATTGTAAGAATCAAGATTTAATGTTCATGTGTGGTGATGTCACTAATACATGCATAAATTGAAGTTATGAATTCTTTATTATTGAAACATAATTTATTAATCAAATAGTTAGATTATTTGAAATTTTGACGATTTATTGTATTATAAAATTAGAATTAAAATTGAATTATATATGATTGCAGATTGTGTGTATGGTGCTGATAGCCATTATTTAGACTTTTTAGATATCCTTATATCATCGAATCACCAAAAATAAGTACGAATCGATTCAAAATATCAATAATCGACATGTGATAGTTGGACATGAAAAATAAATAACATATGCAGTACATTATCCATTCTTGATACTTTTTGGTTGTCTATATATGTAGTGAATTACCAAAATAATTATGAAATTGCTAAAAATGGAGTAATTCGGTTTTCTTAATGTAGTCATAGTTAGCCTTATTTGGTTATGATAATATGAACTTAACAACCAAAAAGTTGAAGAATTGGATACACATAGTTGGACTTGAAAATGAATAACGATATGTTTATGTTGTCGCTAAGTTAATCGATTTTTTATACTTTTTGGTTATTTATATATGCACCCAATAATAAAAACATGAATTGGCTAAAAATGATGAAGAATTGGATACAAATAGGTGAAATTGAAATTATGTTACTGATAAGTTATCCATTCTTGATATTTTCTGGTTGTTTATATATGTACAGAATCACCATAACAATCACGAAATGGCTAAAATAGAGTAATTTTTTTTTCATAATTTAGCTTAAGTTAAGTCGTATTGGGTATGAGAATATGACCTTAACAACCAAAAGATTTAAGAATTGGATACACATTTTACTATTAATCGTTCTGATTTAAAATTTGATATCCTACTAATAACACTTTTTGTATTAAAACATTTATTGACAGATGACATTCACGGAGAACATGTTTCATAATTGAAGAATTGTCATCTTTGTGTCTTGGATTGACCCATCTTGAACAATTCGAAAGATAGAGTGAAAGTAATAAGACACAATGCATGATATTTAAACTTAGAAAATGAAAATAAAAAATGGGAAATTTTTTAATTTCAAAAATATTGGAAAAAATGGTAAGTTAAATCAACAAAATAAAAGAGAATGAAATAAAAGAGAATGAATTATTTGTCAA
Source organism: Lithospermum erythrorhizon (assembly GCA_019722365.1). Lineage (NCBI taxonomy): Eukaryota > Viridiplantae > Streptophyta > Magnoliopsida > Boraginales > Boraginaceae > Lithospermum > Lithospermum erythrorhizon. Next base: position 1,345,176 of record JADFUC010000758.1, on the reverse strand, counting down.
ACTAAAATCTCAAACTGATTCTAAAATGTACAAAATAAGGGAGAAATTGAATTCAAAAAATGTTGTTATAAAAGGAAACAAATCATTAATAAATTAAATTTTAGCCTAAATCTATCCCAAAATCCGCACGCAGCTGAAGGAAAATATGCATTGACTTTTCCCTTTTTTTCTATTTAAACGTATAATGACAAACATGCCCTTGTTTTAACATAGATGCCGGATCAAAAAGCCACTTAAAATCTTAATCTAATGGGTTGATAAGAGTTTAAGCACCATGCTTAAGGATTTCCTTAAGCACGTAAAGGGAACTCAACCATAAGATAATACAAATAACTAATAAAGTAATTATAGATGAGGAAAATTAATTATTACTGGTTTTATTTTTTCTTAATTTATGTAAAAATTATTAGAATGACAAATAAAAAAAAATGAAGATACTAATAAAAAAGAGGGAGAGCCTTGTATGAAGGGAAAAGAAAATCAACCAACTTTTCAAGAATTTAAAAAACTTAGTGCAATGATTGAAGGTTCTGCTAATCATCTTTCAGCAGTTGATCAATATATTAGTGACATGTATTAAGATTGAAATATTTTAATACAAATGGAAAAAATCAAAGCATCAGATAAATAAATCCACTCCATTCTTCATCCAAATATCAAGTCAGAGCTTCTTTTAGCAAAATATATATCTGCACAAGGCACAAATTAGGAGCCACCCAAAAAAAGTCTAGCTAAAGACATTTAATTTGCACTTTACCCAGAAACAAGAAACAATGCCCCAAATTAATATCTTACTGAACTTGATAAACTGATAATCACAAATGGGTTAACATAGCAGATAGGACTCTGATGCTTTGATTTTTTCCATTTGTATTAAAATAGCAAATCCAGCGAGCTTCCTCGAACCTGCAAGGCAATTTTAGACAAATTAAAATATAAAAACATTGTAGTATGGGGATGACAATTTACATAGCAGATAGGACTCTTAACATTTCCATTTCCATTTCATACTTTATTCTATATCAAAAGAATTGAGCCTCGGAAACATCCTTATAGAAAATTATTTCATACAAGAGAGATCAAATATACAAGTGAAATAGAGCTCAGAACTAAAGGACAACGTTTATTGATTCATGACACAACACCAGATAAGAAAATAACAGTTTCATGGAAATACTCGGAAAAATCTTCTTACAAGAACCTCCCCAAAATATCTAGTTCTTGCCTCCACAGAACTGCACAACAGAAAACCTCTCATACCAAGAAAGCATAGAAACGTATGTGAAAAGATATTCAAACTATAGCAGATAGTAGTTTCCAGATATGTAAGTCTGATACCTGAGACCAAGATTCCAAGATAAGAAATCGGACAGTCAAACTAAATTATGTCTATAAACATAGCTATTCACAAATATTCATCAATTGTGATTCATAAATTGAGGCGACTTAACACAATGTAACCTCAAAAATTAATTAAACAAATTTAATATGACAGTTAAAAATTAAACAAAGACACTATCTGGGGATATTAGCTATACGGATATTGAATACGTTGTATTAAGTTTCTAGATCCAAATCCAAATACAAATACAATAGAAACTCTTTAAATTAATAATCTATGAATTAATAAACTTTCTATCCGACATTAATAATCTATTTAAACTAGCACTTAATAAATTAATAAATTTCATCGATCCCAATACTATTAATTTATAGAATTTTTACACTGTATTTTATATGTGAAAGTACAATTGTATCCCTACACCACCCACAACAATTCTTTATAAAATTTCATTCATGGACACTCTAGTCAGTTCATTACTTTTATTATTAGGATGAAACTTTTTGTGCCAAAAATTAGAGGGGACTCTTAAGTACTACAATACTCCTATCTGTAAAGTTGGATCATATATATTAGGATCTAAGGTTCAACTTAAAGTGTATCGAATCTAAATTACAATATATAATCACTTTTTCAGTAAAAATTTAAAGTGTATCGAATCTAAATTACAATATATAATCATTTTTTCAGTAAAAATTTATGGTTCATTAAGCTTTTTATCCATTAATAATTTATTAATAATCAAAAATATAAATTATATCATTTTATAAAATATTTGCTTCTTTTGGTACATTTTAGATAATACATACTATTTTCTAAAAAATCCATTGATGTCAATTATAAGCAAACTTATTTTTAACTTTAGGCAACTTATACCAATTTGTTCATGAATTTTGATATACATTCTGTTCAAGTGTATAGAATAATTTTGGTATATTTTAATTTTTTAATTACCATTTTAAGATGATACATTTTTATAACTATATTATTTTTACATTTAAATTAGATACAAATAAAAATTAATAAACATTAATAAATCGTATAACTAATCAACCGTAACGGTTCTCACTTTTTCAAACCAAATCATCAATTAGCTTAATGGATTTGAATTTTGAAGCTGCCACGTGTCTGGAAAATCAATGAAACATGTCTTCATGGTACATACAGTAGTGATACAATGGAACACATATCCAAAGCATCCGTTTGCATCAAACAAATTAAATTAATTATACACATACATATCACCCATTCATTCTCTTTACAATTCTTTCAAGTACAACAACACACACATTAACAATGATCAAATCCGAATATAAAACAAAGAAAGTATCATTGTTCATGATTACAACCAAGATTTTGAATAGCTCATTATTTTTATGACTAAAGCGCCATCTCTTTATATGAGCAATGCATATATATAAGAGTATATATATATATATATATATATATATATATATATATATATATATATATATATATATATATATCTAGTTAGAGCTAATAATAATCTTACGTGCTTCATCATGTGTGTTAGGTTTTGAGATAATTTGTATACTTTCGGTTGTGTATGTGCGGATGCCATCATCTATGGAGATGAGTTTGATGTTTCTCCTTTTGTGCTTCTTGGGCATTGTCAATGAGCTATTATTAATGCAATTTAACATGTTCTTATTGTTTCTGGGTATTTTATTGACAATTACATAACAAAACTTCTCCAAATTTGGGATAGCATGGAGATGAGAAGGAAGATCGATGAAGAAGTCTCCATATGCATCTGTTATACTGCTTGCCCATTCTTTTTTCTTCTTTCCATGGCCGCAAAGTACAACAACTGATGCACCTGATAGATAGAGCACAACATCATGAATAGATAGAACATGGGAACCTTGTTTTATTTTGCACACCTGTCATATCATATCTTTGATTGTTCTGTTTGATTTTAGACAGTAGTCAAACTAAAAATTTTGTAGTCTTCATTGATACACGTAACTTTGACTTAAATCCAAATTAATGTTTATAGTGAAGACAATGAAAATCTACAATCTACCAAATTTTAATGTTTATATACACATTGGAATTTACCTGAGATTGGCTGAGGAAGTTGATGACCTTGCGCATCCACACGTGATGAAAGGCAACGAACTTGGCCAGTTATAATAACTGTGGAGAGTTTCTCTTCACCATAACCAGCAACATGCACCAATTCTTCTCTTGTGGAGAGATTCACCAAAGGGTTTAACCTTCCTTTTACCTTTTCTATCATAAAGCATCCAACAATAAACAACAAGAGTATTGGATGATGATGATATTTCTTCATCATTTTGATAACTGTTTTGCAGCTTCCTGCGAAAATATGGCTCATCATCTTTGTGTTTTAAAGAGGTTCCGTAAGCTTTGTTTCAAAGCAAGCAATAGCGGAATGAAATAGACAATGAAAATCTACCATCTTTGGAGATGTACATATGTTTATATATTTATAAAGCTATCCATGGTTGACATGGCATTTTCAAATTTCTTGTTCAATTACACTTTTGCCCTTGAATTTGAGGGGAAGTTTCTTTTTATCTATAGACTAATTGTTTTCAACCTAAATGTCTTTGGGTTTCCTCATCACTTGCTTGTTCTGTAATACCTAACCAAAAGGTGCTTGATATAAAACGAAAGAAAAATATATGTGTTTCTTGCATTGGTTCCAAAATAATCCTTTTATACCAAGAATATTATTGTGCAAGTTTTAAATTTTGATGGTAATTTTTTAAATTTTAAATTCTAAGTAGATTATATCTATTGAATAATAATATTTTATGTAAAACAAATAATTGTATGTGGTGAAAAATATATGCAAGTGGAAAATAAAACGACAATAAACGTTGGTTAATGTATGATATGATTCCTTAGATTATCTTTAGCTAAATTAATATGTTAATTAAAATGAGAACTTATGCATGTTTTCTCACTAACATTTCTCAAAAGACTCAATTGTTTGATTGTGATTGGTGTGGTTATCTCTATGTTAAACATTATTCTGACAAGAATTAGGCATTAATGAACTAAGTAATTGAAATGTGCTCTCTAGTTTTAGAAAAACAAAAAATTAGTCAAGGGCATTTCTGTCAAATTAAAGCGTGGTAGTTGTAATCTTACGTAAGAGGGGAAATGTAGGTGAGAAAACATACAAAGGTGTCTTGGTCAGGGGATGGTATAGATAAATCGATTGATTTGAATTGGAATAGAAACTGTAAGTTTGGTAGCCTAATTTTATAGGTCTAGTATAACATTTATTTTGGTACTCTTTCAAACCTCACTATGCCCACGTCCCAGATGCTTTGGCAAATGGCAATATAGTCAAGCCAGTCCCAACTATATATCCCAAAATAAACTAAAGAATAAGGAGTAACTTTGCAACATCACATTGGTCTTGTTGGGTTAGACCAACTAAGTTGGTTTTTCATCAGGAGAAAACACAACACAGTAATTGAAATAGTCAACTCAACGTAATACATTGTGTATAAGAACCTCGAGGATATGATTTAATAACATTTTACAAACTGTTGTTCAACACTGTTAACTCAATTCATCCATAATTGTCTTATGTAATTTGAATGGCCAATACGTAACTTACCAATTCATCTATGCCTACCGAAATTGAACCGAAATTGAAAACACATAAAAGATAAACTGGGATAGAAGGATTTTTTTTTCCATTATCGAGGGACGGTTATTGACTATATTTTATCTAAAATTACTTATATATAAAGAATAAACACTAACAAATTTAAAATTGAGGGGAACAACGGAGTGTTGCCCCTCTCTTCTCATGGATTGTGAAAATAGTCCTTATAGCAACACTAACCTCTGGAAAATCTATCCAAAATGAAACTTTGCTCTGAAGTGGTGACTCAGAATCTTATCTCTGGAAGACTGCCTTTGTACCTAGCTCAATATCGAATTTTCATTGTCTCGATAGATTCAGAATTTAATTTGAAATATAATTGAAGAAATTTAAAAAATATACTCCCTCCGAAAAAATATACTCGAAATTGAATCAAATTGACTCCAAATAAAATATACCCCTATCAAGTATAGTTGTCGCTTTTAACCAAAAAAATATTTTTTTATAGTTATCGTTTTAGCATAATAAATAGTCTTTTTACATTTTAATGTACTTTTTGACTATTTTTTCTTTTGAAATAAACAATCAACCAATGATATTATTTAAATTGAATGTCATTTTACATTTTCAACGATTAATTACTTTTTCTTTCTTTAATCAATGTGCAAAGCATAAACAACAACTAAAAAAACTATGAATAATAAACTCGAAATAAACCAATTATTCAAATCAATCAAGTTGCTTTGCTGAACGTACAGAACCATCCAAATGGACCAAGCTAGTCTAATAAAAAAATTAGGTCCGGCTCCAAACGACCTGTAAGACAAAGCCCATTGATCACTTTCAGTATAAAGTTTAGACCAAAAATGTCACAATCAATCCATATTATACACTAGTGGTTCTCTACAATCAATCCAAATCAATTTCACAATATTTAGATATGTCATTATATTTAAACGATTATTAATATTGTATTCCACATGTTATGAACTTCTTATTATTAAAAAGTAGAGAAATTTAGCAAAATATAATAAGTCAATCTTAATAATTGTCTATATACATTATCTTTTTATTCTAAATAATACCACTGGGTCACGAAACGACTCATTATACCCCCTTCACAACAATACATCTTTTCATTTCTTCTTCACTATTTATCTTTTCACTTTCTCTCTTCAACACAAAACAAAATCACTTTACTAAAAATCTATCCTTATAAATTCCTCAATTCTAGTCCAAAATATTGAAAATCGAACCTATATAATTATACTATCTTATATAACACATTATCTGCATTATAATAAATTATTATAAATTATAATTCATTATGGTATATTATAACAAATTATAATTTATTATATTGTATTATAACCTAGTATAATCTACTATTGACATCATATATGAATTTTAGTTGATTTATTTCTCTATATATGGATAGCACAATTACATTCCCCAAAATTTGATCTGCTGAAGTTAAGAAAGGATCAGATGAATGTCTTTGAATGATCGTTGTAATATTTGGGATTACCCCTATCGTGAATAGCTTACAATGTGAATGATTGACAATAAACATGCATGCAAAATAATAATTTCAACACAATAAATATTCACAAACATCCATAACATCTATAATAATTCACAACAAGTATCCACAATTATTTAAAAAGTAACCAATCATCATTCACTTAATAGATATCAAAATCAAAAGAAATAATGGACAGTTCAGCTTGGTAGCAATCTTCTTGAATGTAAAGTTTACATCAGGAGTCTTAACTGCCAAGTTGTGTCAACATATCGCCCTGAACTTCTTCAATGTTAGCCAGGCACATCCTTCTTTTACAAGAACAAATTCACAATACGAAGTCATTTGCTGGTCATGGGACATCCACCACAGTTGCTAACCCCCGAACCTCGACATCTTCTATGATCACAAAAAACATCAAAGCTAAAAAATAAAAGATTAATCAAGATACTCACCTGTAATAACTGATAACATCTTATATCAGACATAAATACTAGATTACCGCAGGATATAATCTATTATATTTTGGTAAAGTATATTATAAATGATATAGTCGATTACAATGTGGTATAATCGAAAGCATATTGTATTATACTAGTTATGTTTATTATACTTAATTATAATAGTTATATCAGTTTTACATTAAATTATAATAGACTATCGTATATACTATCGTAAGTTATATCAAGATATACCTTAATTACAATAAGTTATAACGGTAACATACATCATATAAAATAAGTCAACAAAATCAAAATTAAAAAGATTCAACTTGCTAAAAATACAAATAACAACTCAAACCCAAATAACACAATGTGCAATAATACATAAAACATGATCCGTCAAATCATAGTTTTAATTCAAAATATTTTTGTTTAAATTAACAAAATTTAAAAATTTTGTTTAAAAAGCTCAAAACTTTAAATAATTTATACAAATAGCACATATATGTTAAAAATATAGTTTTTGGAGTGGTAACATAGATAAATTTGAAGAAAAAACAACATTTGCATCACCACTACCAAGATTAGCTACTTATTTTAGGAGTGATAACTTATATTTGAAGTCTTTAGATTTCTTTTGGCCAAGTATATGAAAACTTCTGGTAGAGACATCGTATCGCAGCTGAAATGATTTTTTAAAACGATAAACAAGCTTTAAACGCAGCGGAGTGGTTTAAATGGATGGGTTTTGGGATATATGGGTAAGAGTCGAGTTATTATACACACACCAAACAAGACAATATTTCAATGCTAAAAAAACATATTTTAGTGTGTGTATATTAGATCCCGAGTAAGCATATAGCTTCAATCATTTTACATGTTAAAGTGTGATATTTTGTTAATAAAAAATATAATATGTATAGACAAATATTATGGGTTAAGTGACCATGATATTTTATAAAAAAAATCTTAAAAGGTGAACTCCCAATTTTCTGAATAACAAATATATTGGGGCTGGCCAAGTCAAGAGACTACCCGAACCACAAATAAAAACAAGAACAAGCTAAGTCAATAATCGACATATGTCCAGACAGAGTAGGCATCGGAAGTTTGAATAGTTCCACTATCCTTCGGCATCATCAGTTGATCTAATTTCATTCCTTCATTATAATGACATATCAAGTTGTTTACCAATATTAATTCATTTTCCTTTCTTTCAAGACCATTGCAAAGAGTTCATACATTATTTTCTATAAACAAGATTAAACAGATTCATAACTAAATGGATAAATTAATGTGTATAACTGCATTATTAACTAGTGCTACCATTTTGTTCCATCTTTGTGAAGCAGGAACGATTCATATCGTTGGAGACACCCTTGGTTGGAATACACCAAGTGACCTAACAACATATACCACTTGGGCAGCTGATAAAAAATTCATGGTCGGAGATGCCTTGGGTAACTAATTATGTGCATTTCATTTTACCTTACATTGTTTATGCCTATTCGGATCATAACCCAGTGGATGAACTGGATCTGGAGGTAATGGAGAAGAGTTTGTAAGCATTGGTGATAAGAATTGCCTCCTTATATAGTCACTTTGGTTCCACTATCATGATGTAACCTTACTTATCATTCTTTCTGCCGAAATCTACGAATATTCTACACATCAACACTAAAATATTTGTCGCATTGGGTTTTACCCTATATATATTAAGATATGTATACAAAAAGTTATTTTATACCAACAAATATGCTTGTAGCACTTTAACAAGATACTTCAAGAAAACGTCAGAATCTCTGCTTTCTTCCTCTATTATAGTAATTTCGGTGGCTCAGTCATGGGATTAATCCTAACACATCGTTGTGGATACAATTTAGTGTTATTTCTACTGGGTCTGCCACTTTTACGTAATCCTCGTAATTCCTAGATTCGCATCTATTATAACAACAAACTTGCATCGAATAATTTTGTGACCAAGCGAAGAAGATGAGCCAGAAGGTATTAAATTGAGAGGTTCATCAGAGGCCAATCTTCACAAATCAAGACAAGTATACATTAAAACGAGTAGGGCCTGCCCTCCGATAAACACCACCAATCAAGCTACTAAATAACATACTGGCTCCAGAGAGCATAAGGCAATGAATTGACGTTGCTGATTCTCACTTTGGGATGATTTATATTATCACAGAGGCTTCTAAGAAGATACTACTAATGCTGACTCAAGCTGGTAGTCTCAGATATGAAGCAAGAGGTTGGCCAATAAGTTGTTGTTGAAACAACGCCTATTCGCCAAGAATGCGCGTAATAAGCATATCTCTTAAAATCACCTAGATCATCTTAATAGGATATTACTTGACGTGTAATATAGATATTAAGATTGATAATGCAGGATGTCGCTTTTGATTTCGTTTAGCTCCTTTACCTATGTCATATGCAGAGAACTTTAAAGGAGTCTATGACAAACGATAAAGATTCTTTATCTCTCGAAGAAGCGAGATATGCCTCCATAACAATGTGATTTGCATATTAGTTGTAAGTAAGTGTTCTAGTACTACAATGACCGTTGTCTACTAGTTCCTAACACTAATAAGTATAGACCGTGGAGAAGCTCTCCAAAGAAGCCGGGTCGGGTTCGAGAAAACCGAGTAGGTGCATCAGAAGGAATCGGGACATTGGAAACGTGATTGTCCAATCAGAGAGTAGGAGTTCATAGTACCGCTTACATTGCCTAATTTACATTTTGGAAGAAAGACATGGCTTTGATTGCCGAAAGTCACACATCCGACACCGATGCCAAGGTCTCCGGACCTCGAGACAAAAAATTTATGCTATGGTCCTAAGAAGGAGTGATTTTTAAAATGAGTAGATTGAAGTGACATTGTGTTTTATGGCCTAGTATTTTCGGCCTACAAGATGGTTGAATCAATTTTGCAAGTAGGACACATGACGGTGGAGGCTGACATCGGCGTGCGTTAGACATGTGTTTTACTTGACGAGGAATCTGTTATTTTGAGCCGTTGGGACAAGACGAGTTTGAGCTTCCGGTATTAAGGTGAATGGTTATTGCCTATATATAGGTTCGATGTACTGAGCAAGTGCCATGCTGAACTTTTGTATCGGATACAAGTGTACGGCGGTTGTTGTATTTTCCGGCCGGGCCAGGATAAGCCAGCAGGAGCAGAATTCCGAATCAAAAGAGCGCAGTCGGAGGAGGCACTTCGCTTCATTTTTAGTGGCGTGATATTCAAATGGTTTCATGGTTTCATGGAACATCACGGAGTAGCCTTGAGGATGTACTTGCAGAGTTATATTTAGTGTACTTCAATACGTGGGTACGACTACGAGGGACAATTTGGACAATTGTTGTTAATTGCACGGCTCGATTCTCACGGGTCATTTGTTGCTTCGGAGTAGCTGGTGGAGTACATTTACTGGAATGTTCTCTAGCTGGATGTATGCATACTTTGGGTATTCATTAGTTCTCATTTTGTCTTTCAAGTGTGGTGTCAAGGCGGTTAAATTTCTGGGATATCAAATGCACGCGCAAGAGGGTTTCCGCAGTGTTCAACGACGCTTGACTTGCTCATTTGGTTTGCAAAATTTCAAGTTCAAAGCATGAAATATGAAAGTGATGCCATCCCCAAGATTGTCTCTTTTCAAAGTGCTCATCCTGACACATCCGTCATATGTACGTATCACAAGATCTCAAGTATTAATTCCCAAGACATTGAGTACATCTTGTACATCTAGCGCATTTGGTACATCCGGTTCACTATTTGAGCACATCTGTACTTCGGTACATCCGTGCACTCTAGGAAGCTGATTTTCATATCTTCATTTATCTAAGCCAATTTATATTTGTTGAAAATGACGTGAATACCCACACATCGAACACTGTAATATTTGTTCTCTGCTGCCTACCCTATATATATGACATACGTATATAAGTTATTGTGATCAAATAGGGAGCCAAGGCTTCAGTAAGACCTTTAAGAGTATTATTTCAACTATTTCGCTTAAATCTTGTAATTTGTTTCTTCCCCTAATATAAAGGAAATTTTTGTGGTTCGACTCAGAAATTAGTCCTAAATACATTGTTAACGCAGGTATTACAATTTGGTATGGCTTTACTTATCTGCATACAATTTTTACGTAAACAATGAGGTATGGATCCTTAAGTCAGACATCCACCATTGTGCAAAATGCAGAGATGTGATTCATTTAATTCAAAATTGTTCAGACGATTATAAATTTTTTTGGGAGAAGTTGGGAACATTATTGACATGCATTTTTTTTTGGCAGTGTTCAACTTTGCTCCAGCTCGGCATGATGTTCAAGAAGTAAAAAAAGAATCCTATGATACATGTTCTTCACAGAATCTTATAGGTCCAGCAATTATGTTGAGCCCTGCAAATATTTCTCTAACTGCCAAAGGTAAACATTACTACATTTGTACCTTCCCAGGACATTGCCAAGATGGGCAGAAGTTGGCCATAGATGTTTTGGATGGAACCAGTGGCGCGATGCCACCAGGAGGCGCGATGTCTCCAGGTCACGGGATGTCACCAGGTGGTTCACCTACTGCTTCATCACCATCAGCTGGTGGAACATCAGGATCAACCAGGCTATCCGGAAGCTTTATTGCTGCTTTTGCTAGTCTTATGGTCACCTTATTGCCATTTTCCCTAACATTTTTATACCGAACACCCCTAATCTTTTGAAAAATTATGTTCATTTTTTATAAGTTATTTCGTCCACCTCTATAAATTTTATTATTCTGGTATCAATTCATCCGATCTTATAAAATAATCTCGGTTCCGCTACCGGATGTACTCAATTTTGATTTGTATTGTACCGATTTTAAGCAAATGATTTCATTTGCATTAGTGACATGTCTGAATGAAATTTGATAGTGATGTTTACACCATAGTTCAGATTTTCAAAGTTCTAGATTCAGAGCAAGCTAATAATAAAATCAGCTCTAACTAACATAATACAGTAATACACAAATGGGTCACTAATCCAATAACAACAATCTTAACTATGATGAGGAAAAAAAATCTCAGATTAAATGAGATGACCAAATCAAACCAGACGTTACCACCATAGACTCTCGATATTTGTGTTATGTCCATTTCATCAATTCTAGAATGCATAGGTGGTCCATTTCTCAAAAGATTGACTGATTTGCGTTTTTAATGTGATTCCAACTTACATACAAATACCTCTTCACCCATGAAAGTGTAATTAGATACATTTCTTTTCAATCAATATCGCCCATTCACAACGAAATAAATAGATGACGCTTATTTCTATTAGAAAGATTTACGCTTATGCTGCATTACAGAATCGCAGTTTTATTAATTAGTTTTTCTTTTTTGTAATGAATCTTCATTAAATGCTAATAATTCTTTTATTAATTAGTTTCCTTTTATAATAAATATATTTCATTAAATACTAATACCAACATTAAAAAACTGATAAATCCAAAAATCCTCATAAATTTTCAAAAAATATGTAAGAATAAACCCATTGAAGCAAATTAAGCTAAGAAGCAATAATCAAACCTAAAAATTACAAAAAATTAGAATAAAAATGGCAAAAATAGCAAAATAGAAGCGTGTACTTTCAACCACTGTAGCATCTAATTCACTGATTTTTTTTCAATTTAGAAAGTAAAATACCATGTTGAAATTTTTAAAAACATGGTCAATTGTTTTGGATTATGCCGCATTTCGCTTGATGCAAAGATAGACGCAGGATGTTATTGTTGTTACTCCGTAATTATTTTTGAAGTTTGTTTGTTAAATCACCTCTATTAAAGCTTTGTACGAATACGTTGAAACTTAATTCGCTAATCAAGCTGCTTTAAAGACTCATGATCGTTATGATTTTCTAATGTAGATGTAGGTGTTGTAGACTGAGACGACTGACTGATTATTCTAGCACTGCTTAAGCTGCTCAAGCATACCGACATACCAACTTCGAATGTAATAGTATCCGGTTCGATGAATATAATACCACGTATTTTACCATAAAGCTAAGCTTTTAATCGCATCACTAATACATACCATAACCCACAACATAAATCAGAGTAGCATACATATTTTCATATAAAATAAAATTACTTTGATATTATATTATCCAATACCATATCACCCATATAATACTTTTATTACGTCGCAAAAATATCAATATCCTTACAAATCGTATACCATATTCTTGAATATAATTGTATTTGTTTTACGAATATAATACCGCGGTATGATTATTTGACGGTATTAACACAAATTTAATTTTATTATTTTAGTCGAGGTATTTTATTATGCATTTTGAATTCCATAACAATTAATGTAATATCATTTATGAAAATATGATCATTTATGTCCGTAATGCCATACCGTAGAGTGTGTGTAAATGGTATTTGATTTATTTTTTTTATAAATACTATATCTATGTATACAATGGTATACCACATAATCATTATACTTAATAAATGTTATTAACATGTATTTCTGTTTTGGATACCTTAGCTAACGAAATGCTATCACCAACCATCGTCAATATCCACCATCACGGGAGACCGAGATTAATTCAAGAGACGCGAGGGATTTGTGAAGTAATGTGGGTAGAAGATTTCAAGAATCAAGCAATGTTAAGCTTCGAAAAAATAAACGAAAAATCAATTTATCAATGCTATAATTTTCTTTAATACAATTTGTGTAATACCATATGTTGTTTTTATTCTATTGATACTATTATCCTGAGCATAGTCCTCGGCACTAATAAAACTAGTATTACTCATTATTAAAAAATATACGGTATTTCAGCATTATTTTACATACCATACTCATAACTGATATATTTCAAACATAATCACATATCTATTTTCTCCACATCATTCTGGTAACAACATCATCATATTATAATGATAAGTTTAGTGATGGTCTTACATACCATAATACTAAGATATCAATATGATATTATTAGCATATTCAAGATAAAATATTACCGGTTACAATCAAATTAATAAGAATTTTCTAAAACTGTGCATATCATCGATAAAATATAATGGTATTTTAGCATCACGATGCATACCATACCCAAAAACACAACGGTATACTCATACAATTTAAATGAAATTAAGTGGTATGAAAATTAACTTGATATTTTCGTATTTATTTGAAGATTTCAGAGGATTTTGATTGATTTTTTAAATTTGTTTTGAAATGATGTTTATACTGAATTCTTGCAAAATCTAAAGCAATTTCAAATTAAATAGATTTAAATTCAAGTCTAAAAATAAAAGAAAATATAAAAGGAGAAAATGAGCAAAATAAGGTAATAGATACGCAATCTTAATCTTGTCTGCTTTTATAAAAAAATTAAAAATTCAATTCTCAAACTCAGCTTCTTATTATTGCATATTAGTCATTGAATCAAAGTGTAAGTAACTAACGGTCAAAATTAGATTTAAGCACCATTTAAGATAAAAGTTAAAGTTCTAAGAAAAATACTTGTTCTAAATGAACGGAAAGGTTCCGTGATTGTGGGATCTGAATCAATTAAAGCGGACCAGACCCCAAACTATCTAGGATGACAAAAATTATAATTAGTTAAGTAATTTGAACTTTTTTCACTAATCTATAAAAATTAGCAAATTATATACGATATCGTATATTAATTAAATTTAAGCTAACCAATTCGAATCGAATCCCAAGTAACTTTGATAAAGACTGATATCACTAAGGTATTAGATCGAATAAATAATTTGAACTTTCAACGTCTATTTTTAGAAGAGAATGTAAATCATTACATTAAACTTCCATCCAAACAAATTAGAAAATATATGGAGTATTTTCTTCTTGTTTGTATTTGAATAAAATGTATTTCAAACTAATTTATGTTGAAACGATTTGTTAGTTTATGGTGTTGACTGTATCCCTTTTACGTTCTCTTTTTGTGCTACATGTTTCATATACTGCATATTATGACAAGCTGATTATACAATTTTATCGGTATGGTGATGTATGATTCGATCGTTATTTTATAGCAACATCTTAATTGTTTAATATTCTTTAAATAAAATATTTTTATTTTTCATTTCAATAAATATAAAAAAATTCATTATTTTATTTTAAAAATTTATTTTAATGTTATCATATAATTACAAATAATTGATATAAAAAAATAAAAAATAAAAATATCAATTAAAA
The DNA here is from genome assembly GCA_019722365.1 of Lithospermum erythrorhizon. Taxonomy (NCBI): domain Eukaryota; kingdom Viridiplantae; phylum Streptophyta; class Magnoliopsida; order Boraginales; family Boraginaceae; genus Lithospermum; species Lithospermum erythrorhizon. The sequence goes on along the minus strand of JADFUC010000758.1, from coordinate 1,330,034 downwards.
AGAATCTGGAATAGTTTTTAATACAGAGTATGAAATTTTTTGTAACCCTCAAATTTGTTGTCAAGATACACTGCTATATTCGCAGTATACATTCTAGAATTAAAAGAAAATTTTATGTAAAAAACTCAATCAACAAGAAGAAAATACGGAGTAGATTTTAGTGTCGTTTGTCTTAATCAACTGGTCCCTCGAACTGCCAAATTCTTACGTACGTAGATTGGAATATGAGAAGAATGAATATAGTGGGCGTTGTGATTTGTGAACAAAGGTAGCCAACAATAATAAGTTACCACTTACCAGTTTCATCATAGTCACTCTTAACTTTAACCCCATTAAAATTATTGATACTGAGATTCGGAGGAAATTGATAATGATAGTGCAGGAAATTGATGTCTGTCAGGTCAGATGCATCTATCCCTACCACTCGGAGATTATTCGCAGAACTTTCAAGTATCAGTTCCAAAATGAGAGGTGCAAAAAAGGTGTCCTTGATAAAACCTTCTTTTGTTGGAAATCTTAATAAATCATAAATTTTATATAAATGATTTAAGCACTAAATATAAAAAAAATATATTATCATAAAAAGTATATTATATGTATAATAAACGCAAGTTTTAAATATAAAGCAAAATCTAAACTATTTTATCGTATTTTATATCTTTAAGGCACATGACTCCATTTTTTTTATTAAAAACATCTATAATTAATCTAACATCAAACCACGAAAGAATCTCGCCTCAACGTGATAACACTCAAACTAATGCCAGCGAAGTCATTCATCTGAGCCAACCTCAAGCCACAATCTTCATCACACAAGCACGCCTGTCAGAAATTGCAAGACGCCCGTCAGAATGAGAAATCCGGAAGTGGCGGTAGCACCAATCGAATCAACCTATCATAAAAGCGAATATATTTCACACTTTTTTGTCTCTTCTTTCAATACCCCGCACAACCTCGAAATTGTTGATTAAAGTCATCACTGCACGCAAACCAATCTTGAAATGATTCAACTCAGATTTCTAAATGTGACAACTCTTGATCAGAAATCAAGTAAGATAAAAATTTGGACGCTAACTTGCATATATATCATCAACATTAAATAAAACAAATTCATCCTCTGAATTCAATGCATTTAGCAGTAATATACCTCCTCACATTTTCACCAAATCGATTGTAACTCTCAAGTCGAAAAAGCAATACAAGCATTAAAAGATCAACTTGAGACGATGTTCCAATAAATATCATTTATACGGCTCCTCCCTCTTCCTACTTATAACTTACTGAATATCGTGAATCTCAATCTTACGATTAAAAATAAAATAGTTTCATTTATCGAACAAAGTAAGTCATCCTTCTTCTTAATCATTGACCTCGAATTGTTGATTTAAATTAAATGCTTAGCATTTTCAATATCTTGAGACTTCTCACAGAATGCCGCATGATCATCTGTTATCTTCAATATTTCAACCATCATATGCAAAAGAAATATAAACTCAAAGGATGTAACCTTATCATAAACTTCATATGAAGTAACTTCTATCATTGATTATTTCTTTTTACGATCGAAAGCAAGTCAGATTAGCTATATTAAGCAAACTAATGAGAGAATTCAAATGAGAACTATATCAAATGTCCCCATGTCTTTTTAAAGTGCCGATTTGATTTTCCTTACCAGCCTTCCAGCATTATCAAAGAATTAATGAACGTATATGACATCTCAAGAAAGAAACAATTTAACAATGTCAATTGAAGACGATGTGCAAAACAATGCACATAATATGCAAATGGGCATTCTTTAAGAATCAAATCTTGTAAACCATTCCATTGTCCCCTCATATTACTAGCCCCATCATATCCTTGACCTCTCATATTTTTAATATCAAGTTTAAGTGGCCGACAAATGTTCACATTTGCGTGACTTCAAACTTAATGACTTTGTATCTTTGAACATGAACTAAATCCAAAAAATCTTTCTCCTCTCTAACAAATCTTTCTCTGCATCAACAAAACCTCAAAACAATATTTGCTCTTTTTTTAATTCATCTCTAGACTCAATAAGAATAATACAATTTCTTCTACCAATATATACTGACTTCTGCTATGATTGAAAGAATCTCCTTTGAATTAAAGGCGATCTCGTAAAGAGGCATCCCAACGAGGAGCATCTACAAGAAAGCCACATTTTCAATATAAAGTCCAAGAAAACTCAACAAATTCTAGAAAGTTACCTTTATTTTCTAAATCACGCACCAGGACCTCCCGTGATGGATTTATAAGTGTTTATTATATAGCTGCTGAGGTCTCATCATTGTGACAATACGGTATTTTTACCTTAATCCATATAATTTGCACTTGTTTTCGCTTTATTTGAAAGTTTAGGCGCTATCTAAGAAAAGCCAAGGAATCTGCCTCAATCAAGATACGAAAATTAATTAAGAAAGTTGCTATTGTTTCAAGCATCCAAGAATGCGGATTCTAAGCCCATCACTATTATGGGTTAAACCCAGTAAGAGAAGTTAGAAAAGGAGGATATCTTGGAATTTAAAGAAGTCATCAAAGTTATTTCACATTGAAAGTTAAATTCAGAATTTAATTTGACTTATTTTATGTCAGGAAATTTCCGTACTTATTTTATTTTTTAATTAGTTGCAGTTGATTTATTTTGAAGTATGTCTTTGAATTTCGCTTTTCTCGTTTACCGTCAGGCTTTAGACTTGATTTTCAGCTTTCTTTTGCTCATAATTAATCGATGTCAGCAAGTTTAGGTTGACTTTATTCGGGCATTTGTTTTAAGTATTTATATTATTCGTAGGTAATTTATTTTCTCTCGCCTCGATATTCAAGATAAAGAATTTAGAGCAAAAAGTTTTCTATAGGATTGATTTGTTAGAGTCTTCAGACTTTGCACTCTGCCTGCATAAGCACGCCGCACTTTATTCATTATTCTTATTTAGTATACAAAGGCCAAGGTGGACTAGTCTATGCTGATGCCGCATTTGTTTATCCCCTCGAACGCCACCCAAGCTATATTTGAGCAAGCCAAGGCCTCAGACCCTTAATACATGTTTCAGACTGTGCTCTCAAAGTCATCCACAAGGATGAGACTGATGAGGACTTGCTAAGGCATTTTATTCCCATCCACTTTCTATCATGAAACGCCCACCCATACCTGTCGCAGTTTATTGCCCATTTTATTTCGTATTTATGAGGGCAATAACTTGTCATGGGAGCGTAACGATCAGTCTCCTTTTAAGTATATGATAAGTTTTAACGGATAAATCCAATTTATCCTGATCAATAGTAAATCAGACGTCATCTTCACGATTTATTTTCTCAGACACTGAAGTTTTTACCTAATGATTCTAGCTGTGTAATGTTTTAGATTGAAGTTTGAGGATAACTCTTGTTAGTGAACATACCTCACCAAGTAGATTTTTGTGCCTAATTTTATGTTTGAGTTTCGCTGACACTGCCATGTTTTGTATTCTCGTAACTTGTTTTGAATCTTTCTTTCCGTTACTTTGTATGCACGCATAAAAAATGATGAAGGCATTTAGAAGCTATAATCCACGATCCAAAAGGCTAACCCGATGTATTATCCACTAAATGTAACCCCTCGAGCCCAAGTCAATCTTTGATGATTATACCTTGACTTATAAACCCATAAAGTTTTTATTTTACCATAGTCTACTGGGAGTGTAAAAATTTTGAATTATCTATGTTGAATTGTGGCTTGCTGGGAAGGGAGAAAACATTGAAACATGAGAAACATTCATCTGTAGAATCGAGCGAAATGAAATCCACTTGACAGTATCAGAGATATATAATGAGAAATCAACAGCTTAATTTACCCAATTTAATCGATGATATTTAGCTATGGTAAAGAAAGCCAGCCATCAGATTATCAATACCGAGAACTCAATGATATAAGTACTGCATCCCTTTATTAATTTGTCTCAAGTTTCCTATTACGGTTTTTCAGGACAAGCAAGAACTGTTGTTTTATAAGTGCTTATTATAGGCTTCGAGGCCCTAATTAATGTGACAGTCATTTGCATACCTTTAATCCGGTATAATTTTCAATTTATTGAGTTTGTGCGCTATAAAGTTAAAGTGATGAATCAGGCCTTGAAATTTTAGAAGATATAACAGCAATCCACTAAGAGTTACATTATATCCAAAGAATATGATCTGCCCATCACTATTAGGTTACGGAAACCTATGTTATAGAAGTAAATATTATATCTTAATTTGTTAAGTCAATGTCGCAGCTTTTGGCTAATTCATCAGAAGTTGAGTTGATTTCTTTTAATTGGAATGATTTATTTTTAATTCAAGTTATTTATTAAGTTAAGATGAATTCCAATAATTTACATGTATTTATTTATGTCTTTGCTGCAACCAACTATTAATAATGCAGACCAGCTTAATGTAGTCGACCTGACGCATTTGATTTTCAGCTAATTTATTTCCAGCTTACAATTCTCGATTATTGTGCATAATTAGGTAATATCTCATATCAATATTAAATGCTCATAAGTTGATTAATTTGTTAGAAATAGGTTGTCACTAACAATTGATAATCGTAACACATGTTTCACTTACCATGTAGAGACAGATAATGTCAGCTGTAATTTATCAAGCATAAGTTATTAAAAAGATCTCCTATTTTAAGTTATCATGTAGATATAAGTTAGTTTCTTAGAGACTTAATTATGTTAACCGGTAAGTTAATATCAATCAGAGTAGAATGCTTTTGTTATGAACTCATCAAGTAACCCTACTAAATCAACCGATTTATCCCATGAAATCATGCGTCTGACTCATTCTCAATATTAAGTACAATCCACTACTTTTGCATTCAGCTAGTTTAGTTAACTTAAGTTCTCGAACAATTTAGTGAAGTAGTTCGTATAAAGATTTACCATTAATTATTAGTTAATTAAGGATTAAGAAAAGACCTAGTATTAAAAGATACTGAATTTGCAGACGATACTGCTCTTATTCATTATATTATTTCTGACACGCACCGGACTCGACCCGAACACATAAATCGGGTGTTGCCAACGGCAAGTCCGAGTGCAAGAAACTTCACAATCAATTGATACTGCAACCCGACATTTCAGCAATTTGCTCATTTATTGATTTTGGTAATTGAATTTCAATATGTCGAGATGAATTCCTGAAAATGTTTAATTGTTCCATCACAGAAAGTTATGTGCCGAAATGGAACCTCCACATGTTTCAGTTAAAGCACAATGCCTCGCGACTTTTACTCCAATTATTAAATCCTTTTCACCTAAAAAGCCTCCTTTTGTATTTGATTTGCTAAAAAGACGGCATGAAAACAATAAGCAAGATTTTTTAGGAGAATATTCCCAACCAATCTTTGAATAAATTGAATCCATTCTCGACTAAAATGGGATACTATTCTATTAATTGATTTTTTTCTAAGTACAACTTGATACAAAGCCTATACTAATATAAAGCTTAATACATTTTTTTTTTGTTGATCTAGAGGACACTTCCACATTACGTTTTCTCATGGGTCAAATTTTATACGGTAATTCATCACACTCAATTTATCTAACTCTAGTACTTCTTTATGCACACATTGGATAAGAATTTATACGTGGTCGTTTCAATACAATAGTCGTTAGCGTAAGATCCGTCTCTAACGATACTCTTCAATATTTGAAGACTCTTTCTTTTTAAAATAAGATTTAATTGTATTCTTCATACATGAAATTTGTAACTTGAAATTGTAAAATATCGAATAAATTCTATCAATCCAACATAAAATTACATAAAATAATACTATAATGGCTTAAATTCTAAATTAACTTAATTAAAATTAAATCAAACAATATGTATATTAACAACTGCTTTTTAAACTTAGTAAAAGAAAATTAAAACAAATAAGGGCATATTATAAAATAATATGGCGTATTCAATACACCAAGTAATATAAGACCCATATATTATTACTATTATTAAGTAAAAGGAAGAAGATAAAGACTAAAGTCAAGTCGAATTTTCCAAATCGCAAAAGTTGTAAAATCAAGTAAAATTGATTGTTTATTATATTTAAAGCAATCCTCCAAGCCGATTGTTTTCAGGAATTCAAGAAAGTGTCGTCATTGAAAGAGAATAGCTTATTATATTTAGGTCAAACTATTTGAATCATGTATTTGTTATAAGCTTTGGGTCTATTAATTATACTATCCAATACGAGTACCAAATTAATATTAATTCAATAATTAAACTTTAAATATAAAAATTAGATTGGGATTTGAATGATATAATTTTCGAAAAATAATTTATATTATTATAATTTTTTTTAAATCAAGGATCATCCCACGTCTTCCCTAGTCTCCCTCATTGGAATTGTCAAAGCTATGATCCGCATGTCATAACAAGGCACTATCATTTCCAAGGAATCATACATTACCTTTTCAAAAATATTTTTAAGACATGATATACTGCCTGGAATGCGTCAATCACATACTGTGTGTAACTATAATTTCATTACTTCAAACATTCACATCATATTACTTGGCAACAGAGCGTTTCTTCAGCTATCATCTTTGCTATAGTAAAATATGATAGGTGAATAATGCACATTCAATTGAAAAATGTTTGCTTAAACCTTTCCCCAATCCAAGGATTCCTCTAGTGAAATCAAAAACTAATAAAGAGTTCTAAGATTATAAGTTTGATTCTTATTAATCTCCTTTAAAAGAAAAAATATATAAGAACCTTCTTAAGTACTTATCAAAATATTATAATTTTAGGACAAATCATAATCAGGCTCGTATTTGTGTCTCCCACGAAATTTAGAGCTAAAAATTAGACAACGTTTTTTTAAGAAAAGAGTATTTATCAAAATATTACAATTACTTTGATTCTCCCAATTTCTAAATATTATAAATTACTAATTATTAAGATCTCGATCACATTCACTAAATCGCTTGATGATGTTTTCATAATATAACAATATCTTAATGTTGTTATAACTTGAAAGAATTAGGGTAAGAATTAAACTTTCAAATTATATAAACTCATCATCATCTAGACCCTTATTACTCCTCGATATGATGCATAATTGAAAACTAAAAAAGGCCATTATTATTACTTTACTTAGCGAAGTCCCAAAAAATTATGTAACAACATGTGAATCATTAACAGAGGTTGGGTCCACATCAACCTTACTGCTATTAAAAGGACTATCATCAGGATGATCATAGCCGTCGATTTGATCAAGAACAAGCACCAAACCCATAGCAAAAGCTCCATCAAAACCAGGTTTCACATTAAGTGAGAAAACGTCTTTACCAAGTACCACATTAGCTGAAGCATCTACTTTGCGTTTAATCTCAGCCATTGTTTCTTTGCTTGCATCGAATATGGTACAACTCCTCTGTGCAAAGGAGCCTTCTATGTGGTATTCTTCGCCTTGGTTGTTGTACATTTCAACGGTAACGTTACACCGTCCGATTATCGATGATCTACGGACGCTGAATATTGGCTTTTGTCCTTCGGTTTTTTCACCCAAGAACCCTTCCCATCTATTGTGGAGACTTGGCCTCTGTTGTCACAAATAAAATTGAACTTTAATTTTAAGTTTTATCTATTGATTCGATGAAATTTAATTTTTTTCATAATCATTAAAAATGACAAAACAATATAGTATAATCATTCTATGAGTTGATTCATTTCTTACTTAAATATTCAAATAAAATACGTAAATTCTGGGCAACACTGTACTATACACACTTAAATAGTATTTTTTTTAGTAGTGAGATAACAATTTTATGATCTCCATGGATTGGTACACTCTTGTGTGTCCAACAAAATTTATAAGTACATCCCTATTTTATTTCTTAAAAACCCTTGTGTGTCCAATAAAATTTATAAGTACATCCCTATTTTATTTCTTAAAATTGGTTATGTATGAATTAAAATTTTATTTCTAGTACTCCCTATGTAGTAATTTTTTGATTGACCATTTATATTCTCAACCAACTTTAGTACTTTATGTTTTTTCAACTCACTAGCTTATTGATTTCACTATTGTTCATTAGTCCATAAGTTGACATCTACCCGAAAATATTTTTAAAAATTCTAAATACCTAACAAAATAGCTAGTTTTGACATAAATATAATGATCAAGAAGTCTAATTATAGAAGTAGTAAGTAAATCTAGGTGAGACGGCTCACTAGCCTAACTAGATCTCATCAACCGTTTCAACTAAACCAACAGAGTCGACTAAATATTTCATTATCCATTACACCAAATTAGTCGACTAAATATTTCATTAATTAATCATAAATCATAATTAAACAAACTTTAAACTACTGAGTTAACTCGTTCTTACCTTTCGTCGAACTGTAAGCAAACATTTTCCAACTGCATCCATTAGCACAACTTCACCTTTGTCCGAGTCGGGTCCATACGAGTCGACTCGGAAAACGAGCTGCCCGTTAGTGTCATAAGCAGTGAACCCATCACCAGTGAAAAAAAGAGATGTTTTCAGAACAGTTAGATGAGTTTCTTCCTTGAAGACATAGACTTGCTCAACTATGGTGTCTCCTTTCATTTTTGGGGGTAGTTTTAGCCTTTTCTTGACCAGTTTATTATGGAATAGGAAGGCTTTCCTAAATGAATCTATTTTTATTGAGCGAGGACGACGATTGGAGTACTATATATGGGCACAATTAATATGGGACACATAAAAATGGGATGAATACAAATATGAGATTTTATTTGTGAAATATGATCCTAAAAATATGGGTGCTTGAAAATATTGTAGACGATGTGTAGAAAAAGGAGCACCGCCACGTGGGCCCAGAGTAAGATGTACAAAGTTTGTGGACCCCGTCCGGGAGTGTCGCTTTTACTGATTAATTTCCGGGAGTACCACACGGTAACACGCTAAATTACATGTTAAATGAACTCTCTCCATGACTCCATATGTTTAGTACTTTGATAATATACCAATAAGTGAGTTAATTACTATTTGATGTGACTGATTAATTAGAGGATTGGTATATATAAATAATCCATTACCATGCTAAGTCGATTTACGTTACTACTTTGACACTTTATTTTTTATTTATCAATCAGCTTATTTCTCGTTTAACACTAAATTACATTTTATTATAATTAGATTCTTCCATAAAAGTTTGATTGTAATAATTATTGGTAAATCTTAAAACTTTTAATTTTTTATTTCATTTTAACTATGACAAGTCAACTGAAAAGAGAAGTATCAAAAGTTATTCCAGTCTAGCATATAAATACTTTCCATATAACACAAAATCAATTATTTTTATATTTGAGAAAGTGAGAATAATACTTTGTTTATAGTGTAAAAATTAAAACTTAAAAAAAAAGAGAAAAGAATAAAACGTCATAATCAATAAGTAAAATTTAAATTTTACTTTATTACCTTAAACAAATTAGTGAGTAGTGAAAAATAATCAAATTGATTGCCTTTCGTCTATTAAGAGATTTATGATCGTCCACTGAAATAATAAGAAACAATGGTGCGTATGTGGGTTATTTGTCACCTAGAATCAGTACTCTGCAGAATGTCAAAATGTAGGCAAAATGGTGTGCTATTTAGAATAACTACTGTTCACACGCAAAATTGTATAATGACAACACTCCATATTATTATCTGTCCGTATCGTCTATCCTTAATAATTGTTTCTTAAATTTTATTAATTTATTGCATCTATCAATTAGTGACATATATTTAATAATTTCTTTTTTTACATAATTAGATGAAAATTAAATTAATCAAATCAATAAATTAAATTATAAAAAATTCAAAATCTAATAAATAAATCAAGCATTAGACATCAAACAAATCTTGTACTAGAGTATTTGCATAGATTTCTAAAAGCTTTGCATGCTATTGTATCATTTTTACCGGTTAGTTTCTTCAATTGCATTATTTATTTATTCTTTCGTTAGTGTCTTATTATATATATTATTGTATTTTTTTCCCAATCTTGTCAATCATTTTTCTCTTGTGAAAGTACAAATTTTGATATTTTATCTCGCTTGTTACTTTTATTTGCAGGTTTAAAGTTTCAATCTCATACATAAGATTATTATCTTTCAAAATATACATATGATACCCTACAATATTAAATAATCATAATCAATACATTAACAAATTAACTAATTTATTTTTGCAAAATGAATGAATTTATTTTACAAAATATTTTCATGGGCGTGATTTCATCATATACGCATTTTCCGATTTTTTTTGGTCATTGCTTAACATTACATTACGACCAAGTGAAAAGTGAAAAGAATAAAAGACATTTAAATATAGAATGACAATCAAACGTAAAACAATAATATCATTGGTTGATTGTTAATTTAAAGAGAAATGTAGTCAAAAGTATATTTAAAAATATAAAATGTTATTTATTATGCTAAAACGACAACTAAAATAATAAATTTTTTTTGCTAAAACAAAAACTAAAAAAATGGAGGGAGTATATGTTAACATATTAATTGACTTGATTAATTTAGTTTTCATCTAATTATGTAAAAAGAAAGTACTAAATGTGGAGCAAGTTATTAATCGACATGCTGTGATTTAATTAACAAGACAAAAGGCAGACACGAGGTGTATGACAAGAGTAGACATCCGACCTAATTTATTATATATATGGACTTTGGTTATAATTAATTACAGCTTCAATTAATTTTAGAATGAAATTTTATAAATAAATAAAAATTAAAAATCATTTAAATATTTTAGAGTGAATGTTCATGTTAACATCTTTAACCGTACCCAAATGATGAAATTATTTATAGGACTTTTCAACATATCTGCTACTTCTTTTTTTACAGTTCTATGGCTTTTATCTTTATGACCTCTTTTCAACATATCTGTTACTTATGGTTTTTACATGATGAAATTATCACGGCTCTCAAGCTTCATCGACAGAATTGTATGTCAACAATAATAATACGGAGTAACAAAGAAACTAAAAGAAACTTTTAGCTTAGCTAAGTTATTGGTTACCAGAAACTGAAAGAGACAGTTGATATTTTCCTCTTGTAAACGGTGTATTAAAGATTTGGTCGGTTATTGCTTATTCCTTACGTCCGGTATATATCAATCAAGCGCGACAGAAGCATAAATAAAGGCAACAAAAGATAAAGAAATTATACTTTTTGTGTTGCAAATTATTTCAACCGTAAGAATAGTAAAGACATGGATTTTTTTTTATAAGAAATTTTTTATTGATATGGAAATTATATACAATCTGGTCAACCTCAAAGAAATGAGATGATAGACCCCACCCATACATATCTCCTACCCTCTTTTGTTTTGGGAATTTTCCAACTATTTATACGGGTCCTAATAGTAATGATGCAGCACTGAACAACTTGATCCACATTCCTAAATTCCCCCTCAAATACCCAGCTATTTCTTTCTCGCCATAGCTCATAAACAACACACCACAAACTCACCCTACACAGCTTTCTCCGGAAAGATTTACCCCAATATTTCGCCACCGCAACCTGCAACTCATCACTCCAAACTCTCGGTACCCTGTAATCACCTCCAATATATGAGAATCTCTTTCCTCCAAACATCACCCGAAAACCTGTAGTCAAAGAACAGGCATCTTGTCAAGCTTTCATCCCCTTCTCTGCAAACCATACAGTTACTCCTCCTCAACAAAACCCCTAACGCATACTCTTCTTATTAACAATACAATACATTGAATACAATACAAAGAATTAAATTGAAAATAACACATCCGAAGCATTATAAATTGAATAGAAAGGATAAAAATTATTAACTCATGAGTAAATTTGGTAAGCAAGAATGCTAAAGGGCAAAGGCGTTGTTTTCTTTGCGTTGTAATTTGTGTTATGTATAATCACAGATTATTTATTGCTATATAAAAAATAAGCTATGAATTTTAAATCTCTAATTTTGTTAAGCATTTGATAAGTACTAATTTTATTAAGCACTTAAAATAATTCATTAATAAATAAACTTAATACATTAAGTGTCAATTTAATTAAGCTTTTTGGGTTGCTTAATGCAGCTTTAACAAACAATCTCCTCTATTAGTTATTATGGCTCCACTAAAAATCTTTTTTTTTATACTTTTCAATCATATATTATACGGTTAGTTAAGGGGTTAGTTTTGTCTATCCATATCACACTTCACTCCATTACAAAGATTCTTGCCACTATCTCATTACTTGACGTTCTCCAACAATTATACAACTATCAAGAAGTTACAAATAATTTTTCTATTTATTTATTTATTATCATCTTTTAACTAAACTAACTCATCTGTTGGTCTCTCCCCAACTTAGTAATGTACTCCGTATGTTCATTATATGTTTTCTAAATGTGTTTTTGTGTTAGATTTTAATTTGTTTGGATGTGTAAAAATTGGTTGAAATTTAGAAATCTACATATATCGTTGCTCACGTATTACGTGTGTCAATTTGCTAGTATTTTATAATACAAATCTTAGTATTGCTTATATAATTTAAAAGTTTAATTAATACTCCCTCCATTTTTTTTTTGTTGTTTTAGGCTAAATAGCATAGAAAATTGAACTTCTACATTTCCAATGTATATTTTGACTACTTTTTCTTTTGAAATTATCAATCAAATAATGATATACTTTTAAATAATTATTATTTTACATTTTCAATATACTTTTTTACTACTTTTTATCTTCCTTAATATATGTGCAAATCTGCGTAACTTAATAAATTTAAAAAACCATTGCAGTAACATTCAAATAAAAAACATAAATTGACCACATAATATATACATACGATAACGCTTCCAGCTTATTTTTATTGATTTTTTTGTATTTGACCATCAATTACTTTTTATTCATTATTCTAATATATATGAATTTGATATCATTGGATTTGTATTTACAAATACTTTCATAATATTCACTACTACAAAAAATCACTTGGATGCTCAAAAAAGCACTGAGACGGCACAAAAAGCGCCATAATAAAATGCGTCATCCAAATGAAAACACTTAATTACTGCTACGGAAAGACTAATATTTTCTTGACCTACTTTTAAAAGTGCTAGATGGCGCTTTGTCCGGCGTCGTTTCATGTTTTGTTTTTAACAAGTTTGACGCCTAAGCAGTTTGATGCTCAAGTTGCTATTTTGTAATAGTGATTATTTTCTTCTAATTTTCTAACATAATTAAGGAAAGAATACTTATCAAAGCTGATACTTAAATAACAAAAAATATTAATTAAATCAATCGCAGATTGTATTGAAGTAAGAGACAAGTACGAGGATATATTACAAATCTTCCACTAATTAAAAGCAACATCCAACATACGCCTATGGGTCATTATCAAGTTTTATCTATTTCCACCAATAAGGTGGAATAGCGAAGATATGAAAATGATAGACTATCAAAAGAAGTTTGAAACAGAGGAGCCTCCTTTTACCGACAAATGAGACCCCATATAGCCCCAATAATTATGAGCCAATTGAGCCTGTCTCAATTAGTTATCGAATTTGAATTCTGAAACATAAAAATTGGCTTACTGCTTGGGATTGGTCATCAATTTAACATATGGTCAAATTCTAGCAATTTAAGTATGAAATGAAGACGTTTCATCCGATCACTGGCGATATTTTCATGATTTATCTTTTATATATAGTTTAAGAATATGAATAACAGAGTAACCTTTGTATTTATGATTTCAACTTTACAACAAATGTCACCATTTCACTAATGTTACCATTTCACTAAGAACCGCTATTATTTATCAATTGATCACTTAGCTTCCTAATAATCCCAAAAGCTCATTCCACCAAAGGTATTGTGCTATTGCATGCATCATATATATCTACAAATTCCTGATAACTTACATTCAACTGTAGTTACAAACTGCAAATTAAGTAAGAAGATCCGTTTAATTAATGAGACTGAGATAAAGGCATGTGGCTAAGCTCGTTGCTTTGAGATAATCAGATACATATTTTAATGGCAGGAAGTAGTGTTAGTTGAGCAGCTAATACGAATATACGATTATGTAATAAATTCAACTATAGATCAGAGACTTTGACCTTGATCGATTTGATTGCATGGCCAGTTTCTTTTTTTCAACGTTATTTTCTAGAGTTTGAATAAAATGTTCAAAACTCATAAATTGATCCACCAACGGCCACCTACCTGGCTAATTGAGAAAAAAAAAATTAGGCAGGTCTGAAGCATGCTATTATTCATGAACATGATGAAAAAGTTAATTTAGGTTGATTACGAACAGAATTGTAACACATACGTATGTTACAAGAATGATTAATAAAATTGACGGACTATTATTATTACTTATTAGTGTAGTGCGTGATCTCTTCTTTAGCATATTTACACAATTAGGAGATTAAACTTTTGACTCAATAACTATGATAGACTCACCAATCTGCATTGTCAGCACATAATATTTAATTAGACTATTTTAAATATCGAGTTGTTTAATAATTGCATATATCATCTTCAGTAAACTGGAATCAAATTCAATTTTGGTTTCTTGATAATTGAAAAGTTTTGCTTGGGCGTTGCCGTCGTTATTATTTAGTTGCTTCATCCGTTTTGAGTATCAATTCATAAAATTTTGTGATATAATCAGAATGAACTAATTTGCAATTATTCAACTATTTGAACATACCAAATATATCATAATTTATAATCCTATTTTCTGAAACCAAATATATAATTACCTCTTCTAACTATTCATCACACATTTATCACAAAATAATAATGGTTGAGACACCCATATGATGCAAAACATAAATTGCAAATCATAAACATGCCAATTTTCACGATAACCTTTATAATTATATTAAAAAATAGACAAATACTCACATAATTAATACTTACACACAAGCACTCCTTTCACAAATTCTTACCTCTCCTCTTTTGCTCTCTACTCTCTCTATAATCTCTAGAAATCATTTCTTCTATCATAAATAGAAGGATATTGTTCAAATTCGATGAAGCTGAAAAAAGGTAAAATCAATAACTTGAAAATTTCATAACTTTTTTGCGAATTTGCAGTAATTTAATGAATTTCTAAATTAAAAAAGTGAAATAGCAGATTTTTGTACTCTGATGTTGATTTATGTACATTTGAGTATATTATCAAGTTTAATGTATTTTGAATCAATTATATGATTTTAGATTTTTGAAATTGAAAAATATACAAATTTGGGGTTTACAATTGTCAGAGACTTTAAATTAATAAATGCATGTTAATTTTCTAATTTTGAAACATCTCAATGTGATTTAAATTATATTATAGTTCCAAGTTTAAAAATTGTATAAAATTATATGATTTTAGGGTTTTTGAAATTGAAAAATCAACAACAATTTGCGGATTACTATTATTTTGATTTCAAATTCGTAATGATTTCAAATGAATGTTAGTTTTTCTCATCCTAAAATATATAATTCTCATTTGAATTAAAAATCTACAATTGTTTAATTAAATTATAAAAAATATAGATATATATATATATATATAACTATGTTATCGATTACATAAATGTGTATATGACGATAAACGACTGAATACCGAAGTTTTCTAAAGAAATATGTATATGATGTATTCGAGTACATATGTACTCTAAACACACTCACTATAAGACAACATATTTCAGAAACTTTAATTTTAATTTGAAAAATGCGTATATGATATTTTCAAATTACACACGTATTCTATCGGAGCAAATATTTTAGTCCAAATATACTGATTCTAAATTTCATTAGGAACGCCAGATATCATGTATTCATATTGTACTCTAGCCACACACACATGAGTACAAAAATACACAGAATAACGAGTTCTAGGTTAAAATATGTATATCTTGTATTTAGAGTACATTTAGTGGCTCTAGCACAAATATTTAAGTACAAATCTACTCCAATACAGTTTTAAGCTGAATATCTATATGATGTATTTAGAAAGTACATATATATACTCTAGACACTCTATAGTACAAATATACTCTTTCAGACATCGTATTCGACGGTCAAATGAGCTTTCTTGCATTTTTCTTGTTTGTTTATTACGATACCAAATTTATGATTCCTGCTGAAGCCTGAATCGTGTTTGACTTTGTTTTATTTAGTATAAGGATTTAGTTATTGACACACCGATTAATGTAGTGAAGTCATAACTCATGAAATGTGATTATCATGTAAAAATAAATCCATGGTTAGTTTTTCCTTTAAAATTTTATATTCACTTTAAATTTTGAGGTAGTTCAAATAATTTAGAATATGGTTTCGTTCAAGTTTTTTGGCTAAGATGTTAGAAGTATCAATGATGGCTCAATAAAGTAAAAAACTTATAAGGTTATTGTTGTCGTGTTCTTAAACGTATAATCAAGTTCTAAAACTTAACGATACTTCCGGTAACGCCACGGATTGTACAAAACAATAAACAAAATTGGCTAAACGCTGGCATTCGATTTTCATTATATCAAGTCAGTCAGCAGTAATTGAATTGCCTGACAATATCCAAGCAGTATCACTAAGATCAGGCACACATCAAAGAAATTGTCCGAACTATCAGACGCTTACTAGAACGCTTAAAAGTATAAACTAGAATCAAAGATGGAAGAAAACCTTTGTTTTTTCTTCCCAGGGGTTTCGCTATATCAGTTGCTGAGAGAGTTTTTGATTTCTTGTAAACCAAAATATGAGCATTAGTTTTTGTTGTATCAATTAAGCCACTTAAATAGGGCAAATTGGCAGATTTGAGGATATAAAACCTCAAATCTCATCTCTTCCACCGCCCACAACCGACTCAAACGAGTCTTCGCCCGATTTTCCGTCCTTAATGTTTCCTTCACGCCTCACTTATACTCGGAATTTTATAATATATTTATTATATAGTTCGGTTTACTGCTCAGATGTGACCTCTTATGAAAAATTAGATTAGTTATAATATATTAAATAATATTAACCGAATATTACATTTAATATATGATTATTTTAGTGCACTTAGTAAGTCATCAGAATTCTAATGCCAATACGTTAAATCCGAAAATATTTCACTGTTTAACACCATTATATATTTAATTTATATATATATATAATTTGAATGAGTAAATTCATGTACAATCTAAATTGTTTAAGTGGGCATTTTTATGAGATCGAATTTTCATATTTCCAAATAATTGTTAATTTGTTTTAGTAACTAAACTAAATTTTGTTTAAAATTCTTTTGATTAAATCGAATATATTTGTACTAGAAAGTATGTTTGGTACTTCAAGAGACACATATTTGAGTAACTTATAATTAAGATACTTTGTTGTAGTGAAAGCGTAAATATATTCAAGTTATATGTATTCAAAACACACATTTTGAAGTTCATATATTTTGGTAAATATATTATGTGGATGGATGTATATAAATATATTGGTGAGTACATATATTCAAAATATATAATCAATACATAAATACTTTGAATGCTCATTTCATAAATGATATGTGTGCATATGTGCTCATAGTATATTGTACTTAAATACACTTTTAATATTTATACATAATACTCAAGATACTTAACAGTAGTAATACAGATAAATGTTCAAAGACTATATAAGTACTCTAGTCACACAAATTTCAAGACATTTATACTTCCAACAAATTGTTAGACCTATTAAGCTAAAGCGTAAATGTATTGGAGTACATATATGTACTCTGTGAAACACGAACAGTACATGTATAATTTAAAATCATAATATATACTTCAACGTTTCATACATACGTGTAATATTAAATTTGAGTATATATAAAAATTATAGGAACACAAATTTGAGTACATATACTTTGAAAAGCATAGTTCATTATATATTCTCAGAAATTTTATTTGTGTTGTTCTTTGATAAACAAAATAATTGGGGACGTTGAGTATAGATTAATTAGCGCCGATACGGTTGGAACCATTTTCCGATTCAATGCGCTGAAGTAACGCTCAAAGGAAACTCATGAGAATATATATCAAATGGAATCTCAAATATCGCAGTCTAACGATAGTTCGCTGATTTGAATCTAGTCGTGTTGCTAAATAAGTGCCTTAATTATTCAAACATTATGTGGAATTTGTCGCTGAACCGAGGATACCGAAAAGGCTATAACATTAGCAAATCGGCGAGCAAGCAAAGACTTGTTCAGATTATTTGCTTATTTTCTATATAGAAGCACTATATGATCTTGTGTTTTAAAATAACTCCACAATGTATCCTACTTACATGATTCCATTCATCTTGGAATAAACTTTTGTTATGTCCTTATAATGACTTCCAGGTTTACATGTTCTGTGATCTCTAGTCTATTCACATCAATAAATTTCTTATCAAATGGAATAAAGTTCATCTACTCCATTTCTTTTCTTTTTGTATATTAATTGAATAATTTTTATAATCATGATACAAATCATATATGTTATTTATCATTATCCAAATAACTTTTATATCATAAGACTTTTATGGTTATTTTGGGTGAAAAACAAGATAATTTTATTGCACAATACGGATATTAAGCATAAAATCTCATACAATACTGCCACATTGAATGCTATTATATTGCTTGTTTCATTACACATGACACGAATATCACTCTTGTAAATATTATAATTCTAAGGCAGAAAAATGATTAACAAATAAGAATAATATATCTCTACCTATAAAAATCTAAATCTTGTCAATGGTCTTCTACTCAAACCTCGGCTGTGAATGGCCTCACTTGCTATTATTTCATCGAAGTCCTCCAAAGAATAACCCTTACTGAGCCTCATGCTATCCGGTAGTTCAGAGTGCTTTTAGCAATCTAGCTTCATCAGGCATGTACTTCAAGATAGCAACCTTATAATTCTCTGATGAAAAACATAATAAATATATAACCAATGAACAAATCAATATAGAGTCAACCACACCAATACGCAATCATCACTCTAACACCAAAGATAATTATGGCCACGGTCAGTCATATGAAGAATGGTATGGGGGGACTTAAGATAATAATTTTTCTACTTAGAAAGGAGACAACTTCCACCAGGTTGTTTCAGTAAGGAGAATATTGTAATCACTTATAGGGAAATAAAAGCTTATAAGTAAGAATAACACACTATTATTATTCCTACTAAGCGCCAAATTCATATTTATAAATTGGAGTAAATTTTCTTCCAACCCAATTCATGTTTCGAATAGAAAAAAGTACAAAATGAAAATAGAACTACTGCTATAATAACTTTATTCAACATTTTACTAGCTTGTCTGCAGAAAAAGTTCCAAACTTCCAAAAGAGATCTAAGATATTAGCACAACTCATCAAATATTTTAACTGAAGGTCTCTATGTGAATATTTTTCATATCAACTAAGCTAAGAAAAGCTTGAACTAACACAAGCACATCAAATACACAACTTATAGATGTCTGAATATGTGCAAAGTACGGAAGGGATCTCTAAAGAAAAGTACCAAATCGAACTGCTCACATTAATGTTCAATGCACCATCAAAACTCGTTGATGCAACAACGATGAAATGACATACACAAGAACAACCACAATTAAAGATAATCAAAGTGTTAAATCTTCATATTTAAAGCATTAACAAATATACTCTCAATACTTGCAAGTGAACATTCAAATACCAAAGTGAACATACAAATACCAAGCGAAAATGTATGTTTTAATTGCAGAGGCAAAGAGAAAGTTAACGCACATGTGGCTACGTGAATATGTCTCATATAGAGAAAAGCGTGTTGCAGGTCATGTAAAGGTATGTCTCGGTTCGAGATATGAATGTTTGGGACGGGACGGACGTGGGTTTTGAGATGACACTGATCGATCCGAATAAATGTATTTTAAATTGACAGACTCGCTTACATGTATTGCACAAAAGGCTCATATACGGTTTGCTCAAAATATGTTTCGGCAGCATCTTTTCCCCGTCTCCCATCCGCTTAGCTCAAATCCAAAGATATTTCCAATGGATTGAGGCCTTATTTACATGTGTTTGCACAAAAATCTGTTTATAGGTGATCTCTTTCCCGTCTCCCATCCGTTTGAAAATAAAAGAAAATTATCCCTCCAAATGCTTTGGTACTTATCTATGTGTCTGTTGTGGCCTGTGGGATCCTAAAAGCATATATAAAAAGAAAAACAGGTGCGGAATTATTTCGCGCAAACTAGCTCTCTCACCTTTTCTCTATATTTTTAAACAATATATTTCTATCATTATGGGAAATAATTAATTAGCCTTTTGTAATGTAGTCCATGGATTTTGATTCTGAAATCTGCATGCATATATAGAAAATTGTCCTAAAACGATAAGAACATGCTATTATTATGCTAACAAAGCAATTATTGAACGATTATATGCGTTCATGACGCGATTACATATATCGCTCTTACATGGACACCTTTGCATCTCAAAATGGCATTCAATATTGAATTTCGATTGTTGGCCCTAGAGCGAAACTCAATATGTTGGTGGTAGTTCAACCAAATCATCAAAAAAATGTTTTGATAGTCTAATTGATAAATATGTTATAAAGCCATCCTCATGGTCTTAGTTGTCTTCAACTTTTAATAGTGTCCAAAAAATTTTTTACCAATTCATTATCACTTTAATCACTCTAAATTTATTTTGATAGTTCATTACAATCAAATCACAATATATGAAACGTTTAAAGGATCAATTTAAGACAACATTTACTCATTTTAGAAAATAAATTTATTCCATAATATGATTTTTTTTGCAAATTCTTTATTAATTGTATAAAAAATATCCTAAAAAATTTTAGTACTATTTCAAACCCCCAAATGGCCCATCATTTTTCAGTTTATATATGTTGTACAACCTCTATTATTAATATTATTTGAACGACTTGGTATCATTTTTATCAATAAGTTCTACTGTACAAATATTTACTAGTTTAATCACTAGACTATATAATATTTTGACATGATAATATGTAATGGCTTAGTTTTTTAAATTTTGTTTTAACATCAATATTTGTTTAAATGTATAGCAATATACTCCGTAATATTTTAATTTATTTGACTACTATTTACAACGAAATGGGCAGCATGTACTATTATTACAAGAATCAATATATACTTTCTTACATTGAGTAGATGAACTCATCATATGCATAACAAATTAACAATAGCATAATATTATTGGACTATATAGAAACCCCAGTGTTACCAATCTATAGTAGCATTACTAGCATACTAGCATATGATCCAATTAATGGTTATGAATCCACACTCAACTATTAAGGGCCATCCTAGTCTTCCAAGTTTCATTTGGCAGTCTAATATTGGTGGACAATCCAATTGTCTGAAGGATCCTCACAACATACCATGTCATATCTAATTGCCACCACTCTAGCCCATGTCTAGCAGAATATTGAAAAGCATGGTGGTTGTTATGCCAACCCTCTCCAAATGCAAAAATAGCCACCCACCTAATCATCAATAACATACAATTATCATTTTTGGCTAATATACAACAATATAAGTATTTGTGATTAAAGTGTAACTTAATCTCGTTATCTTAGACCAAATCGATAATTAGTTATTTATTGATAAAGATTATTTACCAGTTATTTCTGGATAGATCACCAGTGTTCCAACTCTGTATTCCCCACGTATGGCAAGCTGAATTCACTAACCAAGTTATGTGATATAACCACACTGTTCGTACACCCTATATTTTTATGCATAATGATTATTGTCAAACAAAAATAATTGATTAATCTACCTAAATGAAGGGAATTGAAATAATTGGTTAGTTTCACTTACCATTCCCCAAACAATAAACGAAAATCCTCCCATAGCGTAGAGTATAAGTCCAAGGGCCAGAGGATGCAAAATGTATGTGTTCTGTAGAAATCTATAGAAAGGTTGCTTCTCTAAGTCCCAAGCATTCTTGGTCTTTCCACACTGCAATTGTGTTTTGCAAAAAAATATCAATAGCATAATAGTATATGTCGTTATGTATTGAACCACATGACTGATTAAGAGCATTTCTTAAACATTCCTAGGAAAAAAAAAATTATGAACTCCATCGTATATTGATTTGTATATCCGACAATGCATTTTTTTGTCACCATCAGTATTGAGTGGACAATTACACAATACTTGAATTATAAAAATTAATATAGTAACACGAAATAAAAGTATTAATAATACTTAAACTTTTAACCTTAATAACCTAATTCTACCTTAGGGGTCTAAAAAAAACTTAATACTGTTAACTTAATCAATTGTCGTCAAATTTATGTGTGATAATAAGAGAAAACAACATAAATTGTTACCTTTTCAGCCAAATTTTCAGAATCGAATACCCAACCAATGTGACTGAACCAAAATCCTTCAATAGGACTATGTGGGTCTTTTTCAGAATCTGTAAACTGATGGTGAGTTCTGTGGGTACTCACCCATTCAATAGGATCCCCCTACAAATATGAACACAAATATATTACAGACTTATGAACATTATTGTTGCATCAAATTTAATTTATTGAACCTAGCCTCTACAACTCGAGCTCATACATTAATCAAGAATTTAGGAAGGCTTAATAATTGTTAACAATATTAATTAATCAGAAAAAATAGAATGTATAAAGGCATAAATCTTCATACATATATATTTTTTTAAGTGCATACATAATAGGTCATTTATATTTGTTTTACTATTTTTTATTAAAAAAAAATAATCAAGATTCATACTGTAAAAACACCATATATGATACTTTAAAATTGATTGATAATAGCATTAATAACTCGCACCATATAAAACTCTTGTGTTTTATGGCTCGACCCTTTTCAATATAAATTAAATTATAGTTACAGAGTATGGAAACTCATACCTGCAGTGCATGAAGGCCACAGTAGGCAAATAAATATTCAAGCCATTTCGGAAGTTTGAAGCTTCCATGAGATAAATTCCTATGAAAAGAAAGAGTGATACCCAAAAGACCAGTGATCACATACAATCCAAATGCAAGAAAAAATGCATCCCAACTAAATGTAAAAGGAGCAAAAACACAAAGCAAATGCAATAACCCCACTCCAACAGCTCTTCGAATATCAAACAAACTCCATTTTCTGTCCCAAAACAAATTTCTCTTCCTCTTCACCACCACATCAGATGGTATAGTTCTACCAATGTTTGAATCTTTCTCATTTTCTTTCATTATTGGAGATTGTAAGGAAGCCATGTTTCTTGGTTTGTTTTTATTTTTGAGATTTTAGTCTTGTTTAATTTGATTAACTATTTATAATTTGGTTTAAGCAATCTTCATGTCATCATGTGGATGGATACTGATTTTTGGGATTGGTTTACGTTAAAGCTTTTGATTCACCGGTTTTTGGGTAATGTATATCTAATTTCTTGCTTATAAGTTGTCTTTTTTGTTAATTCTTATTAGGTGTCTTTATTGTGTCTTTAATGTGTCTTTAAAGATATTCTTCTTCAAGTTTAACAATTAGATGCAAATCGTCTGTTCTGCCTGTCATTTTAGAGGTGGTTTTTTTAATTACTCCCCCCGATTTTTTAATTGTTTTTTTTAATATATACAAATTAATAACAAAAAATAGTTAAAAATACATTAAAAATATAAAATCATAAATAAGTAATATAAAACTATATCATTGCTTGGTTAATTGATTTTATCTATATGATTTAACAACATAGTCAATAAAAAATATTGAAAATATTAAATGACAAGTTTCTAAATTAAAATGACATAAAATTATACAAGTATTAAAATTCAAATTTTCTAAACTAAAAAGATAAGTAAAAAATCCGAATGAATCACTGTAATATTTACTCATTTCTTCTAAAAATAAAAACCAAGCTCATGACTCTTCCTGTAAAGTCTAAACCAAGCTCATGGCTCTTCCTCTATTCCTAGATGCCTAAACCAAGCTCATGGCCTTTTGTTTGGCCACATATAATTATTGCCATCTTCGTTTCCTAATATCAAGCAATAATTATATGAGGTCAACCATAATATCAATGGGCATTTAGGAAAGATTGTTAAATTTGCATATTATTACCTGAGTCCAAGACGTGTTGAGATCTACGCAATATGTACGAGCAACAATTGCAGTCCCCCATTATAAAAGCAATATTACAAAACGTCGAGTCTAAGGCTAGGCTTGTAAAGCGATTCTATGTATACTGAATTCTACTCGACTCGACATGAACACTTAAATTGAGGTTTAACTCGGATCTTTCTTCAGAGTTTAGACAACAGATATCTCCAATTTCCTTCATGAATTGCCAGCTATTGACTGCCATTTTAAGTTCCAAAAGCTTGCTGGACAAGCACCATGCACAAGCATCGATATATAATGTTTATTTAGTATGATGCAGAAGCATCGAATTGTGCCAAAATACTAGTAATGTTAACCCTCTCTACAATCCTATGAATATTACATTGACGAGTCCGAAACCAAGCAACGTGCCAAAATAAATACTAGTAATGTTAACCCTCTCTACAATCCTATGAATATTACATCGACGAGTCCGAAACCAAGCAACCCCTGATGACTCGTATCATATCCGTGAGTGAAACCACTCCCACCAGTAGTCCGGCCTGCTGCTGATCCACCACCCAAATGCGATGCACATGATTCGAAACCGCCTTTTCAACTACTTCGCCTAAAGGTGATTCCTCGTGGCAGGTAACAGCCTCCCTGTATGAATTCCTCAATCCTGATGTCTCGTGAAATGCTGTTGCTGATAGCTTCTCAATGAACTCCAAAACACCCAAGCTCAACCAAGATTGAAGTTGTCCAATGGGGCATCCGCGCAGATCTGTCGCGGAAAATGTTCCTTTTAGCTTCCTCCCTCTAGCCTGCAGTGATTAGGGAATCAAGAATGTAAAGAGCACATTGTCTTGAAACAAATTAAAATGCTAAACAATGCAGCAAATGTGAAATATACACTCAAGGACTAGATTAAGTAGCATTTGGAACTGTTCAAATATAAAAAATTTACCCTTACGTCGATTCATCATCCAACCAAAACGGGACCATACTTACTAGAACATAACCAGATAGAAAATAACTAGAAGGCATAGAACTTTACATTGATGAGCTGCTTATGATCCTCTGCAACATCATTTGATGATTCGAGAATGGGGACAGCAGCTAGAGCTGCTGTTCTCATGTTCTTGATGGCATCAATTACTCTTGCCTTTTCACTTGCACCAAATATGATTTCCACAACCCCTCCAACTTCTTTTATATTATGAGACATTACTTTTGTAAGGTCTTCATCATCTGATGACTTCAAGAATCTCAGAACATCCATTTGAGTCACCATCCGGTAACCCGATGCTGACTCGGAAAGTTCCACTCCAGCTGTACTACCTCCATGCCCATCAATTGGAACCAAAGCTCTGTGTATTCCTTTGCTAAACACTTCCATACAATCAAGAACACTATTCAAACAAAAACAAACCAATAAGTACTCATTATAACTAGAGCTCATTGTCCATTTCATCACCAGGATCAAGTTGCAGTGTGCAATCCCACGCCCCACATTTTGAGACCATACGACAACATTTATGCCATTTTCCATTTTCAAAGAGCGGTATACAATAGTTGGAGTTTTAACATTTATGAAACTTTCGATCTACCGGTCTAACAATGTAACTATGTGGAGTCTATAGTTTGGACCAAGTTAGAGTTAGTCCACGTTCCACCCCGTCCCACATCTTGAGACCATATGACAACATTTATGGCACTTCCTAAGATCAATTTTATAATAGTGTAAACTATGTGGAGTCTATAATGAAAGTCATATCTATAACAAGTGTAACTATGTGGACTAAACTAGACTAGACTGCAACTTCAAATTGATTTAAGACCAAATCGACAATTAGCTCTTCAAACTATAACAAAATCAACTATCTTTGTGAAATATATAAAGTACTTTTGTTTGAAACATGGAATTGAAATCAAAATGAACTTGAGAAAACCTCCATGTAAATTCACAATCCCATTTCTTCTTATTCAATTCCCATTCCGATTTTGTGCCTCAAAATGCTATAAGAGTAGTATTAGAGAAATACTTAGAGTACAAGAAAGCGGAGCGACTTGGACACAAGTTAATATAGTTATCATATTTGTTATTCTCCTAGTATGTTTAGGTTCAATATTTGCCTATAACTATAGGCCTTCTCTAATAGTTTTAATCACAAATTCACACAATATTATTCATCAAAAAATCTCCATTTTATATATTTTATCATGATATCGAGTTGGATATCTTGATCTTGAAATATTATTTTCCGTTGCACCGACGGGTAATTGATCATCATGCCTGTCGGACGTTTCTTATATATATTTTAGTGTCCCCATCATCTTTGACTATCTTATATATATTTTAGTGTCCCCATGTCTTTGACTATCGACACATTATTTATCAGTTTGTTTTCTTTCGTCTAAGCTTTATTTTACAGACTTTAGTTTTGGTCTACTGAAATCTTACTCAATTAAGTATTCAAAAGTTGTCTTAAGTTACTATTTTAGTTTTAGTATTTTACTTTACTTTTATTATTTTATTCCAAAAAAAAAGGTTTCTTTGCTTTTCCTCTATTTCAAAACAAAAACGGCAGATCGTCCCTGCAGAGTTCAAGATTTCGAGTTTGGCCTTGAGTTTCTGTCTACTTTTGTCATTGAGTTTGCTTTCTTTTGGGAAAGGAGAAATAAGTTGATTTTTTTGGGGTTTAATTAGCTCTTTAGATTTTGTTTTGGCTTGTTATCATATCAAAAGTTTTGTTCTCGAGAGAGGAAGTTCGAGAAAATTAATATGTGGAGTCGCATAATCTTTTATGTTTGGCTAGTGGGGATGGTGTGGAGTGATGGTTGGCGTTTTCGTTTGCTGACAAACCTATGTTATTGAGGACTGAGGACATGTGTAAAAGAGATGATAGACTTCAATTGTCAATATGGTGCACTCTTCAGTTATCACTTTCCCACTTTCCCACATCGATATCGATGCTCTCCAGGTCAATAGAACCAACCACATCGATATCGATATCCTTCAGGTCAATATAACCAACGACCAAATTGGAGTGTGGAAAATGAGTGTTTGTTATAACGACCCAAGTTTGGTGGATTTGTTTTGGATGGCGAGCAGGTCCAAAAGCAACCTAGATACAAAGATACAAAAATTTGTCCTAATTGATCCGCAAGAAGCAAAGTTTTTTTTTCTTATTATAATTATTATTGTTCTTATTATTGCAAACACATGAAAATTCTTCAAATATATTACCATAAGTTGAGTTTGAGAGAGGCTATTAGAGAAATACTTAGAGTACAAGCAAAGCGACTTGGACGACCAATTAATATAATTATTATATTTGTTATTCTCCTAGTATGTTTAGTTTAATATTTGGCTATAACTATAGGCCCCTCTAATAATTGTAATTATGAGTTCACACAATATTATTCATTAATAAATCTCCCTTTATATTTTATCAACTAGTCAAAGTCACCATAAATATTACCTGGTGTTGGGGTTGAGTGTCCACAAACTAAGACCCTCAAGGCAATGTCCTATAATAGAAGACACAGGAACTGACATTTTCTTGTCAAGATCAGTTATTACATCAGGATAATCAGAATCTCCTGCTATATGAGCTAATATATCCACCATAGTAAGCATTCCAATATAATGCTTCCTAACTGTCCCAGTTTGCTTATCAGCTTCAAGAATCATTGAACCACCAGCTCCAATCCAATGTCCTGGTGGCGCCGCCACAGGAACAGCCGCCACCTTGTTAGCCATAAGGGTATTGAGAGTGTCTGCAAGTGATGCAGTATATGGAACCTCCACTAGTCTTCTCTTATCCCCTGTTACATCACTCACCTTCTTGTTTTTTAGGCTATGTTCTTTTGGTTTTGCTATGTTACATTGCATGTTTCCTACACTTTTTTTATAACTTTGCCTACACTAACTGATGCTTCTGTTATGTATGTTATCCTTCAAATGGAAAACTGTATTTTTCATTATTTTGAGAAGTATAAATATTGTTCATATCTATCTTCTTGATTAAGATGAAATAGATTATACAGGAATATAAATTATGTACCTACGTGTAGACTTAAGAGGTGCATTAGTCATTTGTTTCGGACACGTGTGGTATAATGAAATGTGTCCAGTTCATAAATTTGCTTAAAAACTGGGACAGACAGCAAAGAGAGGATAACTTTGAGCAGCCACATTTGTCATCTTCTCCTGTTTTCTTCTCTGACTTATGTTTTTAATAGTGAGGATAAACATTCAATATCAACATAGTTCAATACGAGAGACTTTCGTTTGAATAGAATAAGAGATAAATGAGGATAAATAGTAGGGTAATAAAATGTTTCATTAATATTTAATGATTAATTGAAAATAATTAGCGTAGAATACAACAGTTTTACTACTGGTTTATTTGGATTAGAATGAATATAGGTGAGAATAAAATTTAAAAATTAATTTAGATTAGTATGAATATAGGTGAGGGTAAAATTAATATAGGTCGGACCCATTTAACCAGGCCCATGACCACCCTTAATTTGACGAGGGAGGATGTCATATTGCTGAAGTTCCGCCACTTGTATATAAATTATATTCCGTATTTAAAATTATATTTCAAAATAAATAACGATATTAATTTGTTTCATTTTATTATACAGCGTGTGTATTGCAATCAAGAACGTTTTCTTAAGTTATAAGTAATCGAATCTGAAACGATATGTTATATATAGCCTATCAAATGTCGGAGATGATAATCTCAATAGCTTATCGGTTCATGCCCTTCGACTGGTGGAACATTTCAGGGTTGCCTAAATGGAGAAATTCAATTGTTACTTTGTTACTTCATAGGAAGTGGCTAAATTGGGAATGCATGATACCCCCACTCATTTTTCACTACTCCAATTTTTATTTTCTAATTAATTATATCAAAAGACCTACAAGCTCCTAAGAATATAGTTGACTTTCATTTTATTTATTAACTCTAAAATGTAATTCATTTAAAAAATTATCTTGCGTAGTTTCATTTCAACGACTTACATAAAAAAGTATGATTAATAAAATAATATTAGTCTCCATCTCATTAGAGTTTTCGAAGAATCTTTTTAAATGTAAGAGTCACTACATTCTCAATGCGTAGATTTAATGTATTTTGAATTATTTTTAATAATTACTCCCGTCGTTCATTTTTTTAAAGACCATTTACTTTTGAACAAAATTTAAGAAAAATTTTAATTTATCTCACAAACATAATTTTTCCTCCATTTTTTTTACCTAATTTGATAAAATAAAATCCTAAAAAGAGATTGGTATTTTAGAAAAAATATCATTAGATAAAGGGATGAAGGGAGTAAATGATTGTATTGAACAAATCGATTCATATTTTAAATTAGGTTCAATTTATATGATTAATTACTTATTAAAATAGTCCAAAGCAAACTAAGCAATTATTTAATGTGTTGATTTGTCGGATGGTTGAAATTTGAAAATGACATATATGGATTGAGCCGGAAATTTTCTCTTTATGCCCAGGTTGGAACCTTAGGCCCATAACTTAGCCCGATTCATGGATTAACATGGATCCACTACCTATAATACGGGTTTCTTGAAAATGTGTCACACACACACTCACTCACGCCAACATCTATATAGACATAGTTATGTTAAAGTTTCCTGATTGGTCTTTTAAATTTTAATATTAAATAGTTTTAATATATGTTATATAATATTTTGTTGAAAAATAGATCAAATGTATAGTTTTTTCCATAAAATTTATTATTATTATTATGATAATTTTTAATTCAAATCAAAATTATTAATGATATTTAAAGAGGAGAAATTTATGAAGTTTCATAATCAAAAAGTAAATATGACAATTTGTTAGGGATGAATATGTGTTAACTTCTTAACAAAATCATGTTCTCCTGTAGACTATAGTCACGTTAGTGATGTTACTATGTCTATCAATTATTGATTAGCTTACCAACTAATAATAAAGGAACAATGAATAAAACTATAGAAATAAGTGACCATGAACAACCAAATGCATAAAACAAAAATAATACGTACTCCTGATGGTATCCACCTAACGAGGTGGCAAAGATGCTAAGTGTTCTTAACGGCGGGTACAGGATTATCGGCGGATTTTGCTTTGCTCGAGTCACGTAATTATTCGGTATTTTCGAGTAATGGGTAAAAAAAATGTTCGAGTGCCGCTCGGTTAACCTTTTGGCGCGTTATCGAGCCTAATTTTTTGTGTCCAATACTTGGCGGGTGCGGGATACCTATCTTTTAGCAAATTTGAGCATTTTTTTTCTATTTTAAGAAATTACTATTTTATTTTATACAATATATAATATTTTTTAAAAGTAGTATTTTAGTTTAAACAATATTTTAATAAACTTTTTTGTATTTGAAGTCCAAAATTTATAAGAAAGTAGTATTTTTATTTTATATGATATATAATACTTTATTTTGTTTTATCCATTAATATGTCAGTGGGTATCGGATTACTCGATGCTTCTCCAGTAAATTTACTCAATCTTACTCGATTAATCTTGACGGGTATCGGCGAATTTTTGAGTTGGATAATGAACGGGTGCCGGATTGAAGATACCGACCCCATTGAAGATAAACTTTTGTTTTCTTGTCTATTTGCTGGGACTCTATATTTGCTGAATCTCAACTTTTGATTCCAAGTAATTCATCCTGTTAAGAAATAAGAAGGGATGAATATAATTCTATAGTACCATACATGATTTTAAATCTCAAGTGAATAGGAGTGATCTGAATTGTTTAAATTAAAAATTACTCTATGCATCAGAATAGATTACTACAGCAGTTTAGAAACTTAAAATTAACATGTGCAATAATAGAATAAAAAAATGATCGGGTCTTCATATGAAGAGGATATAAAAAGAAACAACTACTTTGAAATATTGATGAATGATATATGAATTTATAAGGTTTCGAATAACTCAACCTCAATATTTGGTAATTTTATAATGAAATCCTATGAATTATTAACAAAGTATAATTATTTATATCGAAGTAAATGATATTTCCTCCATTTTTATTTGTCACTTTTAATCTAAATTTTTGTTTAAGTATTTTTAGAACTAGCATAAAAATTACACTTCTATATTGTCGATATACTTTTTTATTATTTTTAAATTGGAATTATCAACAAATGATTATTTTTCATTTCGATATATTTTTAGTATTTTTTCTTTAATTTATATAAAATTACTTAGAGCAACCGAATAAATAAAAGCAGTATAATATATCCTAGCTTGCCCGTAGTTTTGGAATGAGAAGCTTTACAGTAGAATTCGATCCTTAACATTGAGTGGCTGCCACCACACAAAAAGAAAATGAACAAAAAAAATTTGGTAACTTTTGTACGTATAACTTTTGATAGTCAATCTTTAGTCATGTTATTGAGGAATATCATCCCATATTGATAAATTAAAACTTTTCGATTAAATTAATAAACTTTTGAACCATTCTTACAATCACCAAATGACTTTAGATTAAACTTCCTCAACAAACTATCATGGGTCAATCCATTAATAAGTACATATTGTGCATGGTAAGAAATTGGTTTTAGATTGAGATGGTTGGATTAACGCATGTTAAACATCTTTTTTGGTTGAGAATGCAGAAAAAGGAAAAAGAAGAAAGAATTATAGAGCTCCTTGACTAAAGTCTGATGTATGTGGTATAAAAAAAAGCTTGATCATTTCTGCATAAGGTTTTGGTTGCTATAAATATTTGCATGTATGAGCGAGTTAAATCGCGGGATATCTTACGATATTTAAATCTCCTTGTTCCATAGCTATACGCCTATACCCGAGGATTAATGTATGACAGTATCAAACATAGGAGCAGCATCAACAAAAGTAACTATCATAGTTTGAAAAATGAAACCTTTAAAATACGGACAAAACTAAGACAACTCAACGTATCTTACATTATTGCTTCTCATTTTATCCAATCCATTATTTATTTATTGTTTCTTTCATATTATTTTTCTATTTATTGTAATGTAAAAAACATTTGCTAAAGAAAAAGAAGTCGTTGATTCAATCTGAAGCCATTTCTTTTCTTGACTATTGTCTGGAAAAAAGGAAACAAATATTGAAGGAGAAGATTTTTAATTTTCATTTTCAAGAAATTTACTTTGAAATTTTGGTGAAAATTGAAGATTGAATCTTTTTGAAGAAGTGAATTGAAAGAGCTAAAAAGAGGGGTTATTTGGTTTTGGCAATAGATGGCATTGACTTCATTTTTCTGTTGTGCTAAAGGCTTCAATTGGTATGTTTATTTCCTATACGCCAATTGATTTCTTAACTTCTTGTATTAGTTGTATAGAAACTATGTGAAGTTTCAATTGGAAATGTTATATGTTTCACTTAGTTCAATTGCTTGTGTCTTATTTTGCTTGGTTGGATTTTGTTAAGTAGAACAAAAAACTATATGGATCACTTTGAAAACAAGAAAATTCATGATGCTGGTATATTAACTAATTTGAGAAAATCCATAAACAAGCCATAAACTTGTTTTTCTTTAAATGGGTTGTAGTATAAAAGTGTGCTGATTTTGAATGAGGATTTTTCAGGAGAGAGAAGGGGAAGAAGCAGCCACCTTGGAGGATATTCTCATTGAAGGAATTGCACTCAGCTACAAATAATTTCAACTATGATAATAAGCTTGGTGAAGGAGGATTTGGAAGTGTTTATTGGGGTCAGCTGTGGGATGGATCTCAAGTGAGTTGCTGCTTAATTCATTTCTTTGACCATGTTTTTGTTTAATCATTGTCAGAATAGTGACTTGTAATACCATATCGGTAAACTTAAAGTATTACTTTCTTTCTTTAGGCTATATATACATAGCGTGTATATAAATTATTTCTGTGCCAAATGAGAACAGCCTAACACTTTTAGTCTTATTAGTTCGTTATTTCGGTTAAAGCATGTCTGTTTAACCCACTTATTGTGGTGAAGATTTTGGTGGATTGGGCAGGTAGTTAGTCACAACACATCGTTAGGGATACCTTAGAAATCTTGGTGTTAACTTTTACTTTTCTACTTTGCATAATTTCTTGTTTAGAAGACTCGGTAATCAAATTCTTCGTTTGAGCATGTCTAACGTCTTCTAGGGTACGAGAACCTATTTCCGGCTAACAACGGAAGCTGTTGACCGTAGAAATATTACCACCATCTCTTGTTCGCCAAGTGAAAATCATTTCTCTTAGGACAAATATATGATAAAATGTCCCGAATCCAAGTATCGCGCATCGATTAATAAATGTGTGGCTACTCGGCAACTAATCTTTATATCTTCGATTTTGTACCTCTCGCTTGTGGCCGGCGAGTAACGAATGCATTAAATTGCCCGTACCTCTTCTTAGGACAATCTATTTTCCAATGTATCTTACTCACTACGATGGCAGACATCCCTTAATTTCAAATCTCGTTTGAATTGTTTCTTTAAACTTCTTTTTCCACCAAATCCGCATTACTATTGGCGAATAAGTAGCATTTTGATGTCAAAGCCAAATAATTTCTGGTATCTCGATTCCTGTTATGAAGGCGACTCTAACTTCTTACAGAGAGAGTTATAGAATCTTTACCGTTAGTCATAGATTCACTTAAAGTTTTTCATAATGATACCCCATTAAGAAAACTACTTGAAATTAAGACCTTATCTTCATCATCAACATAAACATCAATATTCGCAAATCTAGTAATATCGTATTTGGTCTATCTAAGTGGTCTCTTAAGAGGCGTGCCTTCATAGCGTCACCTTGGCCGAGCAGAGGCGTTGCTTCATCAACAACTTGTTGGTTAAGCTTCTGGTCATATACAGACTTTCCAGCTTAGCCGTAATCAGCGCGGTCTTGCTAAAA
This sequence comes from Lithospermum erythrorhizon, assembly GCA_019722365.1. Classification (NCBI taxonomy): domain Eukaryota; kingdom Viridiplantae; phylum Streptophyta; class Magnoliopsida; order Boraginales; family Boraginaceae; genus Lithospermum; species Lithospermum erythrorhizon. The sequence continues at coordinate 1,296,021 of JADFUC010000758.1, read as the reverse complement.
CTTCCGTAATAATCTCGTCCTCGAGCCCGAGCAAACTGATGTTGAGTGTGCCTTCTCCTCCAAGGAATCGATTTTACGTACCCGAATAGCTTGAAGCTACGTAAGACTCTTAGTAGCATTAGTTCAGCTATTCGGTTAAAACTATGTCTGTTCTTCTCATTTGTGGCAATTTTTGGTGGCTTAGGTCAGATGGATTAGTCTAACACGTAGTTAGGGATACCGCATTAAATTTAAATTGTTATTTACTTTCTTTGTATTTACCGTTTTAAATGAATGCATTTATCACAGTTTCGCATCTTGTTATAACAAGCAGTATCGAGCTTGGAGGCTCGAATCTGAAGAAGATGAGTGAGTGAAGCTATTAAAATTGAGAGATTCGCTACAACGGTTTGATCTACAGCCCGAATCAAAGGCGAGGCGTTGCGAGCGAGAGAGCTTTAGGCTCCTCGTGGAAAATCACAGCGCACGTTACCGAATAACATGGCTCGTCTAGAGGAAAGCGCGCTCAACGTTGATTCTTTGCTTTGGATGATGAGGTTATCCGCAGGAAAGGATCGGAGGATCTGCTTTGCGGTATGTGGCTCGAAGCTTGAGGAATGCGTATGAGAGTTTGACGATAAGTTGTTGTTGGGCTGCGTTTGTTTAGGCTAAGAATGCGAGGATTGTACATCTCTTAAAAATGCCCCTAGATCGTCTTAATAGTATATATTACTTGATTTGCGTAATATAGATATTAAGATTGAGGATGAGATCTTTGCTTTGATTTTGTTAGCTTCTTTTACATGTCATATGAGAACTTTAGGGGAGTCTATAACGGAATGGTAAGATTCATCTCACAGGAAGAAGTGAGATCTGTCATGTAATAGGGATTTGCGTATTTAGTTATAGTAGTGGTTACAGTACTCTGATCGGACCGTTTGGTGCGCTAGTTGCTAACGCTGAGTGGTAATAGACGGTGGAGAGGTTACCAGGCGGGCGAGGTCAGTTCGAGGAAAGCCCGATAGATGCAATTTACGTAGAGAATTGGGACATGAGGAATAAGCAATGAGGCCTCAATTAGTCACGCGCCATTCTTGACAGTGAGTATGCATTCGAAGAGGGCATGGCTTTGATTCTTTGAGAGTCGTACATTCGACACGCATGTGTGGTCTCTTGATCTTTTGAGAGGCAGTGCTGTGTGTGTCCTAGAAAGGAGTGATCTTTGACATGTGTAGATTGGGAAGGTGGTTGTGTGTTTAGCTTGAGTGTTTTTGGGTCTGAGATGGTTGTGATTATTTCGGTAGGAGTAGCACGCATGATGGTGGAGGTTGTACATTGAGCGAGGAGTTAGACATGTGTTTCGCCAGCGAGGAATTTGTTATAATAAAGGCGTTTTGGACAAGATGAGAGTTTCGGGTTTACGAGAAGAGGTGGAGGTTGTTGTACATTTATAGGTTCGGATATTGCTTAAAGTGAGTGTGGGCGTGAAACTTTGTATTGGATACAAGGTATGGCGTTGTTTTGTATTTTATGGTCAGCTTTGTGGTGTTAGGAAGCAATTGGGCATGAGTGCAGGTTATTAATTAAGTGGGAGGAGGCCTTTGCTCGTTCATTTTTATGACGAGTATACTTTGGGAGCTTGAGGGTTTCATGGAGCATCAGATGGCGATGATGTCTTTAGAGAGTCTTCTTGAGGTACCTTTATATGTGGTACTCTTATGAGGATGAGTTGGACAATTGTTGTTGGTTGCCACGGTGGCTCGATTCTCGCTGGGTCATTTGTTGGGCGTCTAAGGGAGGGTGATCGTTGGATGTGTTCTCTACAGTTGGATAGAAGGCGGACATATTCTTGATCGGATGAATTCGACGAGGCGGTGGAGGGTTAGAAGACAGGTTCAACAACGTTTGGACTTGCTTTCGTTTGAAGTTCATTTTGTAGCCCGGTGGCGAGGGGCAATATGTGAGGTGGAGGTGCAGCTTAGCGTTGTCTGTCTGCTTTTGTTGGTGTGTCTGGCAGACGCATCATCCTGTCCAGTGCCAGCACATCAGTATACCTGGTACATTGAGTACATCTTGGCCATCGCGCGTTTTGTACACTCTGGTTCACTATTTGAGCACATCGGTACTTGGAGTGCGTCAGTGCGCCACGGGGAAAGTTTTCTATTTGTCGATATACGTGGAGGATTGAGCCAGATGGAAATTTGTCCCTTGATGATAGTGACTTGAGAATACTACATTGGTAGGCCGAAGTATTACTCTTGTTTCTTTAGCCTATATATACATGACATGTATATAGATTATTTTCTGTACCAAATAGCTTGAAGTTTCGTAAGACTCTTAATAGCATTAGTTCAACTATTTCAGTTAAAACTTGTAATCTGTTTCTTTCCCATTATAGTGATGATTTTGGTGGGCTTTGGGCGAGTGGATTGATCTAACGGATCGGATACCACGTAAATTTATTTTTTGTACTTTACATAATTTCTTGTCTAGATCGCATTCGTTATAACAATCATTTTCTCATAATTATGTTTTGTTGTTAGAAGCTATCAATTTGATTACCGAATTCCTACTTCTACCTCTTTCTTGCTTATGTTGTTTCGAGCTTAAACGCTTGGGGGGTTTATAAGTGTGTGGTGTTCAGTGATTTCATCAAATATATCTACTTACTCCATGTATCTGTTCTTTTATACCATCTGTCCACCTATAAGAAATTGAAAATGTTCTTAGAAATGCACTTTCCTATTCTAAAATAGTCAATTCTTTGAGAGTTTATCAATAACTATTTTTAGCAGTGCAGTATGACAATTCAGATTATTTAATTTCGAAGAAGGGAACTGAATAGAAATGATCAACCTTGGATTCAGATAGTCTGTTAAGAGAACAGAGGGAGTATTTTTTTTTTACACGAAACAATTGACTTTTAAAGAGATACGTAAATGAAGAAGCAGTAGAGTATCCTTAGTTTGACAAGTGAGTGGAATTAAGAGTACATGTACTTTCCATAAGTTATCGGTTACTTTCATTGAGAACCCCAATTTCGTTTATTCACAAAAATAATTTTATTTGTATTTCCCTTTATACTCTAGAATAAGAGGGATGCTAGTATTACTTGGTTCTCCATGTTGTTGATGACATCCCAGATTTTGCTATGCATTAGCAATAATGATACTTTTCTTTCCTCGTTTCTCTCCCAGACCTTCTATTGTGCTTTTGTATAAACGGCACTGATACTAAAGCCAGTTTTGATTTTCCTTTTTGTAAGACAGATTCTTCTTCTAACCTAAAATGTTTGCAGATAGCAGTAAAAAGATTAAAGGTTTGGAGCAACAAAGCGGAGATGGAATTTGCTATTGAGGTTGAGATTCTGGCAAGGGTACGGCATAAGAATCTGTTAAGCTTGCGTGGTTATTGCGCTGAAGGGCAAGAACGTCTTATTGTATATGACTACATGCCAAATTTGAGTTTACTGTCACACCTTCATGGCCATCATTCTACTGAAAGCCTACTTAATTGGGAACGACGAATGAACATTGCAATTGGATCTGCTGAGGGGACTGTGTAAGTTGTTAATCTACATACATTAATTTTATTATTGTCCTCCCATTGGACTCACAGTTCTCCATTTCGACAGGTATCTACACCATGCAACCCCACATATAATACACAGAGACATCAAAGCAAGCAACGTGTTGCTAGACTCGGATTTTCAAGCTCGAGTTGCAGATTTTGGATTCGCGAAATTCATCCCTGATGGTGCCACACATGTAACAACGAGAGTCAAAGGAACTTTGGGTTACCTGGCTCCAGAATATGCAATGTTGGGGAAAGCGTCAGAAAGCTGTGATGTCTACAGCTTTGGGATTCTTTTGCTTGAGCTTGTTAGTGGCAAGAAGCCTGTTGAGAAACTTAGCACAACAGTCAAGCGTACCATCACAGAATGGGCTTTACCCCTTGCACGTGATGGGAAATTTGATGAAATAGCAGATTCAACTCTTAACAGACATTTTGTGGAAGAAGAGTTGAAGAGGGTTGTCCTGATTGGACTAGTTTGCGCCCAAAGTCAACCGGAGAAGAGGCCAACAATGCTTGAAGTTGTGGAGTTACTGAAAGGAATCTCAAAGGAGAAACTCGTTGCCATCGAAAATGATGACATGTTCAAAAGCATGCCTAATTGTAATGGCTCGTCTGGTGAGGATGATAGCTCTGATCACATTTCATCGGAGAAAGAACTAAAGAAAGAAATCGAGAAGGTGCAAGCAGACCAATGAAAATTGGTTTCAGAGAAAAAAAATGGATCATATTATATTTTTAATCTTTTATGAAATGGTGGTTTCTTGATTTGCAACGAGCTTAACAAGAGTGTTCTGATTGAGTTGTGTGTTTGAATCCGAATATTTTTTTGTTGATGCTATACCTAAATGTTCTAGGCGTGTAATAGTGTATTCTAATGTAAATCTGGATATTATAATCTTTAGCTTCTACAAGAGTAAGAAATGGATGCAACAATGTGCAAGAAATAGATCATCTGATTGTGTTATTCCATTTATGTTTTAATCTCTTTACAATAATATTTGCTTATATGTTGGAGACTTGAGGGGATATGTTCCAACAAAAGAATTGTAGTGTTATCATTATTGTCGAATAACAAAAAAAACTCTACTCACGTTTTTTAGATAAATGATGTTTTAAAAGTTAGTCGAGTTTAATGAGCTGACTTACCGAGATATCGAGTCGCAAGACTAGCTCACATTTGGGCTGCCTCATTTACAAATCGAGTCGAGTTTAAAGCCTCACGACGGGCTGCTTATGTAAAACACACACCCAGTCAATAAGAAAATTACTATTTTAATTCCCCTTATGTAAGTGTAGCATTTAACGAAGCCTATCTCTGTGTATGAAATAAATATCACATTTTATCAATGTTTTATGTGCTTATATCTCCTACCTTTTGCACCTCAATCTACTCGAGCGAGGTGCTTGGACTCATTTTGATTGTTGAGATTTTATATTATTACTATATATAGCTCTGGTCATTTATCCCGCAAAAATTTAGAAATATTTTCGGCAAAAAGCTAGCATTCATTTTTTAAACAATAAAACCTTTCAAGCCTACAGCTTCAATCGACCAATGTAATTATAGTTTTCCATAAACCAAACTCAATCAAGCCATGTTAAGCCGAATCCATCGCCAGAAAACAGGTCACAATAACCTACTATCTTCTTTTTATCATCAGTTGAGCTATGCCTGGACATAATACCCTTTTCAGAAAGCATGTGTCGCATATATTTGTCATGCTCCGAAATACGAAAGAGCAACGGTCACCATTCCCTCGCGATCTTCAATTTGCTTCAAAATAATTCTCTAGGCTTTAATCTCCCAAATTTCACCAAATTTTTCAAAAATCATGCCAATAATTAATTGAAACTTTAATTGCAAAATAATATCAGTTCCGTTTTCGCTATTTAACGGTATAATTTTCAGGAGTTTTGCTTACCAGAAGCTTCCTCAACAGCTGCTAAATATCTCTGTGCTCAAATTAGATTGAAATTGTTTTTGTAATTCCGCTTTATTTTACCCTTTTTTGGAAAATATGTGTAATATAAGTTGTATAATATTTGTTGAAAAATACATTGGTCGATCAAATTCATATCAATTGAAGTTTTCGGTTCTAGTGCCACAAAAAGATTGTGTAGTTTTGAATTTTGAGCTCGATTATTTTTGTATATGTTGTATCTTATTTGGTGAATAATGTGTTAAACTGTTAATAGTTCAAATTTATTTTAATGAAGTTTTTGGTTTTAGTGTTACAAATAGATTGTTCGGTTTTGAATTTTGACGGTTGACTTTCAATGGTATTTACTATTAACAAGATAATTTGATTCAAATCAAACTAACTGTGAGCCAATGAAATTCTTTAAGTTTGTTACTTCTGACTATTGAAATCCAAAGTTGACGATCTTTTTGAGATAAGTGAGCATATGTGTAAATTTGTTGATGTGAATGATCTATTGTACAATTTTTAGGTGTCAATGTCTCGAAAAATGGAACTGTAGGCGAGGTTAAGTTCTCATCTGAACTCGAATGACATATTTTGTGGTATGAATCCTCAAGCTATTATGAGTATAATTGCTTTTGATTCATCTAATTGTGTATGTATCATGTATGTCAGTATTTCGTAATATGAATAAATGCTTCGATATAGAGTAAATGGGGTTTTCTTTATCTATTTTCCTTGTTGGTGGATGAATCAGAGAAACAGATCAGCAGAACGAAATTGGAAGTCGTATTCATATAGAGGACCTGAAAAGTGCGACATTATAAACTTATAATATAATTGTATAATGAGTGATATTTACTTGAGAACTTATTGCTTATCTTCAAAGATGATATTTCAGCATAATAGTATTGCAATTTTTCTATGTATATGTGTATTTATTTTGATGATATGATGGTCGTGGGACGTGGAATCTTAAGAAACGATAATGTTATAAGGTGTTTTGGTACTGAAGTAAAAAGACGAAACTAATACCTTTGAACTTTTGCTTTACAGGTCAATGGTATGGAGGCATTGCTGCTTGTGCTGTGAAGGTCAGAAGCTCATTAATGATAAAGCTTGTATCGGAAGCTATGGAATAAAAGATGGTGACCAGGTTTGTTCGTATGCTCTCTGCATAGAGATGCAACAAGTTTGCTACAAAATCGGAATTTGATCCGTTGATTTTCCTATCATATTTGTCCTCTGCTAGCAGTCTACAATTTACTTATCGGGCCATGGGTATCAAGTATTGCCCTTTTCAGCTACTTGTAAAAGAGACGTGCGATTTAATTGGGATGCACCGATTTCTCAAATATTTGCCACATTTTTTATGTTTAATTCTCAAATCATCTTTAAAGCGTAAAAAGTTATACTCCTCAATTTTTTTCACTAATATTTTTATTATTTGAAGAGATATTTCGATCATAAATAATTCTTTATTTATAATATAAATTATAATAAAAATAATGGATTTTATGTAGTATACTATACAACACTCAGATGTCTATGTATATATTACAAATATTACCTTAACAATTTAATGTCTTTCTGTCTAAGATATCGATTTAATCATCAATATATCATCATCAAATTATTTCATACAGAGTGCTAAATTGAGCATATTTAAAAAATATAATTTAAATTATGATCCTAATATATAAAATTCATATTCAGAGAAATTAAATAACAATATTAAATACTAATAAATAATACACTGTCCAAAAATATATGGTTATTTAACTAATACCTATAATAATAATAATAATAATAATAATAATAATAATAATAATAATAATAATAATAATAATAATAATAATAATAATAATAATAATAGTTTTTACATAATCATATGAACAATTTGGTCAACATTAATAACGCGAGGACGGTAATATTCAACATGTCTCCACAAGCGTAACTACGCAATGATTTCATTTAACTATTATGAGTTCAAGTGGGTATCAATGTATGATATTGTCACGTTACATCCAAATAAGTTATATAAAAAGAAGTCTAAAGTCAGGAAACTGAGATATTTCACTGATAATAAGGGCCACAAACTCTAATATCCCATAATAAAACCACTAACTGCTCATCTGTGATCTTTAGTATAAACGCATACATCCCACATCTAATTATCGCTAACTTTCATATCTACTATTCTTATATATATACTCCTACCTCTCTAAGAAAAGGGATTACGAGACAAAGATTAAAAGTTTTATATATATTTATATAAAAAGTTAAGTCAAATATTATTTACATCACTTAATCAAAGAGATATCTCCCTTCCTTTTCTCTCAAATAGTTTACTCTACACCATCCCAATATTTACCTATCGCTCTGACGATATATTTATTTACCGTCTGACGACATATTTTATACATCATCGGGCGACATATTTATACACCGGCTGAATTCTCTAAATGCCATCTAGACTCGACACCTTTCAACACCGAGCATATTATATTCATTGTGTCATCTAAGGCTCACCATTGCTTGAAAAGTAACATCGCCGGTAACCACAACTACCCCTGCTACTGCCATTTATCGGTTGTATTTAAGCTCCCTTTATGACGGATCCGGTCTCCTACTTGTTTTAATTCTGCACGAGACCCTTCTGTGGAACACCCCTATTGGGTTTTTGCATCGCTGTGGCACGAATACCAGGAAGTCGGGGCACTCCTGTAGCCCACTCTCTACAAGTGTTCGATCGATGATAATCGGAGCGACTTTGGTCGCTGAGGTAAATACACTGCCGTTTTGCTCCCCAACACTCAAGGCCCACCTGGGCCCGAAGCTTAAGAGTCTCAAGATTTATTAGCTTATCGGGCGTATGTTAACGTATCCTGCAATTAAATTGTGATTTGGATCCGACGACCTATTAAATCTATTAAAACTCTACTCAAACAAATTGTAGCTGAAAACTAGAAAATCGGGTCACCCCCCAAGTTATTGGGCAGACAATGAGAAGGCAGAGACCACCAAATTCCGACGGAGATGCACTCCAAATAAATTGTCCAAATCGGACACCACACCATGTAACAAGAGGCACCGCTTCATCGTACTAATGGTAATTTTCATCCAACCTCTAAGGCTATTAAACAATGTCAAGGACGACTACGTGAACATTCCATATGCCGATCAAGGAGATGGCGGCAACAAGAATCGGCTCGATTGTGGCAAGTAGGAAGAAAGAAGCTATGTGTTTTCATCGAACCATTTAATCGTAGTGCAACTACCAAGCGCCGACTGGTAAACGCGCATTCAGTTGAAACAGACAATGGCATAGCCCTAATTTATGGTTATGAAAGAATCTCATACCCTTCCCCATACGAATGTGAAAACGCTAAAGAGAAATTGTCTTGATGACCACCGCTTGCAGACGCATGAGCCACCATCTTCTAGAACACCCTTTCATGACACTACAAACGCCATAAAGATCCGGACAAACGAATTGAATAAAAGCTGAATCTCCATCTGGGGATGCCATCGCACCGCAGTAGAATCACCAATCCCCACCATTAACGTACTATCGACACACCGGGTCGAGGATTACGATCCCGAAACGACGATAAGGACGCCGGCTCCCAAAATATAATGGGCAAGCCAAGAATCTGCTCATTGTCACGCGATTTCGTGAAGTTTGTTTCAAACATAACGAAGATTACGTTTTTCCAAGAACTCGAAGTAAAGGAAAGACTCGTATGATAAACTTTCGGTCGATCAATTCATAATTTTCAAAGAATCGGCCGAATATTGTTCAAGCCGCTTCACATTTGCATCAAATCAGAATCTCCGTCACTTAACGGTGGATCCGTCAAAACGGATTTGTACTTGCAGAGTTTCGGCTGGAAGGTTCAACTATGAAAGCCGATCGTAGACACGTGAGCGCACTGCCATCGTAACATCATTCACTGGCAGACAAAGCTTCTAAGCCCTAGTATCTAACCAAGAGACATTCTCTCAAATCTTACACTGCCACCCAGATTTCAATCCAAGAGATCAGAGAATTCAAAGAGCTGGCGCGACGCTGGACGATAAAGCCCCGTTTCCCTCCAACGAATCAAATAAGAGGAAGTTCAGCGATCGATTGATTCATATGAACAAAAACCGAAGCAATAAGTTCATTTACCTACACCATTTAGACACCTTTCCTCTTACTAAACTTATCGGGAAAGATTTTTGAACTTAATGAAAAAGGAGAAAATCCAACAACCAAATCCTATCAAAGGATTCTAGAACCAGTCAATGACACCAATTTATCAGAAGAACTTCAAATAGAGAAGTGAGAAAGTTTGGCTTCTCGAGATATCTTATGCGAATACATCCCAGATCCGCAATCTACATAAAACCTCAGAGCGGTCAGTTTAAAACAACCAGCAAACAACGCTCGCAACCAAACACGTAGAGAAGTTCTCATCTAAGGACAATCATCGAGACGTTTCAACGGAAGCTGCATGATCCCGCCTCAACGGGAAGCCCGCCATGAAAGAGCTCTTCCCACCTTCGTATATACCATAGGGTATCACGAGGTGGTGATTCCTCAACCCAACGCAATAAATATGCCTATAAAGAACAAGTACGGAGATCGACCCAAAAGATCTCGCTCTTGTTTCAATGTTCAATTTTCGACGCAGAGAATGCACGCGAGATACCTCACGAAGATCCTATAGTGATTTTAAGTTACATATCTAATTACCCGGGCGAAGAATTTGGTGATATCGGAAGTAGTGTCGATATCATAACCACTGCATTCTACAACATATCGGGTGCTGATAACACAAAGTCGAACCTATTAAGACTTACTCATTGTTTTGAGGAAACGGCTATAGTTTCAATGGGTAGCTGCATTGAGGTAATGTTGCTATTCCCCAAACGCCAAGAATCCATGAGGCTCACTTTCTAAGAATTGACTTACTACATTTTGCATACAATGCAATATTCGTAGCCATCCTCTAAAAAGTTTAAAGTCATAGAAATTGCAAGCGGATCCCTGGTAAGGAACAAGGATAAGACGAGAGGTTATTAAATCTCGACTTGCCGCGGAAACCAAGTCCAACGTCGTGGGGATCCGATGTTTAGCCTCGAACAGTAATTACTAGCAATTTATTTAAAAGCCGAGAAGAGGCCTAAGTTCATCTGAATATTTAATGACGAAAATTCCTCTTAAAAAATAAAGACAAGAAGCTGCATATAAATATAAGCAGCTCTAGATATCATGACGGTCCAAACACTCTCAGGTTTTACCAAAACCTGACGGCGAGCTAAGAAAGTCGAATACGGAACACGAAATGAATTCTTCAAGCGACATGCCTAACTATTCATTTGGAACTTTCAGAGGATTTCGCTTTTTACTTTGAATAAGTCAGGTGAAGCAACGCTCAAGACTACATCACACAAGCCATTTCGTACTATGCATTTAATAGGACTTTTATTTCAAAGACACCTAAATAACCTACGATAACAAAGATAAAATGATTACTTAGTAAGCACACATATACGCCTCGAGATAATGATCTAATAAAAACCCTCGATGGTTAGTGGCATGAAAATTTCCAAGATACTATAAAAATATATTTTTGACTCTTAAAAATGGTTCATAAGGAAGAAATTATGAAAATTGAATTTTGACCCCAAAATCCTTTATTTTTGGCAATTGCACCATAAATTTTGGCAAACTTTATAGCACTCAAATACTTCATTTGTCAATTAAGTATCTATTCATTTGGTCATATCTAGATCGGGTAGATCTTCAAGAATGTTCACCCGATCGAGACAAAATCGATACAACACGACTAGAACATCGTTTACTTATGGACGATGTTCATGAAAAGACTAAAAAGTATTTGAGCATCATAACCTACATCTCGTTGTAAGCATATGCTCTCTACCGAAAGCACCCAAGAGTCTTCAAACTATCAAAGTACGATGTCCAAATTTAAAAGCGCTAATTATTATATATTTAATCGATCTTCCTAAGGACGATGTCCAACAAAAGGCGACGCTCTATATAATCGTGACGTATGTTCCAAATGACATACGTCCAAATCTAAATGCGAATGCCTCTATATAATCGAACGAATGTTCCAAAGTACGTCTATCCAACGAAGATTTAACGCTTATACATCGAACGACAAGTTTCTAAAGCGAAGATGTCCAAAGAAATGACGACGTTCTCCATACACCGAACGGTAATGTTCTAAATAACGACGTCCAAAGAAAATGAGAACGCTTCTATACCGAACTAACGCTCGAGAAAGGAAATACTCGATCACCACTCTCAAATACGCGCTTCACGCCGCGAACTGCAGGTCAAATCCTGCCAAGGGCATTATTAAGGAATAATTTGGTCAACATTAATAACGTAAGCGTGGTGACATTCAACATGCCTACTGCGAATTCATGCGAATGCATTTCATTTAACTGGCATGTAGCTATGGGATATCAATGTATGACATCGTCATGTTACATTCGAAATAAGTTATATAAAGAGTCTAAAATCAGAAATCTGGAGGAAGAAAAGTTTCACGATACGAGGCCGCCAAACTCTAAGATCCCATAATAAAACCACTAATCTCGGCTTTCATCTAGATGTTTAGTATAAATGTACACACATTCTCCATCTAATTATTGCTAACTTTCGTTATCTAGCTCCATTCCTATATGCATCTCTACCTCTCTAAGAAAGGGGATTACAAGACAAAGACTAAAAGCTTTATATATATATTTATATATTAAAAAGGTTACCAAATATTATTTACATCACTTAACTAGTGAGATCTCCTTTCTTTTCTCTCGCAGTTTCGGGTCCTACATCATCCCAATATTTAACTATCGTCGATTTATATTTATCTATCGTCGATGACATATTTTATACATCATCAAGCGACATATTTATATACTGGGCTGAATTCACTAATTCACCATCGGTAGATTTCGACACCTTTCAACAATTCGAGTATATTATATTCACGTGTCATCGGTTGTCACCATTTGTCAAAAAGTAACATCGCCGATATCCACAACTACCCTAAGGCTGTCATTTATCGTAGTTGTATTTAGTTCCCTTTACGTACGACGCATCCTGCCTCCTACTTGCTTTAACTTAGCATCGAGACCCTTCCGAACGCCCACGGTCGGGTTTCGCTGTGGGAAACCACGAAGTTGAAGAAGACCATAGCCTCTCTACAAACGCTCGCTGACTCATGATAAAGAATCGGAGATTGCCGCCGGTGTAAATACACGCCAAGTTTCCTCAATAATAATAAAATAATAATAATAGTAATTCTAATAAAAACACATCATTATTTAACAAACACTTATTATATATAATAATAAATTAATAATAACAATAGTTCTATATAAAATATATTATTATTTAACTAACACCAATTATTAAAGATTAAAAACGATATACATGGTAAAAAACCATATCACGAAAGAAGTAATAAATTAATAATATATAATATACGGTACATGCTCTCTAATCAATCTAAAGTTATACTTTCAGTGTCATCATGTTTATTCAATGCATACATTTAAATAATTAAACATGATCGAGATAGATAAACAAAGTTAATTAAATAAAAGATATATTGCCAAATAGATGAATGCATCATCCTCAAATCCTACGTGTTAACGATTCCTCCAATCGATAATCTTAATGTGATGCTAGCATAAAGTATGATTTAATACTTAATATCATCTCCCTTTTATTCATTATATCTATAAGAAACTTTGACTATTAATTACTAATTATTTTAATAAATATAAAATTATATCATTAGATTCGCTTTTGGAAAATAATTTACAATATTATTTATTATAATTCTTTAACCGTAATAACTGATATTCAAAAGCTTCACCTCAATATACAAAAACGTCAAATAAAAAACGATAGAAGTAGATAATTCTAGAAAAGAATTTAAGAATTAATAAGATGAAAAGCCGAAATAAACACAACCCTTATTATTATTATAGATATATGTCTTGATCAGTGTACTTGAACTACTAAAACACAAATATGATGGTAATTTCTTGACCTAAGATGGAATAGGTACTCTATTCGTTGAAAGTTATACCTGCACTTACGGTATATATGAAGCATGTTTGAAAACATGTGGTCCTCATACTCTTGCGGTGTTTGTTGTGCTTCTGGTATTAGTTTTGGTTTAACTATGTCCTTACTAATGTCATTCAGCTTCAATTCATTCGGCATATGACTATTGACCAAAAGCCAGCTATGAAGCAATTTGGCAATGTTGACACTGATGCTAAGACCTCCATGTACGTTAGCTACAACACACTGGTGAATATATGTTTCCTGGGGTTTGAATATAATTGTGTGATGAATGTATTTCATATCGTATGATTAAGTTTGAACATTTTGTGAATAACCCTACTACTATCTTAATTATGTCTATATATGTACTTGAAGAAGAGCTATCTGCATAAGCACATGTGGATTTATTACAAGTAACTTGAGATGCTCCTTCGCAGTATTATTTGCAGGTCTGCTTCTCGTCGTGCCAACAAAGATGATGAGTTTTTATTGAACATCAGGAAGTGAATCTGAAGTTCAACAACTGTGAAGAAAGGGAGGGGCCTCATCAGCGAAGATTCAAATTGCTTCAATATCTCAAAGGTCGACTGTCATACGCAAGGCTATGGGGTTGTACTAGAAAAATTCTACAAAGAGGCAAAGCATCGCCTTCCAGATTTTCTCTCCAGTATGTTGAGTTGAAGAGTCTGCCTGTATGTTGAGTTGTTGACTGTTGAATAACTAGTAACAATTGTGGGTAGTCTTAACAAATAATTAGAATTAGATATTTTTGGCATAGCAATTGACACAATCGAATATACGAATCAGCTACTCATATTTTAGTTTTGAATTGTTTCTAGCATTCGCATTTCCTTCTGGGTCATATTCTGAGTTGAATTCAATGTCAGGTTTAGTTCTCTAGATACTTGTTTTTTACAATCTGCAACACATTTCTACTCTCCATTTAATTCATTTTCCATACCTTCATATTTGTTTCTGTATATGAAATCTCCATTGAATGAGAATGAGTAGTATTCTCTGTTTTTTAGGCAGCAGGCTTTTTACAGCTGATTTTACTGTAATTTATGTATCATCCTGTAAATATGAATAACAAGATAACAATCGTGGTTATATTGGTCACTAAGACCAATATCGATTTATACCATCTAACTCGGTCTATGTGCTCATGCATGCGCCTCGGCCCTGCCCAGTTCATGCCTGTCATTTATTCCAAATGATTTAAAACTGGGCTTTATTTAAATAAAATTTACCACTATATTAAATTAAAAAAACTTTAAAAGAAAAAGAAAAGATTCACAATTACAAATAAAAAATAAAAGAAATTTACTTATGGAATTCTATCTTGAATTAAAAGAAACAAAACCTTAAACGAAAGAAAAATCATCAACCACAAAAAAAAATAGTAAGAAGACTCGAATCACATTATCGACTTTTTGCACTTATATTTACCAATTCATACTGTAACTTCAATTACAATTTACATAATATATAAAAATATTAGTGACCTTCTGCCTCGCCCTCAGCATTTAAATATCGCTCGAACCCCCTCAAAGACGGATCTGCGTGCATGACACATCAATTATAAAATGATAATTGTTTATTTTTAATATGCATGTTTCTAAAAAGTGTATTGTCATAACATTATATATTTATAATATTATAATATGATGATTTGTATTCGTGATTGAGATAAGTACATAGTTTGTTATTCCGATTTATCATATCCCAATATCCATCTACCATATATGATTATATGTTGTGTTTGTTAACCTTTATTTTTTCTATTGTCAATTTGTACACGAAACTATTTCATTGTAATTAGCATGAATTGTGTGGATCTTGTTAGCTTATGTTGATAATCATCCAAAACGGAAGGGGAAAAGTACATACTTTTCATGCTTGAATCCTGCATAATTTTGTATGGTTATGGCCTTGTGGGCTTATGGCAACCTAAAGCAATTTTAATCTTCAATCACATCAGGAAGACAACAAACACAAGGGAATGACACAAGTAGTAGGTCCTTTTTCAATGAGCAATTCACAATCTCACATGATTAGTTGCATGAAACCTCAAGAAATGCAACAAATTTTAAAGCAAAATCCTCACATGGCAATGCCTTTTGGGATACTCTTACTATACACATGCAAACATCACCATATTTTCTTTCCTTGATAAAAGATCGTTTCTTTAATTGAACATCAATCTATTCAATTTTCAATCAGTAATTTGATTTTATTTGGTTTTAATCACATCATCACATGCAGCTGCAGAAGAAATTCCAAAATAGATGAGTAAAGTTCTGATTGATTTTCTCCACGATATGTTCACGCCGATTCATGAGAATATTCTTTTATTTTGAAACGCAGAAGTACAAATGACGCACCCCTATATCATGCAGGACTGGACTTTGATCACACACCAATGACACCATCACCCTCTGTGTGGATCTTATCATCTTAAATATGTATTGGACGAAAAGGAGTTGTGCATTTCGATCCGACAATTTGTGGGGTTTAACTAAATCATGACGATTTAGGATTCAGATAACGAAATACTATCATATCTTGCTCACGTGAATCTGGAGCTCACTTAAAATGAAACTCAGACATTTTGATTCCAAAACTCAAAACTAAATTTTTAGGTCATGCCATATATTTATCACTAGACCATGTATATATGGATGACTATGTAGCTCTTTCTTAAATGGTCATTGACTCAATGCTACTTATTTGTTTTTGATTTTGTTTTAAATGTACAATATACTTTTGTATTATACAATCATACCAATATTTGTACGGAGTAATAAAAATGAAATATTATACGTCTTCAAGCCCTCAATGTTTCACTTCGATTGTACTATAATAATATCTCTGTCTTATAATAGTTTATTGTTAAAAATCAATACATTTTTTTTAAAACAAGTTGTCATACTTGAATTGGAAACAGGTCAGTAGCCAGTGCCAACTTGCTCATAGTGTGTGTTGAACTTTGAAGCCAATCATTTATTGGACAATCGAACTTAAAAAGCAATTTACTACTCGACGACCTAATCTATTGAAAGCTGTTTCCCTAAAATGATGTCATGAGCCTTGAATTGGATGTAACCCCAAAAAGCCAAAATCTTTAGCAGATTTCGTTAGATGTACTTGCCATATGCTCATTTTAATGGTTGGAAATTGATGTTCCAACAAAATACACCAACCATTTATTCCTTTAACCTACATTATTCATAATAAAGTTTTTCTAAAATATATCCCAAATTAAAAGTATAGATTAGTAAGATATGAATAAAAGAAAGTATTCCCTATAGTAAACACTTTCCTCTGAAATTTGATAATAATTCATTAACACATTTATCAAAATTAAAATAATGCCACCTCCATGAAAGCCGATCCCATGGCCTAAAACGAATTATCACAATGAAGTACACAAGCAAACTTAAAAACCCGATTGAATTATCTTTCAATTGGTTGATGTTTTCTAGAATCAAAAACTCGTCTGAATCGCACTAATTAACATTCCAATGGGATTTACTAATTTCATTTACTAACCCTCCCTCTCCCATCCACAACAAAACCATAGCTGCATGGATCAAAAAGAAACTAGAGTGTGATGTAACAATCAATTCAAGAATGAGGAGTGAGGACCATAATTTACAAGAAAGACAATGTAAAAGAGAAAAGGAAATAGTATGTGGATCCAGGGACGTAAACAAAACCGTGCAAGAGATGATGAAGGAATTGAAAGTGGAGGACCTAAAAATTGGACCTTTCACGCCTTAACTAGCCGCAACAATTTATCAGCTCATGTGTTCCCACCATTAGCGTGCGTAAACAGATTTTCAATGTTAACTTCCTTTTTATTGATGACCCCTCCTCTCAAATATATTATGCGCCACAAAAGTCATAAGAATTGTCACTGGTGGAATTAAGGAGTCGGAGAGGCAGGGTCGGTCCTGATATTTCGGGGACCTTGTGCAGGTAAAATAAAAGGGCCTTCGTATATAAACATTAATATTTTCAATTTTCACAATTTTAAAAATAAACTAAATATAATATTATAATACTACAAAATATGTTTCTTAGGAGGCATTGGTGGAAAACAAAATCATCATGATAGTATCCAATATCGATATCTTGGCTTATTTCTCGATGCATGGTTGTTCATCTTCATTGTTGAGCTGATAGGTTTTGATCAACTTTAATTTTGAGAAACTTCTGCGGATGCTTCTGATTTCTGAACACGATTAACAAAGATACATTAATAAATATTTAGGTTATGATGACACTTCTAACAGGCAATTCAAATTGGACCACTGTCATTGAAGCATCGGTGAAATTATTCTTGGAACTACCGGTTCGGCTCTCATTAAAATCAATATCGGATAGATATTATGAATAATTTTAAGTATCTGCAAATCTCTTAATTGTGTAGTTCAATGACTTTAACTTATCGAATCATATAAAATCCAAAAATACTTTCAAATATCTTTAATTGGTCGAATCTACATTTCAATGAAGCAATTGTCATATCTAGCGACTAAAAATAGACAATCCTAAAAGACTCACTCTCAGTTGTAGTGCCGTTCACGATCGTTTTTAAATGCAAAATTTGTTTTTTCCTAAATATAGAAACTTTGTTGTTTAGAAATATCAGGATCTATTCATATCAAATGTCTACAACTTTTCTAAGCGGTCTCGAACTTTCATGCTCAATCGTTTCTAAAATTTTCAAAAAATAACATAATATTTTTCCTTCTCATGGAGTGGTAATGTGCATAGTCTTATTTTACCTGCTTGTTTGCTTACATATTAATAAGCGAATATGTCATGCCAAATAATGTCGTACGAAGCTTAGAATTCAAAGTTCTCAATTGATGTAACGAACTTTTACGCCCGGCTTTTGATTTCAGCATCATCGGAGGGTATTTTCATTCTATCAAAAGTCGATGTCTCTTATTTGAGGAGGCCGAAATCTAATGACTTTTACACTTTTAATTACACATTTGGATAAGTGAATGTGCGGCGTTGTGAATCCAAATTTGCCTCTGTGTGATGAGCTTTGTGAAGATATAGGATCAAACCGTAAAGTTTGAAAAATGATGTAGTGTCTGCATTGGGGGCCAGGAGAGTGACGGTTTATAAGTAGGCTCCTAGTAGCCTTGGTAATGTGATTGACTCTTATGCAAACTACCATCCTTGGTAAAATCCGAAGTCGTGCGAGCCAACTTTTGCTTCCGGTCGAGTTCGATTGCACATTTCAAACTTAATCAGAATTTGATTTGGCATTCAAATCAGATATATATAGTAGTCCCTCAGTTTATTTTCATTAAAGATTGTTTAGTGCCTTAATACAGAGGCGTTTGCAGTTAGCGGCGACTTACATATTCTTTGAAGAAAATCGCATCGACATTGCAATGTCGGAAAAGAAAAGCCATAATATTCACTTTGAAATCTAGTTCTGTTAAGTTTGTTTTCTAGTGATACATCATGGCTTCGTAGGCGGGTTGTCGTCGATTCCGGCTTGTTGCTTGTGAAGAGATGGGTGGACCAGCTTTTTATCTGAGGAAGCGATCACTTCCCCAGTCTAACGTTTGGGAAGAATTCAGTCATTTTGGGAAGCGTCGGTGTGACTTGATCCGGTTTTAGTTTTGTTGAATCATTTGATTGTAATCTCGTTTCTTTTGTTTGATTGTAATACATTTCATTATAATTTCATTATGCATATTGTACATTATTTCTTTGCAAAATCTTGTTGTATAGTTAGGTTTTCCTATTAGTTCTGGCTTAAAAGCAGTGATTGGGCAGACTACTCTGGCAACAACTTTGCAATGGAATCAATTGATATGCCGATGGTGAATCTGCGTGATGCTAATATTGTTCTAGGTTGGTCGGTGTAATTAGATAGTGTTGATTGTCGAATGTTCGGCGTTAGTCCACGGGGAATTCTGTTCACTCACCTGTGTTCGATTATTGGTTCTTTGTCGGCGGTTGCCTCGGTGCCTTTAAATTAACCGGCGGATTCCTCCGACGCTGCGACCACGTCCACTTTACCTCCTCGGCCTCAGAATTTGTTCGGTCATCTGCGGGGAAAAATGACCAGCGAGAAGCCTCTCGTGTTTTCGGTCAATTTCCAAAAGGTGTGAGAACAAGTGATGTTTCTATCTGCCTTCTGGTTGAGGAACCTCTAGGTTCGAATGGTGTTTGGGTTTGGTTTGCAGGTCGGAGGCTCTGGAACATTCCGATTATTTGAGTCGCGGTGTTGTTAGAACATTTGTCGGATGAGTTGTATAAGCGATATATAAAACATATACGCTACTACAAAAGCTGATGTTAGAGACACTTGAGTTCAAGTATAGACTAGAGATGCGGGTTCAAAGGGTATTATTGGGAAGATTTACGGACTATAAATGGTGGATGAAAAATCGGTGAATGATCGGTTCGAGAGAACTTGGGGTTGTGCTGTGAGAGCTTGAGGGATGTGAAAGGAATGGGCTTGAGCAATGTTCAGATTCTTCACATTGAGGAGTACCACCATGGATAGACTTAGTATTTGGAAGCTAGCGAAGATTGCTTTCGACATGTTGCGATTATACATTACCGCTTGAGAATAGAAAACATTGGAAAATTTGGAATTGGCTGTTTGTCAACTCCTCTGCGGGGAGTCTAAGGTGAGGAATGTTGTGGGTCTTGAGGTCTTTCAGAAGAGAGAATGATTTACCTAAAGGAAATAAGTTTTAAGAAAAGCGGATTCGAACTTCTCGAGGGAATTCATGAGCTTTTTGATGGGTGTGTTACAATTGTAACAAAGCATTGGTCGTCCTTGAGGCGGCCAAGAGAAGTAACAATGAGGAAAAATGCCGAATGTGGTGCGAGATCGAGGGGGCAAGGGGTCAACATGGGCGCGATTTCGAGGTGAACTTTTGACACGAACCTTGAGAGTGGTGGATCGATGGGTGCTACTAGGCATGTTTGTTCGGTCAAAGATCAATTTGCTACTTTCAAGCCGGTTGCGATGGTGAGAAGATGTACATGGCGAATGTCTGACATTGAGGAAAGGAGCGTGGTCTTGAGGAAGAAGTCACATTGAAGAATGTTACTGGCTGTCTGAACAGGAAGAAGGAACAGTAATGCAGTTCTTTTACTTAGCAAACATGGTTTTAAACTTTGTGGTAATTCGACAAGTTGTACACTTTTTCCAAGTCGGGCATGTTCATGTTAAATGAGTAGCAAAGGTAAGATGTAATGATTCTGTAAACAAAGAGATGAATAAAAATAATATTGCACATGTTTGTGGTACTCTAATTTATAAGCATAGTAAGGTTAGGACATGAACTCTAATTCTTTCAGAAAGGAGACAGTCAGGGTGGTCCACATACTTCGTTGCTCGATAGAATTAAGTGTGAAAGCGTGTGTTGAAGCAAATCGGCCAGGCAGCATTCCAACCGTGGTTAGAAATAATAAGCCTCGTCTTGCTGATTCCTGATGGCGTGTGTGATATGAGCCCAGTTGATCGAAGGTGAAATAGGTACTTTAGCCTCCACCTTTGTAGATGATAGTACAAAATTTTGCTATGTATACTTGATGAAAGTAAAAATGAATGAATAAATTTGTTGCCGAAGAAGTTGAAAATCAACTTGAGAAAAGATAATTAAGTGACTGAGAGGTGGTGGTATGTCTGCGTTTGGTCATTTTATTTAAAATGGTATTATTCACGGTATTTTCCTCTATTCTCCTCAAAATCGGATAGTTGCCGAAGAAAAATGCGATCGTTGAAGAGATGATGAACGCATTTGATAAGTTCGAGAACACCGAGGAATGTGTGTGGGAGGCGTCTTGGCGACTAACCTCTTGGGCAAAATTCACCAAAATAAAATAGGATACTTATTTGAATTCTTCAAAGGGGTAGGAGGCACTGACACTGACATGTCTTGAGGTGTGGGGTGTTTGGCAAAGTCATGTTACCTCTCCTAAGCAGTGACTATTGTTCTCTAAGCAGTTGATGCAATTTTTATTGGATATGCTTTCAAATAAGTAATGCATATCGGTTTCAGCATTCATAAGAGTGACAATTCGCGAACAGAATACAATATTAAATTCGAATGTAATAGTTCTTTGAGCATTATCTTTCCGATGAAATCAATGAAAGTGCTGAGCATAAAAGGACATACACATGAACTGAGGGGTAGTGTCGATCTCGCTAATAGTGGTCAAGGTAAGGGTTGAGGAAGAGAACTTCGGCGTGGCCAAAGGGGCATCAATGAGAAGTCTTTTTGGTTACGATTTTGTAGCATTATAGCTACTTGAAGTGGAGGAACACTGTTTTTGAGAGGTGTCAGTTATTGATGGTCCGACTTTGGAAGGAAATTATCTGAAGTGAAAGTTGATTAATTTTAGAATCACACACTTGGGAATTAATTAAGTTCTTGCTTGGGATATGAAACTTGCTAAAAGTAATGGTTTTTAAGGAAAATGAAAGGCGATGGACGATAGATAAGTACAAAAGTGGAAGCCCAGTCTGTTTGTGGAATATAGATTGAACTATTTTGATGCCTCTCCATTGACAAGGATAACATCCGTGCAATTATCCTAGCAATTGCCTCAACTTCTTAATTTAGATGCGTCAAATGGATGTAAACTTGACGCCTTTAGCAATTAGTGAAGGGGTACATGTGGAACAACTTTGAGGGGTTTTATAGTTCCGGGTAAAAAGATAAGTATGTGAGCTTGCTCAAATCTTTGTATGGGTTAAAACAAGCTCTATTCTAATGTGGCATGGCTGACAGGCATTGCTTTGGTGGATTTAAAATCAATGTGAGTGTGAGCAAATGTGTGTTTATGTAAAAATCCTTTGAAAGGTATAATTCTGACAATCAAAGATGATTCAATCCGCAAAGGGTATGTTGAACTCAAGTTTGACATGAAGGACATGGACAACGGAATCTAGTGAGACAAAGTATTGTATGAGAACTTCTCGCAGTCAGTGTTAACCCAATCGCACTGTAATAAATTCTTGGAAATTGCGAGGAGAAATATCGACTCGGTGGATGAGCATGATGCCTCACGAAGGAGAATAAAGGGAAAGTGTGTCTCAGCAGGTATTCTCAAGTTGGGAGTCTCGTGTTCACATTGATTCTTCTTGGAGCCGGATATAGCTTATTAGGTAACAAATTGAGTAGATATCTGAGGAGTAATCCGGTGATAATTTGGAAAGCTATGATGTCAGTACTTAAGTACTGAGACATGCGGAATTCTGAGTTTTATGTGCGTTATCATTTGGCTGAGGGGTACCTGCGGATGCATTGGATCTCGATGCGGTGATTATTTTAAGTGGATATGTGTTCACTTTGGGCGGTCTGCAGTGTGTCGTGGAAGTCCAACAAGCGTTATTGCGGATCACGATGGAATTAAGTTCATTGCCTTAGACAAGTGTGGGAAAGAAGCCGAATGAGAGACAATTTCAGCATAGATATTGGGAATTAGGAAAAACGTGCGCCTCAATTTGCATTTCTTGTGACAATGAGTGCACGCGGTGGGAAGACGCGCGACCACTGCCACAATGGAGTCAGGACACACGTCGAGACATAATATATTAAATAGGTGTGGTTATCATTTGTTGATCATGTAGATCGAAGAACATGCTTGGGATCATTGACGAGGGGTTAAGAAAGAACTTGAATTAGTGAAAGGAATGGGATTGAAAACCCTTGAGAAAAAATCACCAGATGAACAACCCTACATGTTGGAGATCCCAGATTCGGGTTCAGGGAATGGCCTTTCATGTGTGTGTGCAGATTCTTATTGGGGGAAGTTTCCACTACATTCCCTAGATGAGAAGCTTGATGAGGTAAGGTTAAAAATATTGTATGCTTTTATTGATATATGAATCTCTGAAGGTATGGTTACTTCGAAATAATATGAAAGGAAATGCTAAATGACTAGTAAAGACGCTTTGAAGGGGTGCATTCTTGGCGACAACGAGAACAGGCTGGCGTGTCAGAGGCTAACCGGGCACTTGTAGTGAAGCGATCTGAGGTGAGATGGGGCACCTGTGAAAACATGCATAGGCATTTCTTGCCAAAAGCATATTCAGAACATCGTCTACTATGTCTGTTGATGAATGTAAGCAATGTACACAAAGGGAAGGTTCAAGGCCATGCCTACATCTCTCTGTGAGGGGAATGGAGTCATTGTTGCTATCACACCTGATTATGAGGTCAATCTTTTCAAATTTGTATCCACATGGGGGATATTAGTTTTTATTGTTTTGTTTGACAATTTATGAATATTCAGGCGTTGTGGTGCCCTCTCGTTTGTGTGTGATAGGCTTTGTAGATAAGTCAAACAGTAAAGTTTGAAATGATGTAAATTACATTGGACAAAGAGTGGCCAGAGTGACAGTTATAAATGGGCTGTTCCTGTGAAGCTATGTAATGTCAGATTGACACCTTGCAAAGAAACTCTCTGCAAATCCGAGAGTGTCGCAGTAACTTTTGCCTTTCGGTGGGGAGTTCGGTATTCAATCAATTTGATTTGGCATTCAAGTCAAATGGGGAGATTTTCCCAGTAAAGATGTTGGTGCACCTTAATGCAAGGCGTTTACAGTTGTGACGACCTACTTGTGAGAGAGAAAATCCGCCGATACTACCACCGTCGAGCTTTACCTGAAATCATTTTCAGACCTGCCATTATTTTGTTTTCACGAGGTGATCATGTGACTGTTAGCCGTGATCGATTCGGCATTCGTCGGTGGGTCATTTATCTGGGAAAGCGATGTTTCTCTCTAGTCGTCCTAGCTGGATTTGCAGGAAGAGATAGAATGTTTGAGACATGGAAGCTTGATCGGTTTTTGTTGAATCATTTGATTGTAATCTCGTTTTCTTTGTTTTTCCGGTGTAATCTAAATTCATTGTAATTTTAGTATGCATATTGTATTATTTCTTTGCAAAGTCTTGTTAATAGTTGGGTTTTTTCTATTAGTTCCACTACAAATTCTCTATCCCAGCCGAGTATTTGACAAGATTTCACAGGTAAATGAAGAAACATTATCAACTAATATTTTCCACCTTTAAAACTTGAAAATAGAGAATATATCTCGTTACTGTACCAAAAAACTTGGCTTTTACACAAGAATGTGCCGTATCACTAGAGCAAGATTTGAGTGCAACCGCATATACTGGTTCTTTCAATGTCTGCTTTGAACACCTTGATGTTTACCTTTCATGTTGGAAACCATTCTCTAATTTTCTTTTACCCTCTAACATCGAAAAGCATTAAGATCAAGCAATTTTAATGTATTTAACAATTCACAAAGTCAATCCGAAATTAACAAATACGCTTCAAAATCCTAAATACCGTACTCACAAGGACTATACTCTACGTTACACCACGACCCCATGTCACATCAAAATCCTTTGAATAATATTTTGCTTCCTTTATAGGTTTATTATAGAACTTCTAATATTAAGGCCTAAAGATATTAACTTTCATTTTGTATGCGCTGTGACTAAGATAATGAAGTATGAATTTCATGATTTTGGATCGTCTAATATGATCTCTGCAAAATTGTTAGGATCAAATTATGCGAGTCATCTGATAACTCCCAAAAAATTACCATTACTATCTTGATAAAGTTTTCATTGAAGACATACAAGCCATCAGTTTTTTCCTTCATAATTCTGTTGCAAATCATTATCAATAGTTTCATTTTTGACCTTAATCTTAGCTATTCGAAGGGGTTCATATTAGTCATGTTCAAAATATTTCCTTTTCAGAGAGTACACACAATGTCTCGATGTTCAAATCCCTAAATTTATTTCGAAAGCCAAAATTAAAATTTCTACTGGATTTGAACAACACAACAAAAACAAAATATTTTATCCAAAATATTTAAGAGTAAATCAATATTCGATCTCCCAATTTCTCCGTTATAATTTCTTTCATAATAACCATATTATTGAAAAATGCCCTAAGTTACTTTTTTACATCTAAAGGAAATACAAGGTTCAATTCTCTTTCCAATTCCTTCTCAGCTAAAATATCCCTTGTTTTATTATCAATATTTAGTTCTTGGATCTTATATTTTTAAAATAGGGTAAAATTGACTATCATTAACTAAATTTACACATGATTTCAATTGTCACATTATTCTCATTATCAAGTTCATTTAACATAATATTTTCATCCTTAAATTTTCATTTGATTCACTTGATTGTTCGTAACTACATTAATCATTTGAACTTTTGAAAAATTTATGAATATCTCCTTTTGTGATTCTAAGTTCATTTATAATTTTCTTTTTTTTTCTTTTTGACTTCAGTCAATGTTGTTTTCTTTGCTTAATTAATAATTTATAGAAATAAAGGAAGAATAATAAAAATATAAAGTATATTTAATTATATAAAATACTTATTAAAATATAAATAGAAACACACAAATAGAATTCTGATTTAAATGACTTAAGAAATAAAGGAATAATATCACTGATTATTTAAATCATGTGAGATTCAATCACCAATGGTATTGAACTTTATCAGGAAAATTCAAATTGATAGGAAATTTTTTTGAGGAAAATAATTAAATGGGAAATAGAAGTTTAATTAAAATTTAGGTTGGAAGGAGGAGTAGAGGGATTGGAAAACAACTTAAAAAAATTGGGAAATGGGAGATTAGAAGGTTTAATGGAATCATTAATTGATTGAGGAATTGATATTGTCTATTTAGGTTGGAAACTTGGGATATACAAGAGAATATTAATTGGGAATTTGAGATTTAGTCTGCTAGACTAATAATATAATCGCATATTGAGAACTTTGGAAGATTAATGAATTTATTAAAGCTATTGAATCTTGTGTAATGGATATGGTTAGATAATAAATGGGTGTGAATATTTGTAATGAACATCGATGTACGTATAATTAAAAAATTTAGGCCCTCTGTACTGTTATAGAACTGGGGCGTTACCCCTAGTAAATTTTGAAAAAATAAAATTTTGTTTTCATATTTCAATTCGTAAAATTATGTTATTCGCATCTTAATTTTCTTTTATTTGTATTTTCTCAAAACGAATATATCTTGCTCTTTTTCATCCATCTTGCGTCTAAAATAGAAGAGACAGTTAGCTAGCTTGACGAGAGCTCTAGCTTCTACCTCATCACTATATGCTGGCATGTGGCATCTAATATGAATCAATGTTCATATAGACGCTTGCTAGGTCTATGTATGACCCTTCGATCATGTCGGTGTCAGTTGCAAAATATTACATCCGTCTCAAAAATATCTTGTTTTATTATAATTGATTATTTATTTTATTATTAACTTAAGTTAAAACAATTTTAACTTTTGTTTAAGTAATATTAACATTTTAATTTGATTAATATTTTTCTCTATTCTTTGATAAAAACAGTATTATGTAACAAATTACTTTTGAATTAGATTAATTAAATTAAGGAAAGGAGTAGTATATCATTAGATTTTTTGGGTAAATAATATATCATTCGATTAGTTATTTTAAAAATGACCATTTTCTATCTCCAACATTAAATAACCATGATGCATTTAATTTAATCTAAAAAATTCGAGATATAATTAGTCGGGACCGGCTAGTGTGTAAGAAGGACTTGCCCCTAAGGAGTTGCTAACAACAAACAAGCACTACTCTCCTTGATGATCCTCATGTAAGCCTTCAAAGTTCAAACAACTTTACTTATCAATGGATGAAGTTTTTGTTAAAATCAACAAGCACTTGGGTATTAAGATTGACCATTTGGAAACGCTACTATTTATTCTTCAAACCTTTTGAGTGATTGTTCATCCTGACTCTTCTCACTTTCTGGTGATTATATAGTTTCACACTCCATTATTCCACTACTGAGTGGCTTGTATTCTCTCTCTATTTCCTCATACACAACCTTTGGGTGGGACTTGGATTGGGGCGACCACTATTCTGAGGTTGTTGAAATTGGTTTTATTAAATTCTTTACCAATATTTAGAATGATATGGCTCTAAAAAAAATATATCATATCGGGAGAGCATAAATAAATCAACTAACAAAGAGTATAGGGGTTCACCCAAATACCATTGGGTATCGAATTTATCAAAAAATAATTAAATTGATTAAAGGCAGATTAATCAAATTAATTACTTGGTCGGAAACCACTAAAAAAATGTCGGCATGGTGATTAGGGTTCTCGATTAAACACTAAATTCAAATCAAACCCACCGAGCGAGGGTTCCGAATAAAGTCCCTACAGTGTGTCAGTCAAACATAAGGGTTTCTAGATTAATTAACCACGTTGAACTCGAAATAGGATTCCGAGAGAAAATCACCCGCGTTAAATGTCAATTAAGGAAGTGGGACCGAAAGCTAATTTTTATTGATTGATTAAAACTCGATCAAGCGGGGCGTTAACGGTACGTGTGGCTCAAATAGAATCTCTGAGCCAAAGGTTCAAAATGAAATCGCGGATTTTATTGTTCAAAATCAGACTCCAGCGAGTTATGTGGTGCAAAATCAGAAATTTCTGAAGTTATGTGGTTAAAGTCACCGCTCTGAGGGGTCATGGTGCAATCAGCAGGCTCCAAAGGTCGGGTCAATATACCTAAAATACTTTGGCTGGAAAAATAGGAACACCAGCGTAAAAGGCGCCAAAATTCTTGGAAATGCCCAAAATTATCGACGGTCAGGATGCTGCCAGATTGACGGGCGAGATCGTGATCCTTTAATCAAACGACCAATCAGGATGCATTTTATAAATACCCCCATTTGACGTTGCATCTGATGTTCCACAATTCAACCAAAAACACCGTACCTCTGAAAATATAGATAATGATCTACGAAATTTCTCACAAGTTAAATCTTTAAACCGCGACAAAACACCACGTGGGTGTTGGAAAACAACCTCAAGGTGGCCCAAAAGCAGTAACAAAATTAAAAGATTATTCTTGAAATTAAAGTTATTCATGGCAAATAATTCTTTGAGTTGGCTTCCACAATCTTGAGTACGACATGGAAACATTGAATATTGAGGATTAATTTATGTAACCCCGATTATTCAAAAACTTAGATTAACACAGAGACAAAATCAGTGATTAATCAAATCCCAAAATATAGGAATAATGTTGAATTACTATGCTCCCAGATTTTAGGCAGGCTCACGTTGCTAAGACCGCATCCCAGTTGATTGGTATCATGGCCAAGTTTAGACGTTCCTTTTCGTCTTGATCGTCTACACAACAACTCTTTGTTAAAGACATGTGAAGTTGGTGACGGCTTCAAAGCAATGTTGAGTGAGGGCCATCTCACTAGTCCCAAGTGAGACTGATCTCTACTAAGTCCCGAGGTCAAATCATGACACTGCTAAGGCCGTTGTAGCGTAAGCAGAAGCGCGTTGCCCGTACTTATGATGTCACTCCATACTCTTTCGAGCTCTGATTATCTAATCGAGTGTAATATATCGAGGCCTTCAGTTACATCAGACAAAGCGGCCTCTCAAACCCCACGTAGTCCCTTGGTGAAACACTAAATCCAAAGATTCTACTCAGGTTGCCAGCTTATCCATTCACAATCCCTTGTGATTAGCAAAAAAGCGAGTCCAATAGCTGAAAAGCGTTCTGCGTATTAAGTCCATCAAGTTTAGCAGTAGACCGAGGAGGTTCAAGTCCAAGACCAAGATCGAGTCCATACACGACCAATCTACGGAATCACATTTGCTAAAGGCTCCCGGTTCGGGACCATATCAGTCAGGACCAATGCCAGGTATCGAGACGAGACAAATATCCGGCTCGTGGAGGCTTGTCAATCAAACTCAAATCAAATCAAATCAAGTCCATCAAGTAGATTGAGCTCAAGCCAAGTCAAGCTCAAGCTGAAATCAAATCAACTCAAGCTTAGCTCCGAAGAGACTAAATGTGGCTCTGAGAGCCAGTCGGCGTAAATAAATGGTCTTAAATGCTTAGGATCGTAGTTTGATCGATCCTCTTGATTGATAAAACACACATTATAGCCGAGGATTTTTCCCTATAGTAAGTTTAATTTTATCCCCCTATAAATAATAAAATTTGCTTCTAATTACAGCCATTATTGTAATCCTGTTGAATCTTTATAATATCAAAGACGATTTATTACAATTGTTTCACTCAATCTACTATCATAGGATTTCTAGCACCGAAGATTCTTTACATACCTTTCACAAGACAGTCTTACTAATACTCTCGGACTTTTTACATCAAGCGAAGAAGTAAAATTAGGCGATCGATCTTGTATTGGCTCATTTTTCGAATATTTGATACATTTTTTTATATTTAATTGAAATGATTCTAAAACATGAATTACACTCAGCTTGATTCTTTTAATTAATATTTTTATTTTTTGAATTGAAATACTTTGATCATGAATAACTTTTAAATAAGATGGCATTAAATACAAAAATGCTATGATTAAATATATTTTTTTTTAAAGATCATTAGTATAAAATTTTATAACTTACGACAGTTACTTTTGTGGATAATATTTGTTTTACTTTCTAGTATTTATTTCAAGTATACTTTTAATAGTAATATTGCTGAAATTATTGATAATATATTATTATTAATACATATTCAACAAAAATAATAATTTTATAAACAACTTCAATATATATGTCAAATTAGGTATGTGATAATATTTTTAGTAAAACATTAAGTAATATATTAACATAAAATTATATTATTCTGAAATAATCAATCAAATACAATTATGACGAATAGATAATTAATTTCAAAGATATGAAAGATCTTTCAATTAAAACATCTAAATCTAACATAAATTAAAGAAAAAATTTTACATGTCGCATAAATCATATTAACATGTTCTGAACCCTCTCGTTACTTAAATTGACTAAGGGAACACGTTATCTATAATGATAATATTAAAAATAAATTTGGAATTTAAACTGTATGTTTACTTTATGATTTTGTTACCACACAATAAAGTTGGAAGAGAATGAAAAATTTGCTAAATGGCTATATCAAATAGTTTGGGATATTAGGTGTGATTGAATTTTGTATATAGAGCTAGTAAAAATAATTTAGTGGGAATCTAATGCTGTATATGACTTTATCAGTTATTTGATGCTTGAAACTAAGATTGTGTGATGGTTAACATCTATTATTATGATTCAAGTTAATATGTCCATAATAATAATAGTGTGTGTGTATTATAATTATAATTATAATAATTCTAAAAGCATATAAAGATATGTTACATATTAATTTGTCGGATGCAAATTATTACTTGAAATATCCCACGAGCATTGACATTTATAATCAGGATTGAAAGAAAGATATATACTAATTGAGATGTAAATAGAGAGATGATTACAAGAAAGATATATACTAATTGAGATGTAAATAGAGAGATACACATATTACTTTAATAATTTGATGTCCTCTGACTAAATATATTGATAAACTGATCATCAATATAGTATCATCAAATTATTTATTTTTATATCGGTTAAATTGGTATAATTTAATTTTTTGTGGATGTCAATATATAAAATTCATATATGTGAAGAATTAATAACAATAATAATAATTCTACATCAAGCATATAATTATTTAATTAATATATATTATAATAATAATAACAATGGTTCTACGTAAATAATAATAATAAATAATAATAATAATAATAATAATATAAAATATTATGATTATTTAACTAATACCTATTACAATAATAATAAAATAGTCTATATACATAAAATATATTATTATTTAATAATAGTTAATTGCATTGAAATGTGAGTTATCAATTAAGATGTAAAATTATAATTAAAAGATGAATTTTTTTTGTGTCGAGTTTAGATTTTTAGAGAATGGTAAATTTTATTAATAATATGAAAGGAAAAACGGAAGAAATACAATCCTTATTCATATTTTTATATATGTTATTGATGTTAATGATTAGTGATCAGTTTTAATAGGAGCATGTTAATATAATTGATTTGAGTACCAATAATATTTTAGCATCAAAGCGTATATAAAGTTTAGTGGTGGTGCTGCCAAACATTTTTGCCTTCACTGTGTCGTCATTATAAATCCGATGAAATTTTAGATCAGACAAAAAAATTCAAGGTGAATATTGTATCTACATTGTCGTTTAGCTTAGACAAAGTTCAATGTGAGTATGAGGTAACTCTTGAACGAAATTATACTATAAATTAATCAGATTAAATTAAAGTATTGCTTTATGAAATGCTATCCTACACCATCATCATTAGCCTCCGAAAATGAAGTCTTTTCTGACACTAATAAATAAAATTAAAAATTATGTTAATCGTGCCATAAATTCTAACAAGTTAATCCATTAATTCCAAATTGTATGATAATAAGTTTGATAAATAAATCAAAGTTTTAACAGTGTGTGATAATTATAATTCGCTACAAGCTGTGGGTTACAATTATCAATATGACACTTTACACGACTACTACTAATTGGGCAATAAATTGGACGCCAACCTTGATTTTAATTGATCTTGTTGTCTGGTTGCTTTCTAAAGGATTGTCTGCTTGAGAATCGCCTGCTTTCCTTGAGCCATTGGCAAGTGTTAAGTAAGTAGGTGTGGTATCTGGTCCGGAGGTTGATCATGGAGTGGTTGAGAGAGAGAACAATGACACGCAGATGCAGTCCCGACCCAGCTAGGCGATGTCAGATTTGGAAGATAGTGATTATGCGAGAATATAGGAAATATTAGCAAGTAAGATTTTTAAAAGCGGAAATATGCTTAGTGGTGAGATGTTATATCGCAGTACAAAGGGAGTGTCATTAGTCTGAACTCTTAATGTGATTGCGCCCAGCTTGTCATGATGCGATCCCACACAACCTCGTGAAAGCACTTCTCGTTTGGAGCCCAAGTAATTGGTCATTACATTCAAAACTATATATATCATTTGCCTATTGAGGTTATCTGGGAAGGAAATGTGTGAAAGAAGTCCGCATGGATGGCTCATTGGATAGAAGCTCCAAGTGCCGTTAGGCGAGAACGCTTATTTATAAGTATCGCGATTAGACAAGAAGAGAATTGGAAAATTGCCGGTTGAGTGAACATGTCGATTCCATCATTTGTGGATATCGGACCACTAAACACGTGTCATTACCTCAAAATGGTGATCAAAACCCCAGTTATGAAGCCTATCAGGTACTTTTAAACACGATTGTACTTTATTAGCTTTCTCCTACTGTGTTGTTCTAATGCCTCCCTTTACGCAACCGATCTCCACGCCATTTAACCTCACAATTTTTCACTCCCCAGGACTGGCCCCAGCCACATACTTAATTTCCAAATGGCACAAAGTAGATCTTTCCCTATTCACAGGGATTAAGTTCATGCATGAATGTATCCACAAATGAGTTTTCTTCAATTTTGGGGTTCACATGTGAGTGGTACGATTTATAAGAGAGTGGTTGTAATAACTTAGTAGGATTGGACCGAGATTGTTCTCAGGTGTTCTCGAGGAAGGAGTTATCGACTTTTATTCAAGATACCCACTTCATGTTCTTAAAGATGATGGATAACTTTGCCAAATGCCCTTCATATTCTCATGAATCTGTTACTAATTTGTTGAATGCCCCTTCATATTCTCATGAATGGTGACTGAATTGGTTTGAAATTTGTTTAAGATCTTATGAAATATAGATTGTTAAAATTATCGTTTACGGTGTTGTTGAAGATACGGCATTCGAATGTCCTAATTTTAAATGTTCTTGGGCCACACCATTTTTAAAATGTCCATTATTTTAGTCTATGAGTTCATTGATAACTCAGTTCCTTGTTTACTAGTTTATGTGGTTGCGGATGTTTGGCGGTTAACAGGGAAACTTGAGCATCCTCAGCAAGAGTACCGCTCTCACTGAAGACTCGACTAGCCTATCATGGTAATGGATCTCGAGTACTTTTGCCTTTATGAGATTATGCACACTCTCGTTAGGCTGAGAGTTTACCATTATGGCTATCTCTCCCAGATCGTGATCCTTTTGCTAATCTTCGTTTACAGGACGTAGCTGGATGTGCGGAGAGTCGGTTGAGCGAATGTATTAGCGGAGCCACGGGAGGCGAAGATGATTTCAACGATCTAAAGCAGATTATGTAGGTCATCTTCCGGTACCCCAATAATGGCCTGCCGACCCATACCGTCAGCGATAGGGGTAAATCGGTGACAACTATTATTATCCGCGCGGTGCTTTTGCGGTCGAGGGTTCACAAAAGCGAAGGAACTGGCCAATTAGGTACTTTTTCTATTCCCGTTAGTAGCTATCCTTGAGGATCAAGTTTCAGGCCCACAGTGATCCATTGTATGGTAAGGTCATTTTAGCCTGGCGGATGGGTGCCGTTTATATAAGTCGATGTATTATGGGCCCGGTTTCACTTTGCCCCGCTTCATAGACGAGTTGTTGATAGCGGTTAATCGTGCCCCAGGGCAAATCCGCCCTAGTGGGTGGCTATCGATTACCATCTTCATAGTTCCTCACTCGTTACGTACAATTCATCCTTGAGCAAAGGGGTTTCAACACCGATGACTTTTAAGTTTTCATACATTAATTTGGGTAAATGCCATGTATACCACTTTACTGTTTACTTCGGGTATGGTTATAGAGAATATGATATAATTACGGTAACTCTCAAGGTTTCGGTGTGGAGGACCTGTTGTGTATGTCCACATTGATAATGCTCTCTTTCGTCGTGTGTTTTGTATAGCGGACGAACTTTGCCATGAAGGCATCCCTTGATCTGTTGGTATAGTCCCCATGAACTAGAAGCGAAACCATGTACTGATGTCCCCCTACGGTCCATTAAGCCCCATTTGAAAAAGCTTTTGTGTATATGTCGGGTCTGTTGGATGTTTTTGTCATTTTGTGGAACCATAAATGATTTATAGGGTTGCCACGTGCTATTGAATTGGGTGGCTTGGGGCAAGAGAAGCCTTTGGTAATGGAATCAGCGTTGTCTATGAGCGGCATTTTTGTTTTGCATTCTTTCCTTTGAGTAGCAGTTGGAATGAGTGCTTTCATTATTTCTTTATCCGGCCTTTCTTGTTGTAACCTCACGAGTAACTAAATCAACTTCGAAATTTATGAGCACACAATGAAGGTATTTGAGGAGGCGTGTTGGGCGCCTCGTAGTTATCGTGAGTTCCTATGAGGGACTTCAACTCACTGTGGATTCTAAAGCTTCAGGTATGATGGGTGTGAGATGGCGATCTCTTATCCCATCATTCTTGAAACTATAGTAGCTTTGCAACTAGCCTTTAATTTCAACCTGATATCTATTTGGGTAGGAGGTCATGTGGTTGTTCGTTAGGCGAGTTGTTTTAACCGAATCATGAATGAGGAGACATTGGTGTTATTCATGTTTGTTTCTTCAATCCCTTCTGACGGTATAACGATGATATAATCAAGCTATTTGTAAAAGTTCTGATTGTCAATGAGACTCTTCTAATTTTCAATTAGACTATAAATATTTGGGCGGCCAATGATGCTGGTCGATCTTTGTTGATATGGTTCTTCTAGGAGGATTACTGCGAAATCGCCACCATGAACCATTAGCGAGGTGTTAGACGTTGAAGTGAGTGTATACTGGGTCCGGGACTTGATCTGCCGTCGAACACGAGGTGTGGAAGGCCATGGATCACGATCCTGGAATCAACGATCAAGTTAGATTTGGAAGATAAGTGCAGGGAGAATATATAGAAAATGTGTAGTAAATTTGAATTAGTGGAAATGTATCTTAGTGGTGGTATTGTAAGCAGAAATTTCAGGGAGTGTCATGTTGACTGCTTGTTTGTCAAATCGATCATTATTCATGGAAGCTACTATCTTTTAGACTAGCATTTGGGTCCTCTTCGTTAAAGCCTTATATAATTCAATTAATTCCATGATAGTTTATATAGTAGTACTGCCATTTAAAAGATTATTCGTTAGTGCTCATTACGTTTTTCAATATCTTAAATTTATTTTTATTGATATTTTTGATTTCGATGTGAAATTTTGATCTTGAATGGCAATAATATACTCCTAAATTACTCATAATCAAATATTTGACTTGAATAACAATAATATAGGAAAACCCGAAAAAGACAAACAAGCTCAAGGTACTGTAATTCATTCTTCTAAATGCCAATTTAGCGTTTTGTACTTAATGGTCCTCCAACAATGCAAGTCTCTCAAAAGTACTAGAGGTACAAAATTAATTCCCTACAGTTGTCTAGTGGATGAGGGATTCCCTACCTTTATACAAGGAAAAAATAAAACAAAAAATAATAATTTAAAATTATATGTATAAATAATTGCAATAAGAAGTTGGATTTTCTCATCATCATCATTTGCCAAACAAAAAGATGTCATTTATTGCTATTCTTTAAAAACACACTCACTCTGTCACTCCCCCCCTACTTCTCTCCCCCTATTTCTTCACCTTGCCATACAAAAACAAAACAAGCAACCAAAATTATAATCACAAAATTCAAAAAAAAAATCACAAATTAAGAGAAAGAAATATGTTTGCAGCAGAGAATGGTTTGAAGGGTGACCCTAGATTGAAGTCTATTTCTGATGCCATAAGAGTTGTTCCACACTTCCCAAAGCCAGGTTTTTTTTCATGCTCTAAGTTTCAAGAACTCTTGAATTGTGTTCTAAGTAAATTGCATCATTTGCATGTTGTTGTTTTTTTGCAGGAATAATGTTCCAGGACATAACAACTTTGTTGCTAGATCACAAAGCCTTCAAGAATACTGTGGACATCTTTGTTGATCGTTACAAGGATATGAACATCTCTGTTGTTGCTGGTAAATTTGTCAATCTGCATTTTTTTCAGTTTTGTTCATGTACCCTCTTAAAGTTTATGTTTAATTATGTAGTTGTTGACCTTTAATAGTTATTATATTGTAGTATTCTGAATTGTTGGTGTGATTATTAATGGATGTTGGTTGGTATGTTTCTTGAAACAAAGTGGTGGGGTTTGAGTTTCATAATTTGTACATTTCTGTAGTTATGTACTTTAACATTTTTTATTTGAATTGACAAATGAAATACATTTATTGCATGTAAATGTTGTTAAAAAATGAAAATAAATAATTATTGCAGTGGTCCACCATAAATCTTAAAGATTTCGTTCATTACTGATAGCAACTACTCTTTTTTGTTTCTCTTCAATGCTTCTGACTGAACATCTCTGTTGTTGCTGGAGTTGAAGCCAGAGGGTTTATGTTTGGGACCCCAATTGCATTGGCTATTGGTGCTAAGTTTGTTCCTCTACGCAAGCCAAAGAAGCTGCCAGGTTTGGTCCAAGTTTTACATAATCACATGAACCATATGCGATATGGGGCAAAAAGCTAGATTATACCTTGATGGGGGGAAATTTTGTGCATGTTAAGATCTAGGAGTTAACGGGTGTATCAAAAAAATTATAGAAACTTAGGATGTAAGGATGAAAATTGCAAAGGTTAGCATCTATTGCACCCTTAAATGTGTCATTTCGTGAAATGTAGAGGCATACGTAGTATATTTGATGAGGAAGGTTTTCTCTCTATAAGTGACCGAGTAAGGCCCTAATCGCCCCCTTTGTTCTGTCATTTGGTGAAATGTAGAGGCATACATCATATATTTTACGAGGAAGGTTTTCTCTTATAAGTGACTGAGTAAGGCCCTATCACCCCTTAATTCTGTCATATGGTGAAATGTAGAGGCATACATCATACTACGTATATTTTATGAGGAAGGTTTTCTCTTATAAGTGACTGAGTAAGGCCCTATCGCCCCTTAATTCTGTCATATGGTAAAATGTAGAGGCATACATCATATATTACAAAGAAGGTTTTCTCTACATGAGTTATTTGAGTACAGGAACTACATTTTCATTTCTGAGAATAAAGTTTTCATATGGCTTCAATGACATCATTTAAAATTCTTAGAATAAGGTTTTTGAATTTTGTAAACAGTCAAGACAATCATTCTGTTTAGTGTTTTCTCTATGCTTATTAGAAAATATTTCCAAATGGGCAGGAGATGTTATCTCTGAAGCATACGAGCTTGAATATGGCAATGATCGCCTAGAAATGCATGTTGGAGCTGTGAATCTAGGAGAACGTGCCTTGATTATTGACGATCTTGTGGCAACAGGAGGAACTCTATCAGCATCCATAAAGCTTTTAGGTGGGATTTTCTGTTACTTTTCTCAATTTATATGTCAACATCAATTCAAATCTGTTTCAATGAATTAGTTGTCTAATTGAGGATGTGTACATTATGACCTTTCCTACTAGAACGTGCTGGTGCGGAGGTTGTTGAGTGTGCATGCGTTATTGGATTGCCTGAAGTTAAGGTATACATATTTATCTTGCAGCTGCCTTACTCCAATTTCATTATATGTTGAGGCTCAGCTATCACATTTATATTTTACAATACACACCATTCATTTCTGAAATTGCACTTGATCTTGTAACGGCTGTTATAGGTAATCTACAACTTTTAGAATAAGAATCAGATCATGGTCCTGGAAGCATAAACTGTTATATGATAATTGGATCTTTAATTTATCTCCTTTGGAGCTCCTCTATTGAGCCAAGAGTCTCCTCCTAACTTGCCAATACATTTAGGGGATATGTCTCTAATTTGCAAAAGAAGATTTACATTGTTACTATAGACAGATCAGTCAGATTTATTGAGGAAGTTGGTTCATTGTAGAGTTGAATCGTTCTTCTCGAAACAAGTGAATGTTATACCATTGACCTGATGGTAGAGATGCTGTATTTAGGTAGAAGAAGGATAAGACATTGGAGGTTATCGGTTAGTGAAAATCAACAAAGAAATATGAAATTTTCAACATGCTTCTTTCAAAGTGTCAATGGTGGTGCTTTAACATGAATTCTGGCTCTTGTGCAGGGACAGAACAGGCTAAATGGAAAACCACTATACATTCTTGTAGAACCTCGTCAATAAGCAACAATTTCTGGGTTTGCTTCCCATTTCTGGTATGGAGGCGAAGGATAAAACTACCTGGATACTGACAATTTACAAGTTCTGCTAGATATCGAGCGAACAATGAGACTCAACCAATAAGCTCATGGAGAGTGTCCACTGCGAAGACATATGTGCAGCGGTGTTTGACCGTTATATTGTAAGTGAGATGTCAGTTGTGGTTGCCTACCTTGGCCAAGTGAGCCAAATTCTTAATGTGCAGTTTTTCTCATGTGTAACAAGATTCGTAGTTTGGTATTCGTTGTTGTTGTATTAGTTCATCTACTTCTAAAGAATATTTTCAAGAGTCCTTGTTAAGAAAATGTCCTTCTGGAGCATGTATTATTACTAGCTATTGGACATCTGTTTTCTAATTAGAAGCACTTTTTTGCTAAGTTCATTCTAAATGAGGAATGCTTAGATCACCATACTTGACTTGAATATGTTCGATTTTCAAATTAACTACTTGAAAATACTTGCTAGAAAAACTTATAAAATCGAATTTCAATTCGAGTTGGCATTAAATAAGTTAAGTTAAATGGCAGAACATCTATCCAATTGTGACTTTTTATTCTTTTCATACCCACTCTTTGTTCAGTTTGTTTCCCTTTTCACCTTGTTCTTTTATTACTACTCTTTCCGTCTCAAATTGATCATTTAGTAAAAATATTATTATTTTGTTATATTTGATCGTTCTTTCGATGGCTTTTTACGTTATTGCAGGTTAAAAAAAATTATTGTCTTATTCTTATTTTCATTGTAATTTTTACATGTTTTTTGCATTGAGTTCAAAATAATTTTTTATTATTTTCCTAATATTCTTGTTTTCATTGATTAATATTTTTACTCTCTTGCTTTGAAAATAATGTGACAAATTATTTTCTTAATAAAATAATTTTGAGCTAAATAATCCATTAAATTGAGACGGAATGAATATATCTTACAAGATTGTCAAAGATTCAAAGTGCTAAAGAACTAAAGTGAAGGTAAATAAATGGTCTGCATTTCTTAGCGGGTGTAAGCTCTAAATCTCTCATGAGGTGGCTTGTGAGAGTGTTTAAAATAAAATACAGTCCTTATTAAGCCAACATTATCGAGGCAGCGGCGCTGAGGTCGTTTTAATATATAGAATTATGTTACCTAAATGGCTTATCAAAAGCCCTATAAAAGGTGAAAATGAGTTTAGGTCCACATTAGGGTTTAGAGCCTTTTCACATCTCCAAGCCCAATCTTCTTCTCCCTCTAATTTTTTTTCCTCATTCAAAAATTTATCTGGAAAAAAAATATTCAACCGTAAAACCCTAAACCCTAGTCGATTTTCCCCAATTTTTTGTTCATCTTCTTTATCTGTAACATTTTTTATACAATTATATGTGTTTATATATATATATATATAAATATATATGTATGTGTGTGTGTGTGTGTGTTTGCATGATTTCATTGTTTTTACTGATGTTTGGGTTACTTTTGGCAGTTGATTGATTTATTGAATTTTTAATGTTTTTTTAAAATTTAAGTAATGTAGGTTTAAGTAGTGTTAAAGGTGTTATTTTTATGATTTATAGGGATTTTAGATGTTAGTGCTAAGTTATGTGTTTTGGTTTGTGATGGTGTTAGTATATTTTGGGAAGTGAGGTATAAACCAAACCAAATCGAGGCTTATTCCACTAAGTGGTGGGGTCGGCTATATGAATACAAGCTCTCCAATCAGCTGTGTGTTGGGTCATCCGTTTTGTTAAGCCCATAAGGTGCTTCCATATAGTCTTGGTGTCTATTCCGATATCTTCTATAATTCTCCTGAAGAGTCGAAAAAAGAATTGTGTCCATGACCTATATTAGTTCGTTTAAATTGTATGATGCTCATTTCTAATATTAGTTAGTGTTAAATTATATGAAAAGTTTGTTAGTTGCTTACATTTATACATTTTCTGTTATTTATTTGCACTTCCTATATAGTAGATGCAACTTGTTAATTCCTGACCATACTTCTAAATACCATAATCCATGTGCTCCTGATCCATCCAATTGTTTCTCTATGTTGTGCTCTGTGCAAGAACTGTTTTTTGGTATTTATCTTCGATTATATCCTTTTGGCTTCCTAGTTTTAGGTGTCGTCCAATGGGTACCCTCCCTAATACTAATGATTTTTCCAATTCAGGCCAGCTGCTTAATAAACGGAGGCAGAAGTCCGTTGTTTGGGATTACTTTACTCGTTAAACAACTCCTGAGGGTACCATCAGGACTGTATGTAAACAGTATAAAAGGTCGTTTGCATATATCACTGGCTCAAAATTAGCAGGTACTAGCCACCTCAAGTGACACATTGCATTGGATACATGCCCAGCCAACAGACATCGTAAGCAGGAAAATAATATGCCGCCTATTGATACACCAGATGGTAAAACAAATATCTCTGCCGATGTCTCTGATCGAGCTAGAAAGCGCTGCAGGGCCACTCCTGGATTTGTAGGCCTCATTTTCGACCAGGACCGTTGCAACCATGATATTGCAAGAATGATAATACGACATGATTATCCACTTCATATAGTTGAAGATATGAGCTTTATTAATTTTGTAAGGAGCCTTCAGCCTCAGTTTAATTCGGTGAGTGTCAGTACAATAGAGGAGCACATTGAGGGCGTCTACTTGAGAACAAAACAAAGCCTCTCAAACTTGCTTGCTGAAATTCCTGGCCGAATTAGTCTGACTCTGGACTTGTTGGTTTCTGATCAAAGCTTAGGCTATGTTTTCCTAACAGGGCACTTTGTCG
Source organism: Lithospermum erythrorhizon (assembly GCA_019722365.1). Taxonomy (NCBI): domain Eukaryota; kingdom Viridiplantae; phylum Streptophyta; class Magnoliopsida; order Boraginales; family Boraginaceae; genus Lithospermum; species Lithospermum erythrorhizon. The sequence goes on along the minus strand of JADFUC010000758.1, from coordinate 1,254,675 downwards.
ATTGTGATTGGAAATTGCAGAGACGGATGCTGAATGTTATCATTTTACCATATCCTGATTCAGAAGTTGCCTTCAATCATATTAAATGTCTGCTTGCCCCAGTTGGAATTGTGAGAACAAGCTATTTACTCTAACTCTTGACAATCCCTTCATCAATGATTCTGTAAAAGAGAATTTGAGAGGTTTGATGTCAATAAACAACCAACTTATTCTCAATGGTCAGCTTATTCTCAGTAGTTGCTATGTTCGTACCTTTTGTGATCTTGCCCAAGATGCTCTAATGACGTGCAGAGTAATTGTGGAAAAGTGTATTATATGTAAAAACTTCTGGAGTTCATGAGAAGAAGTTCATGCAATTAAAAAAACAGCTTCAAGTCCCCATCATGAAAAATCTAATCCTTGATGACCTCACAAAGTGGGATACCACTTATCATATGTTGATGGCGGCTTCTGAATTGAAGGAAGTATTCTCTTGTTTGGACACTTCAGATCCTGATTATACATTGACTCTTTCAATGGAAGAGTGGAAACAAGTGGAGATTCTGTGTCTATACTTGAGTCATTTTTATGATGCAGTAAACATTTTAACTGGACCAGTGTACCCTACATCCAATATATTCTTTGATAAAGTGTGGAAAATCCAGCTTGGTTAGTGCATGGACATGAGCCAAGATCTTTGGTGTGTGCAATAAGGAAACACTGTTGGAGAAGTTTAGAGAAGGAATTGGAGGGACTGGCAGCCTATTTTTAGCTACTGCAGTTATGATGGATCCTAGGTTCAAGATGAAGCTCGTTGAATTCAGCTTTAACAGGGTATATGGGGCTGATGCTGAGACGTGGATCAAGATTGTTGATGAGGGAGTGCACGAACTTTTCCTTGAGTATGTTGTCCAGTCACTTCCTCCGCCAACATTCATTGAAGACCCGCTTGAATCTGTTGAAAGGACAGACATGGCTCAAGATGAGAGTTTTCTCTCAACCTTTAGCTGGTCTCTCAATTTGATGTATACCATTGGCGACAACCAACATATGAAGTCGGAGTTGGATCAATATCTGGAGGAATCTCTTCTCCCTACAGTTGCAAGATTTCGATGTTTTGGAGTTAATTGGAGAATCAATAAATCCAAGTACCCTACTCTATCCAAAATGGCATCAGACATATTGTGCATACCAGTCTCAACGGTCTCCCCAGATTCAGTGTTCGATACTGGAAACCGAAAAATTGATAGCTATCGAGGTTCATTGCACCCGAAGACTCATCAAGCCCTTGTCTGCTTAAAGGATTGGCTTCAGTATGAAACATCAGAATCCTTATCAAAAACTCCATCTCCCATTGTTAAGAAGGAAAATGAATACTAGGTCATATTTTGGTATCTTGTAGGTTATTCATTTGTTTCTCTGAAGCTTTATAAATAGTTATTACTCCATATTTTTCATAAAAAATCATTGCAATGAATCACTTTCTTGGTCTGGCATTTTTACTTCACTAGTTGAACAGGGCGAAGCACTGCATAGCTGTTTCTTCTTCGGTTGTAATTAGTAAAAATCTTATCTTATATAGATGAGCTTCTTGATTTCTGCAGTTGTATATTTAACCAGCATGTCAATGCTTCATTTGTAAGAACCCAGATTATGATGTCAGATATCAAATCTTTATAAAGTCCCATGTTTCTTAATCAATTGTTGGACTAGAAATTCAAGATTTTCCACTATGGCATTTTCACGCTCAATGCACCGTTTTTACTATTCACAAACAGAGTCATCAATATATTGTATCTTAGAAAAGTGCAAGAGCATGAAGCAACTGAAACTGATTCATTCAATAACAATACTTGAAGGGCTAATGTCACAACCCAATGTTTACTCCAAGATTATATCCTTTTGTTGCACTCATGAAGCAGGTGACATGAGATATGCTCGGTGTGTGCTTGAATCAATTCCTGAACCGAACATATTTGTTTGGAACACTATGATCAAGGGATATTCACGGATAAACTCTACAGAAAATATGATTCGTATGTATAAGGAAATGCTGAGGAGTAGTATAAAACTGGATAATTATACATTTCCATTTTTGCTTAAAGGGTTTACTTGTGAAGTTGATTTAGATTGTGGGAAAGGGGTACATGCTCATGTATGTAAGTTTGGGTTCGACTCGAATGAGTATGTTAATCATATGTTGATTCATATGTATTGTTTGTGCGGTCAACTAGATATAGCTCGTGGAGTTTTTGAATTGAGCTCAAAGAGTGATGTGATTTTTTGGAATGAAATGATTTCAGCCTACAATCGAAGGAGATGTTTTGAAGAATCCAGAAAGCTTTTTTATGCAATGGAGAAAAATCAAGTGCTGCCCACTTCAGTTACCCTTGTTTCAGTGTTGTCAGCTTGTGCAGAACTGAAGGATTTATACACTGGCCGGAGGATTCATCAGTACATCAATGACTGCAGAGTCGAGTCAAGCTTGAGTTTGGAGAATGCTCTGATAAATTTATATGTGACTTGTGGAGAGATGGGTGTTGCAGTTAATATATTCGCGAGTTTGAGGAACAGAGATGCAGTATCCTGGACAATAATTGTAAAAGGGTTTGTGAGATCTGCACAACTTGACTTAGCTCGAGAATATTTTTATCTGATGCCTGAGAGGGACTGTGTTTCCTGGACAGCAATGATAGATGGATACATCAAAGCAAACCGGTTTAAAGAAGTACTAGAACTTTTCCGAGAGATGCAAGCTGCCAATGTAAAGCCTGATAAGTACACTATGGTTAGTATACTCTCAGCTTGTGCACATCTAGGAGCACTAGAACTTGGGGAGTGGATAAAAGCTTACATGGACAAGAACAGCATTATATATGATGTTCACCTGAGGAATGCCCTGATTGACATGTACTTTAAATGTGGGAGTGTGGAGAACGCGCTAGAAGTTTTTAGAAAGATGGTCCTAAAGGATAAATTCACTTGGACCGGTATGATTGTTGGTCTCGCCATTAATGGCCATGGAAAGGAGGCTCTCAGTATGTTCTCGAAGATGTTGGAAGCTTCAGAAATGCCTGATGAAATAACTTACATCGGTGTTCTTTCTGCTTGTACTCATTCTGGTTTGGTAAATGAAGGCAGAATGTTCTTTGCTAGAATGATCGTTGATCATGATATTAAACCTAATGTAGCACATTATGGGTGCATGGTCGATTTACTTGGTCGAGCTGGAAAATTGATGGAAGCTTATGAAGTCGTAAAGAATATGCCAATCAAACCAAACTCAATTGTATGGGGATCTCTTCTCAGTGCCTGTAGAGTTCAGAAAAATGTGGATATGGCTGAAACGGTAGCAAAAAGGCTACTTCAGTTAGAGCCAGATAATGGGTCTGCCTACATTCTCTTGTGCAATATATATGCAACTTGCAAGAGATGGAATAGTCTACACGAAGTGCGTAACTTGATGATGGTCAAGGGGATCAAGAAGATACCAGGTTGCAGTTTGATAGAGATGAATGGTATGGTTCATGAATTTGTAGCTGGTGATCAATCTCATTCGCAATCGAAAGAAATATACCTTAAATTAGAGGAGATGATGAAAGATCTAAAGCATGCTGGGTATCTTCCCGACACTTCAGAGGTACTTCTCGACACCGGGGAAGAAGAAAGAGTGAATGCTCTTAGTAGACACAGTGAGAGGTTGGCTATTGCTTTTGCACTTATTAGTTCAGGTCCTGAAGTCACAATTAGGATAGTGAAAAACCTTAGGATATGTATTGATTGTCACCATGTAGCAAAGTTAGTATCCAAAATTTATGACAGGAAACTTGTTATTAGAGATCAAACAAGATTTCACCATTTCAAGAATGGGTTGTGTTCTTGTAAAGATTATTGGTGAAATTTGAATAATTTTACCATGAAATTTAGTTCCGTTTTCACTCTGTTTGGTTTGGAGGAAAGTAAAACAAGTAATTAATATTCGAAAGTTTTGTTTCAAAATCCAGAAAACATCAATTAAAATAAATTTTGATGTAATATAACAAACAAAATTGAGATTTATCTCATTAGACAAGACTGGTTATATGAATACTACAGCTACATTCAACTTTATATTGAGTCATATCTTCCATTAATCCATACAACATCTACATAACTAATCATTTCTAACAGTAAAAGAAAAAATACTCCAGTAATAGCCAGTGCATCAAAACCAAGTCAATATGCATAAGTTAATTAGACAATAGCTCCAGTGGTGTCATAAGTTAAACTAGGGTAAATTAACACAACTGACTGCAACCAACATCTAGCATTTACAAAATTAGTAGTTTTCACTTCAAAAGCGAATACACCACAAACTCCCAACAATTTATGGCTTCTAAGGAAACAGAAGTGATGATAAACATTCCGAGCTCCTTATTTTGCCTTCTTTGCCTGTTTCCCTTTCTGATTAGGCTGAGCACGTTTCTTTGATGTCTTCCCCATAGCTTTCCTTTTCTGTTTTATGTCAACGATTTCCTGGCTTCCGTCATCATCGTCTTCATCAGTTCCATCCTCGCCACTGAAGTCCTCGCTTTCACTACCACTTTCCTTCAACTTCCTCACTGCGGGAGTTTTCTTCCTGGTAGTTCTCTTTGTTAGACCGTTATCATCTTTGGTTTCCTTTAGGTTGTCACGGCCATTATCATGCACATCCTCATCTTTTGCACTTCTCGTCATTTTTCCTTTTGCAGAAGCCATGTTCTTATTAGTACTTCTCTTTCTTTGCTTTGCTTCATTGTTATCCCCTATTGCATCACCTTCTGGCTCATCAAGATCGTTACCATTCTCATTAATTTTGTCATTCTTTTTACTTGTTTTACTAGCTGTTCTGGTAGTTTGGTTTCCAATAATCTTTTGCAACTCTGGAACGTAGGCTGTTGTCTGAAACAAAAAGGGCATTCACATCACTTAAATCAGTCTATAAAACTGAAGTCACAATGAGTGAAGAGAAACATACCCTGCCACCAGCATTGATAAATTCAATCTTTTTACCTGCCAGAGACGTAAATTTCGTCAATGCAACTTATACAAAAAAAATAATAAAGTCATGTATGGAGTATAAAAATAGTTCATATCTAAAGAAAGAAACACATGAGCTAAACACAAACTAAATGCATTTAGGGAGAAGAAACAGATGACTTCAACACACAGTAAATAATTTAGATATGTAGTGTGAAACTCCAGCATCAGCCAATGCAGATGAGATATGACCAAATAGTGGTAAAATGATCACATTCATCAGCTAATATAATCAAGAGACTCAATGTTCAATACAACTTTCAGTCGTGGCAGTTATTGGATAGAGGACTCTTGAACAAATAACCATGAACTACATAGTAGCTAGGTCAGATGCCAACCATCAATCAAAGCCTTTCCAGGCTTCTTTTCTCGATCATGGAAGATCCAATTACTAGGGAACTGATTACTATCTGCCCCAACCTGAACTGCTTTTTTGGCAACCTGTAGAATGAAGCATTCTGTTAAGATGACCAGAAATAGTAAAAACTATCTTACCATCAAGTTTTCCAGGTTTTTTCCCCCATCGTAGATGGAACAACCATAATTCAGGGAAGCGGTTGACGTCAGCATCAACTTCAAGCGCAACCTTTGTAACCTAAACTTATAATCTTGATAACTAGCACATGAATGTGGCCTTTCAAGAAATCACAATCATAAAAAAGTCTATTAGCTTTCTATGCCAATTGGTGACTGACCTCGTTAATACTCTTGAGCAGTGTATTGCAACTTTCTTCAGGCATATTGGAAGCAATTTGCTGAGGATGAATTCTCGCCTGTTGAAACAGAAAACTAAATCAATGCATAGAAGCAGAATGCTCTCCTATCAGATAATATGATAAGCCTGCATATGAATACATTAACATTAACATGCCCCGAGGTAGTGTAATGAGCCATTTTGATATATTCTCTTATATCCAAGAGCCAGAGAAAATAAGATCTTGACTCCATAGGATATGGAGAAAAGCTTGTATATGAATGTTAAGGAAAAAGTTTCATGGAAGCAAACACATCGTCTTAAAATTTTATCCAATAGGAAGCATCAGTTACCTTAAAAGAAACAATATATTTTCGTTTTAACATGCATAATGCTCAAGACAATATATATGAAGAATTGATAGATATGTTAGTACATGATATGAAAAGATAAAAAAAATTAACTGACTAATCATGATATCTTAGAATGTGAAAGCTAAAAGAGTAAATATCACGAACTTGATAAAGTACTTCATCAGCCATCCAATTTCCAATTCCAGAAATGAAACTCTGCAGAAGGAAATACCATACAGAGTTAAGTCTTGAACTGAGATAAATAGAAATCCCTTATGTATCTCTAAGAAGAGAGCCAGCCCTCAGTGTTGTGGGCAGATAAATTAAAGACGCCATTACCTAGCATGACCATGCATAGATCTTCTGACCCAATAACTGATACAAAATAATTATCTAAGCTAAAGAAGACTTATAGATATGTTTTCTAGGGTTATCAACAATATAGATTAGTATCACCATGACCAGAGCGGACTACTGATAATTGTATGCAATGGTAAAAAGATCGACATAAATAGAAAAATAACCCTCCAGTAGCTTTAGGCTAAAAGAATAAATTTTTATTAACCACATACTAGACATTTTTCGGAATCTCCATGGAAATGAATCATGAGAAGTTAACCTGGTCAAGTAAGAGTGCTTTTATGCCGGTATTCTTTTTTCTTAAGGAGCTATAGAACTCATCAGTTGTCATAGGCTCGAACAGAGCATCTGGACCAAGCTCGGATATAGGAGGTACTAATCTCGGCTATGAAACAATAACAAAGAAGGATATCATGAAGATAATTGATGAAGAACACTAGAAAGTTCTGAAAATGATAAGCCACAAGTAATGATTGTGTACATTGTCAAGCAACCGGACTTTAGCAAATCGCCTCTTATCAGTGAATGAAAATTCCAAGCCATCGCTTAACTGCGAAAATATAAGAGCGGTAAAAGAAAAATTAAAGAGCTGTGGCAGCACTGAGATTACTTCATGTGATTAAGATATTGATTGCATAACCCTCCACAAAACAAAATTGATGAAGTTTACTTGAAAGATCCTATATGACTCTCAATCCCATGACTCAAATAATAATCAGTTAACTCATGAACTCTGTAAACATGTAACGAATAAAAGGAAAAACAAGATATGTTGCGAGCTATACTGATGGCACCAACTAATATATCACCAAAAGATTAATAAACTTATGAATCACTAGCTAGCGGTTGGAAGTTGGAACAAACAGCTACATGCAGATAGAAGTAGACTGACAATTTATTATCAATTTTCATCTCTATTTCAATAACGCTATTGGATAAGATTTCTGAAATATAACAAACCACGTAAACAATACAGCCTCCAAATTGAGAAGTTGAGGATATAGCCATGATCATTATACTTCAATATATTCATAGAATTGAAGAAATATAAGAACCCTGCTATTGAATGCTCTTCTTTTTCCTTTTCCAATTTATAGTAGAAAGTAAAAGATGAAGTCGACTTACAAGGGCCATTCCAAATTTCAAAAAAGGAAGTCGGGGATATTAAATTGATGTCGTGATGAGATATATAGATTATTACCTCAACGAAAAACTTGGAATATTTGGAAGGCCATTCATCCGTGTCCTTTACTGCAGCTCTAAATGACACAAGGAAACATGGTATGATGATCATTTAAATCCGGATAAGGCATCAGTAGCAAAACTCTTGGCCAAATATTAGTGAATGTGTAATGAAAAGAAAGTTTCCATGTTCTATAGAGTCAAATATGTTACATTCTATGGCTCATGAATATAATTGAATAAATCAAAATAGTTCATTACACTACCTACACTTCTTATATATTGTGAAATAGTCGATAGTATTTACACTTCACTCTTAGGGTCAATTCGGAAACGGGTTCCTTGTTATCACAGGGGTAAAGCTGAGTACTATTCGACCCCCCTTACATTGCTTACGCAGGAGCCTCTTGCATTGGGACATGTTGATGTTGTTTCATGAAAACAGAAGACCAAACTTGTACAACACAACTGGCATACCTCCTCAAATACTATGTAATTCACCTCATTCAGTTTCTTTTTTGGTAACAATAAAGAACAACACTTTCAAAGGAATTTGATTATTATTTTTTCTGATAGGAAATTATAAAGGAATTTACCTTTTATACGTTGTCATAGCAACTCCCTTGATATACACAGCGCCAGCCATTCCTAAAAACAATTAAATGACCATAAGTCAAACAAATTAGACCTGCCACAAGAAGTCCTCCCAATAACATTGTTATCGACATTCACCAACTGAGTAAAAACTCAACACAGTCCACTTTCGCCTGTTTGTGCTCATCTTTATTACCCGTACGTTTCCCCGTGTATACATTTGGGTGTTCTTACTTCATTAAGAATCATAACTAAGACAATAGAGTGCCTCGACGATAAATATTTAATCAATAACAAAAATCAGAACATGCACCATTAACTTGCAGAAATTCATTATTGCAAGCCACCTGCACATATATTTTGAAAACTAGACACTTGACAAAAAATAGTTAATTTGGCCATTGAAAATCAAACTCGACAATGTTTTTGATACGGAAGTTGTATACACTCACTGAAACAACAATGTGGGAACCGTAATTATACCAAATTGGAAAGTACAAAAAGGAGGGGAATCGGGCTTGGATTCAAATTATATCTTTGACTGAAATCTAAGTCAATTAAGTCCACAAAGCTCATTAATTTTGATCATTAAAAATCAAACTGAACAATCTTTATTGGGTCACAATTACTAAACACTCATTGAAACAACAACTGGGGAACAATAATTAGACCAAATTGGCGAGTAGGAAAAGGAGGACAATGGAGCTGGACCCACATTATACTTTTGACTCAGATCAAAGCTACATGTCAATTAAAGTCACAATTTTTATATATCAGTATATCACCATAGAAAATCAAATAAGACAATCTTTTTGGGACAAAATCACTATGCACTCACTAAAACAACAATAATTCTGTAAGAGTAATTATACAAAATTGGACAATGTTTTTGGGACAAAATTACTATACAGTATACAGTATACACTGACTAAAACAACAACAATACTCCCTCTTGCACATAGAAACTACTCAAAAATTACATTGAAACAATAGTCTTCCCTAATAAACACGCTTCGAAATCTAAAAAAATACCAAATTGGAAAGTAGGGAAGTAGTAAATATACCAAATTGGAAAGTAGGGAAGGGGGGAGAATCGAGTTGAAGCCACATATTTTTCCCCTTACGATGAGCTGAAACAATAGTCTTCCCTAATAAACACGCTTCGAAATCTTGAGGTGATACGCCGTGGATCACTTTGGAATCAACGGCTATGATTGCTTTCACTATCTTCTTCCCCACACAGTGCTCCTCCACCGCCCTACGCGCCACCTCCACCTCCGGCAGCTCCGGCATTGCTATGCTACACTTTTCACTGCTTCAAGGGGGGGGGGGGTCCACTATTCGAAGCCCACAAAGTAGGGGAAATGCCAAAATTACCACAATTTTTAATAAATTTGCATTTTATAACATTTATTCGTTTTTTTGGGACAAAAATAAATTAAACAAATTGGATATTGTATATATATTTGGTAGATATTAATTAAATATCACTAATCACTCATCATCATCACTAATTACTATTACTAAAACATATATAAAATCGCTGACAAGAAATTGCTTTTTCTATTGCTCAAAATTATTAATTACTAAATTACCGTTTCTATCTAAAAAATCTAAAAGCTGTAGCCTAATAATTTAACTACTACTCTCTCAATTTTTTTATTTAACGTTGTGATATCGAACAGAATTTAACTATCAATTATTCTTAAATTATTAAATTATATGTTCAAAAATTATAAAGAAAAATAATACTAATTATATAACTTTATATATACAAATAATAAGTAATTAGAAAGAATTGGCTAAAGCCATTCTAGCATACGAAAACTTCAAATAAAAAAACGCTAAGAGTCATACTTATACTGCATATACGTAGCATAAGTTAATCAATGCCACACACGCATTCGCTCAAGGATTTATACATCATATACCCGCACACATATTTTATAATTGTCGCAGATCCCACTTTTTAATTAACTTTCTTTATTTATTCCTATTGACAAGAATGATTCAAATGAATGCATTGAATAACACAATTATTTTTGCTTAATTTTGCATGTATAACTTTCATGATTCAAGAATTTACCTCATATATTATATATTATTACTTTATTACTCATTTCATTAATATGATTTTCTCATCATATATCATTTCTTCTTTACTATTTAATAATCGCTATATTAAATAATAATATATTTTATAGAACTATCATATTATTATTATAATAGTGTTAGTTAAATAATCATATATTTTTTGTAGAATTATAATTATTATATAGAAATATTATTATTATTATTATATAGAAATGTTGTTATTAATATTATCATATGTATTAGTTAAATAACTATATGTTTGAGTATTATTATTTAAATTCATGCATATATAAATTTTATATATTGGAATCACAAAACTTTAAATTATACTCCCTCCAATTCAAAATCATTGTCTTTCTCACATAACGAGGTGAATTTTTAATCTTCAATTACTCTTTTAAAAGATTAATACAATTATATAAATTTTATATTTTAAAATAAATTTAATAATCGACACAAAATTCAATTTCAAAAAAGTCAAACGACAATTATTCTGAATTAGAGGGAGTACTTTTTAAATCATACTAATTTAACCGACATAAAATCAAATAATTCGATAATACTATATCATTTATCAATTACTAATATATTTAACAAAGCCGACATCACATTATTAAAGTAATATTTATATCTCTACTAAGACTTCTAAGCCAGATATTATCTCTACGAAGACAGATTTATTGTAATTTTTATATTATATTTAAAAGAAGCTTATTTCACATCAAAGATTCCTTCAGACAATAAAAATATTAATTAGAAAAAACTTCAAATGAGTATAAGTTTTTACACTATTTTAAAATGATTTCGAATTAAACATAAAAATGTATCAAATATTTGAGAACGACAGATCTCGGCAGACGTGACGTCTCCTTTACTGGGCTTAATCAAGAAAAGTGAAACAAATTGTACTATCACGTAATTTCTGCTGCCCTCAACTTTTTATATCTTATCCTGCACCCGCTTGTACTTTTCCCTGACAACCCTTACGTATTCTCTCCTTCTCGTCTAAAGACCCCCAATTCTGACCTAATTTTCACTAAAATACATCACAGAAAATGACTATATTTACCCTAGAACTGTCATTAAATTTAAACGATTACATTACCCTTAACCATATAAGATAAGAACTAAAAGATAAGTGACACATTTTAAATCGCCATATCAAAGGCTTTTCGCCTGTGACTCTTAAACTATCGCGAATTTTCTATTCCCCGAATCCTTCATTCTTTGCCTGCAGCCTCGAAATTTTCTTTTGTCCGAATACCCCCTAGACCTAATTTTTTCACTAAAATATATACCGAAACGACTATATTACTCCCCTAAACACATAGTAAAATAATTATGTTATCCTTATATTATACCACAGGAGACAAAATATTAAACGACTACAAGTAATTTACATTAAAACGATCTATTTTATCCCTAACACTACACTCAAAGATTAAAAACACATTTTAAATATTTTACATAATTAAAATAAATCCTCACTAATTTATTTTTTAACACACCCCACCCATTACCCCTATCCCCTACCCCTACCCCTACCCCCATCACTACTACCCCCTTAACACAAGTTTCAATTCTATCTACGATCAGATCCTTTATGAACCCCCTACTACACGTACACGAGCCGAGATCAAAGCGTAGAAGCTTCCTGGCAAAGCTTCAAACAAATAGAAGCTTCCATCTTCCGTTGCATCAAACCACAAAAAACAAAGTGCCCATGTATCTATTTGAATGCATCAACATTAATAAACAACCCCAATCATGAAAGGACTAAGCTTATGACGTCTTTGATTCTGGCTAGATGTTTCCGACATATTTCGATGCTCGACGCTGAAGACTAGTTGGCGAAAAGGACTAAGCTGCTAGAGAATAGATCTTCCATATCCCAAGAAACCAGGGAAGTGATGTTAAAGTGGAAAACTAACAATATCAATCTTGAAATTCAAGAAAGGCATGGGGTCTAGGTCCGCCTGGGACTCAAATGCTGATGTCTTTAACATCGATTCCGAGTTAGTGGAGGATGGAGACCTGCCTGAAGACGTCTTAAATGATAGTTGTTGGCTCAGGTGATCGTACTATAAGATTATGTAGGAGAAGGGTAGGCCATATTATCGTTTGTAGTTATGGCCTATTAGACAATCCCTTCATTCTAGATGATCAAGTATGTTAGGTTCCACAATAAAAAAGGGCTGGTACAAATAAAATCGCCTCTAACAAACATTAATAGAGAGTATTTCAAGAGCCTCCCCAATATTTGTATATATATTTTATTAACTTATATGATGAAAAAATGAATTGAACCCAAATATTTGTATAGATATGTTATTAACTTATATGAAAACATTCGAGAGCAAACATAGAATATGACGACATCGGTCGAAATCAACGCCTATAATAAGATGGATCGAAGCCTCGAACTCAATTTTAAAGATTCTATTCAATTAGGATAATATGAAATCGAGTTCGAACTTAATTTTAGTATTCGATTAGAAATTCAATATTATAGCAATGCACTTGGAGATTATTCGATCTAATCACAAAGATATTATAGTAATTAAAATGATGCAATTTAGGATTATTTGTTCTCATCACAAAGACATAATAGCAGTTGAATATATCTCAAACCACAATAGCATTTCAATATAATTCACAGCAATGCAGTTTATACAATAGAATGAACATGGCACACAAACAATGTACCTCAAGATGGGCAATAATCTCCAATCAATAACACATGATAAGCACATATCACATTTCACGATCCACAATACATTGTTGATGATTCGACGTAATAGAACACGAGGTACCAATAATTGTTTCAAACGACATGTGAAAACAGCTAATTAAAATGATTGTAGCTCTGTAGTTCACACTAAGACGTGCATATTAATGTAGCAGGACATTGCATTTCAGTAAATTACAAGTGAGTTTTCATACAGCAGCTCATCAATACGGAGACATTGACTAATCAAAAGGTGATTGGAATAGCGATCGATGAGTCAACCTTGCCGACCATCTTGTGGAGTTTCAAGCGTGCAAGATGTGTCTTCACTTGGAGTAGGAGTGTCCTTCAACAACGCCTTCTTGACGGGGCTACCTGTATGTAGCAAGAATTAATTATAATTGCACAAGTAGTGTAATCCAGCAAGCATATAGAACTCAATTCATAAAATGAAACACTATTAGTTATTAAGAAAGCGTTGCATGGACGGACCAGTCTTAATGGTAACACTTTCTAGTTGACGCTTGAGAGGAGATATCTCAATGGCGCCTTCAGTGATGTTGTCAGTCTTGCTGGGAGTCAACTCAACAGGTAAAACATTAGTGGGGGTATAGAGCGATCCAGTATCGATTTCTGGAGAAACAGTATCATCGAAGTATGTAACCAGAGTCTTTTCTATGCATCAGATCGCCTGTTGTAAGTGCGACGGAGCAGCACAAGATAAATCTTGTCATGGAACTCTACCCTCACAGGTTCAAGGTCATATTCAACACCCTGCACAACGAACATGAGTGATGTAAAAGAGTGAATAAGACAATTGTAAAACAGCATAAAAGACATTAGTGTTTCGACAAAGTCAGAATTGGAGTACCTTGAGAACAAAGGTCTTCAACTGCGTTGCAGTGCAGTTTAAGATCTGTTCGGCCACCATCTCTATCACACCAGCAGTGACACGCCCACTGTGATCATATGCATCCACTGAAACTCGAGGCCTATAAATAAAAAAGATAATGTCGAATTTGCTGGAAAATAACAATGATTAATGAGAATGGAAACACATCAGGGAATGGTTACCTAATCGTTGACATGACATCTTTATCACAAAGCAAGCAATGGTATTCGACACCTGCTTCCGCATTGACCTTGGTGAAACAGTTACCACACCCTATATAGTATAGGCGTTTGCTCTCCCGGGGTCAGCTGAAGGAACGAACGGGTCCAAAAGTCTCCACACTACGGTACCAATAAGAACAAGTTAGCTTAAAAGGATTAAACAAATTAAAGTCATTCAAATGCGCACACATCAAAATACTCGTAAACACACCTGGTCGCCCGTTTGGATCTCACCAACGGAATACTTTCTAACAATGTTGCGATCAACAAGATCCTTGGCAAATGCAATAGAGTAGTCATCTAGTAGAGCGGGTAATTCCATCTCACGAACCGTGTCAAACCTATTAGGTATAATTAAATTTTTGTCACAAATTGCTTGAAAATAATACACAGTCAACAACAATATATTTGATAATACATAAACATACCAGGATTTAAGTGCAGAGACATCACATAGCGGAGGATCAACGGTTAAAGGAGCTAGACTTGTTTGCAGATAGAGACGCTCCTAAAAGGGTGTCGATTTCATAAGAAATTACATTAAAAAACGAAGATACTTAAAAGAGTGCAGGTGCAGCTAATTGAAGAGTAAGGTATGTCATGAATATAACCTCGATACAACTTAGTTTTAAGCCTTTTGGCAACCACAACGGAAAAGGAGGCAGCAGCTGCTGTGAGAATAGGGCCGTAGTGTTCAACCATCTGATCCCAAATGCTGAGAGTTATCGGTTTTCGCCTGTGAACGAGGTAAGACTTATAAATTAGAATATAGAACTTGCAGAAACCATGCATCGATTGACACCTCTGAATGTTGGCGGCAAATACACGCGGGGGCCCACACCCCCTCTTAGCTCCAGAGATGACGCTATCCATTACACCTCTGTAATGCTCCACACGTACTTTGTCCTGGTTGTTTAGGAAATATGCAAGTCGCATAGACTCGATCTTAATATACATGTCAACAACGTATTGTTGGAGGAGTCGTCCAAAGCGCAACAGATACGAGGTATTTCCAGGCCGCTGCTGCAACTTATAAGCATAATATTGTCTGCAACTGGATCGCTTGTTGGTACGGGTGAAACGAGTATTGTCACCAAGAGAACCTTGCTTGTAGCGCTTTTTAGATTGATTATAAGCTGCAACAAAAAGAAACAGATAATGTTACATTAAGGTAGTAATTTTGAGGACTACATAAAGCATGAAGTAAGTCATATTATTAACGAAGAGTATCATAAATAACCTACATAGGCAGTTAGTAAGTTGAATTATTAAATTAAACTGCCATAACTAACACAAGTATTCAAGATTAGGCCTGACCTGCATTTTCACGCTGCAACACATCGTAGAAGGAGCCCATTTGTGACGGGTCAACAGGATAAGACCCCAAGCCACGGAGCAATGCAGATTCATCCAGAATAGATCCAACGGTAGGTATATTACCATGCCACCCCGGTTCCCCCGCTGGAAACATTAATACATATTGCAGCGGATCATAGCATGAATAGTAACATTGTATGTTGTGGCTATGTCCAGATTGAGCATAGACACGTATATCACGATCATACGTCATCGCTGCAGAGCACCCTTCATTTTCTATCCACACCCCAACAACTTCTTTAGAGGAAGGTCATTAATATACCCTTTGGTCAATGGTAGAATCGGTCCTGATCACAATGTAGTAGTGGTCTAGATCCTCGAGTATAGACAAATTTTTCAGAAATAGGGAATATGGATTTGGCTCCATCACCTCAACCAAACATGCAACGATTGCACATGAGCACCTAAAGAGAAGATAATCAAGTGTATGGTACGAAGGAAGTGCAATACCACGGTGGTGGAGCAGTAACAAATATAGTTGGTGAATACAATAGTCTAGAAAGATAGAAGAGCAACAATGCAAAATACCACATAATGATCAAGCAGCAAAAAAGAATGCACACAAAATCACAACATAAAGACCGCAAGACTCCAAATAAGGAGAGAAAGAGAGATACAATCAAAACACAATAATTACATATCAAAATATATAATTGCCCCAAATACAAGGTAAAGGTTGCAAAAGAAATGTTTGATTGTAAACATTGCAAGAAACTTCAAAATAGTAGGAAAACAAAATCAACCAAAACCAAGGAACAAAATTAACTAAAGTCAAGGAGTAGCAAACCTCGCTCAACAGGTACCGGCAACAAACGATTATAACAACGCAACAATGCAACAAACGAGTATTATGTATATATTTGTTATATACGGCAAACTATATTAAGAAAAGATAAAGTTGAGATAATCATTTAGCGGTTGAGCTAGCACTTTCAAGTCTCAACTCTCATGAAGTAAGGGTTCGAATGGAAGGAAATTGAGAATTATTGTAATATAAACTATAAATAAAAGAAGATAAGTTAGATTGATTGGTATTTTTTTATCGAAAATATGAAAAATGTTAAGTAGCGTAATTTTTAATAAAAGATGGTATAAATTCAATTTTATTGAACGAATATTTTATTTTTAGTAATTTTCCAGCCAAACTCTAACAAAAAATTACTATTTTTTTAATACTAGCATATAAAGTTTAACCATCAAGAAATTTAAGGTTAAAAATCATCGGGTCCTATAAAAATTTGTTATTCGATCAAATCGAACATTCAATTTCGAATAGATCAATTTTATGAGGAATAATTATTTGTCTATTCTTTATGTATATTATTTATGATGATGTAAGTAGATCGTTCAAAAACATACATGTTTATTGACTGTTCATGTTCCTAAATAAATCAAGTTATAAATAAAAAATAATTAACCTAATATATTATACTACTCAAAACTATTACTTCTGTTCTTAAAAGACTAATTAATTTACTTTTCTGGTGGTCAAAATTACATAAATGAATTTTGTTGTCTTAATTGATGTACGTAGTTTTGCTTGGAATTAAAATTATCATGTTAATAATAAAATATTTAAAAATATTGTATTCTTACAAAATTATTATACAACATGTATAAGAATATTTTATTTCAATATTTATTATTTTAAAATAATAATAAACCGAGCAATAAAATTGATTTGATATTATTTGTTATCTACTTTTATTTTAATATTGAATTGTATTATAAATAAATGGAGTAATAAAATCATTACTGAACTAAGTATGAACTACTCTCTAAGTAAAAAAGGGCGAAAAATATTTTCAAGACCCTATTTATATAGAGTCTTGTTCAAAATATTTTCAAGACCCCATTTGTATAGGGCTTTGCTCAAAATACTTACCGATCCTGTATTTGATACGACAAGTTATTTTATTTTTTACAAAAAAATTGTTGATTTTATGAAATATGTAGTTGTTTTCTGTTGTGTTTTGAAAGTTTGGTGTGTGAAAATATAGATATTCTTAGACATAACATATATAAATTGAGATTATCCAAATAGATTTGTATGCACGCTATTCAATACCACAGGTCACAGCCACTCAAGTTGTTGGTTCCACTAGTCTCTCTGGCTGTCTTCAACCAGCAAGAGATGGACAAAAGCATCTTTGGGATGTTAGCTAATCAGTCCATTGCATATTTGCAGCTCATGCATCTCATTCCTTACCATTATCATCATGCTCATGTGCCCACTATTTATCAATTATTTGTAGGTGACACTCTTAAACACATAGATCTACCAAATATCTAATCATTTGGGAAAAAAGATACTAGTACATCTTACACACAAATTGCCTAACTGTTTGGAGAGATCCAACAAACTTTTGCAGCTAATTTGTGATGATTATTTTAAAACAGTCAAAACTATTAGTAGATGATTAGATATATTTTATAACAACAATCAAACTCCTATGAATTGATCATAATTTTTTAAAATGGTTTTGACATTGCACCTAGTTTAACATTCTACTTGTAACTCCAAAGAATAATGATTTGATCTTCGAAACATTTTTACACTTCAATAATTAACTTAGATTCTATTTTTGTAGAATATCCTAAAATGGGTCTTAGTTAATATTACGGGCCACTGCCTCTAAAAGCATCGTTAGCACTAATTTTTCAATTTTTCATACCGTAACTGACTATAAATACGCTTGCTTGTATTTTTATAATATTTTATAAAAAATATATCAATAAAAAATATATTTTAAATTCTTTCCACTAAATATTATAAAGCACAAACAAAAATCTATTAATCAAAGCTTCAACTACAAAAAAATAAAAACAAATGCTGAGCAATCTTTTGCGACTAAGTAGTATACATAACACTTGGCGAATTTTGATTTCATTGAATTTTTAATTAATGATTTTGAAGTTTTCGTATATGTTGAATAATATTTGGTGAAAATATTTTCAATATTGTTTATTGTTAATATGATCATTTTAATTTAAATGAGAGGTATGTATGTTAATTAAGGACACATGATTTTTTTGTTAATTTTAATTATTTAAAATTAAACTGCATAATTTCTTAAGAAGGATGGAGTATTTTTATTTTTCATTTCAGCTTAAATCACTTAATTTCGAAAACAACGTGTTGTTATTATATCGAGGGGCTTGGAACAGTTCACATTTTTGTGATACTCCATGTCATATTTTATTTAAAATATCGCACTTGTAATAATATTAAACAGGTAAAACATACAACAATATTACATAATATGGAGTATAAACTATAAACACAACACTTCTTCATTAGGGATAAACATATAAACATCAACTTATACTCTTATAGTATAAGATCGACTATAGGTATGGTAAAAAAAAGCATGTAAATCATCATATTAAGGGTCTTGAGGTTCCTATCACAATGATTCTTTTCGAAAGATATGAATCATGGACAAGGCCTCAATCGATCGTGACTTAATTTTATTTTAAACTATTTCCAATACAAATTTCGCCACTCGCATCACTCAAACTCATACCGCACAAAAAATCTACGATACTATTCTCCGTCTCAATTTAAGCCGATCACTAAGTGAAAATTTCTCTTTCATTATAAAATGATCGTTTTACTACCAATGAACATTCCGTGATCAAGTTTGTATTGTCTCATAATATTCTTTTTCTATTTGGCCGATATCCTTTCTCTCTTCAAAATCAGATACAATCAATTATTTTAATAAAGATTTTTCTTTTTAAATGATCAAATAAATTGAGATGGCGAAGTATCATTTAAGACCTGGGCAAGTAAATGGGCTTCATTTCTTTCATGCTAAAGATGAAAAGTTATTACTACAATGATTGAATCAAGATCTAGTTACAACTTTACAAGTACTTCTAGAAGTGAATGGGCTTCCACATCAAGAGCAAATGATGATCCAACCAACGTTCTTGGGAAACTGTAACCATCCTGATTGGTTGCAACTTGAAATGAGAATTAATTCCTATCTTATCATGACAATTTAAAACTGTAAAAGGAAAAGATCCAAAAAGATAAGGTAAAAATAAGCCTAACATGGAAATAATTGATTCCTCTGCCCATAATAACAATCAATTAATACATGCGTCAACCTTACTCTATCGTTCACCTTTTATGCCAAAATAAATATCATTGCCTCATTTCTTCCTTTTGATCAACCGACACAAAATTTATCTAGATTTTGACTCCGGATCTACCTCTATCTTCATATGCCTCGTGTAGATTTGTACGTTACTTTTTTTAATCCAAAATAATTGAATTTTCATATATCAAGATAAATTTTTAATCTTCAATTACTTTTTAATTATATTATTAAAAAATTATTACATGAAAAGATTTTAAAAGCATTTAATCCAATTATATAACTTTTATATTTTTAAAAATAATGAATAATTAATAATCAATACAAAATTCACTCAAAAAAAGTCAAACGAAATTGCTTTTGACAAGGCAGCTTAGTTAATATCTTTCGATTTACTAGTTGTTCTTCATAATTCGAGTCATTTTAATATACTTTCGAACTTGATTTTAAGTCGAGCATATTTATAATTTGTAAATTTGGATGTAACATATCCCGAACCGAATTATTTATTAACTACTATAGTTAGATCATTCTTACCTTATAATAAACATGAAATAAAATTTACAATTAATGAAAGCAAGGAAAATAGAGAGACATCAAATAAAATAAGAATCCACAACCTTCATTTTTTCATAAATAACCTCTTATTTACTATTCTCTCCATTTCAAATTACTTGATCACATATAAAAAAAATCTTATTCATTTTACTTAATCGTTTACTTTTTCAATACAACTTTTTACTTTAAACTTTTAAAAAGATTTCAATATCATTATTTTGTCTCCTAATATTCTTATTTTCATTGGTTGTAATTTTATCTCTCCTTGAAAATAATAAAATAAATTAGTAATTTAATAAAGTACTTTTAAACTACGTGATCAAGTAATTAGGAACGGAGTGAGTATAATTTAGTTATTAATAACTCAAAATTAAAAATAATTGTATAACTAAAAATTGTAAATGCGAAACTTTTCCTTATATTTATACCAAGAGTCGAATATACACGAGGATATTTCCATGTTTTCTTTCATGCCACATTGTTTAAAAATTTATTTACCATTAATTACATCATAACTACTCATAAAATCCTCAATATAACACCTCAAATGAAATTATGAAAAATAAATTAACCTCACAAACATGAAGGGGCCAAATATGGTGAGTCACCACTACTGAACCTAATTACCCCCCAAAAGAATATAAATATATCCTCATTAGCATATATACCTTCAAAACCCTTTACAAAGCCCCCCCTCCACTTCCCTTAACATAGTTGGTTTTTTCGAGGCGGAGGAAGGTGGTTTTAGCGTTTTCCGGCGATGGAAATGGTGATGATTTCGGATCTGGCGACGGAGATTTTGATTCCTGTATGTGGAGTAATTGGAATATTGTTTTCTTTGGTGCAATGGTATTTGGTATCGAATGTGAGTTTGAGTGCAGATCGTGAAGGTGGTGTGAGTAATGGGAAAAATGGGTTTATTGATTCGTTGATTGAGGAGGAAGAGGGGATTAATGATCATAGCGTTGTTGCTAAATGTGCTGACATTCAGAATGCTATTTCTGAAGGTATAAAGTTTGGATTTTTTGGATTATTAAATTGTTGGTATTTATATAAAGTTTGAATCTTTGGGATAATTAAATTGTTGGTATTTATATAAAGTTTGAATATTTGAGCTAATATGTATTGGTATAAAGTTTGAATCTTTGGGATAGTTTATTGTTTGAATTGTTGGTATTGGTAGAAAATTTGAATCTTTGGGCTAATTTCTGTGTTTGAATTGGTGGTGTTAGTATAAAGTTTGAATTGTTGAGCTAATATGTGTTTTTTGTGTTTGAATAGTTGGTGTTGGTATAGTTTGTGAAATGTTTATGGGGTATTGTTTTTTGTTTTGGTTTGTGAAATGTTTGAGGTTGTTTTGTTTCAAGATGATACTTTTGTTGTCTAGTTCAATTTTTAATCGTAGAAATTATCGAATTTTGTTCCAAAAAGATTGTCTAGTTTCAGTTTTAATGGTAAAAAGTAATAAACTTTGTAGTCTACTGGGCTCATATAACTTTGATTTGAATTAAAAATTATCACGTTAATAGTAAATATGAGTTTTTGATATATTCAATTTATGCAAATTTAGTGATTTACTGTTTTTATGATGTGTATTGACTGGAAAGTGGATAATTAGTTTGCTCATATTAAGTTAATTCATGGAGACTTTTGTATTTGAATGTTGAGAATTAATCTTTTTCGTTGGAATAGAGGACATTTCGATGTCTAACTTGTAAAAATTACATCCTGTGAATGAAGAAACAGAAGTCCCGATGATTGGCATCTAGTTTGAAATAAAAGAGATAGCAAAGTGATATTTCGAAACTTAAGGTTTACATTGTAATTTTACCTTTACATGTGAAAGGTTAAAGCTGTAAATATGAAATTCATTATAAAAGAAAAAAATTCAATCTATTTGATATAATTATAAGCAAGAATAGCTGGCTATCTGCTATAATAGTGAAGAAGCGTTTTCTGGGATTTTTGAAACTAAAAGCAAAAGAAAAACCTTTACTATTGGATGTGTCTTTATAATTAACTTTATGGGTTAAAGATGTAGCTGAGATTTGAGGGTTTTGTGTCTTAAGTGTTGCATAAAGATACCATAATGATGGGTGGGGGAACAGTGCTGTTCTGGTACAGTGATTTCAATATTGAGCTGGCACTAACTATAGATTTGGATTTAGAAATGTTTATTTTTGGATCCACCTCTCTTCTGGGGCATGCCATATACTGTATAATATTGTCATTGGGAGTTTTAAACTTGTGATCCTTGATTTGGGAAGATCGAAAGTTAATATATGCATATAGTACATAGTCATGTTAACCAAAAATATAAAATATAGTGCCTAATACTCTCAATAAAGTTTGCTTGCTTTAGGTCACTGATGAGGATTAATTTATTATGGAAAATATGTGGTGCATGTGATCATAGATGCATGAAAATAACATATTAAAATGTGCAGAGGTGTCATGCTAGACTCTTTGTCTTTTAACCCTTGTATAATTGTAAGGAGACATAATTGCATAGAAAGTTGTCTATTGTTCTAACAGTTAATGTATTTTAAGGTGAAATGATCAGGTTTATGGTGGGAGCAGGGATCTACTTTTTTAAGTACTATTTGTATTTGTTAGTTTTAGTAAACTAAGGTATAATTGTCTGATAAATATTAAAACCACGCACATTGGAAGGACCAGTACCGCATGTATTATGTGGAAAAATAATACATTGTCATTCTAACATGTTCCGGTGTTGAAGCCGGTGTACTCTTATTTGCTGGTTTCTTTTGTAAGCAGGACCTATATTGGAGAAATAACAACCATTGACAGAACTTAAATTGGAGAGCTAATGACAACTTTCTACTTCTTATTATCACTGACTTTCACATACTTGTACTTATTAAAGCTCAAGCATGGATTCCTTTCTGAACACTTTTCATTTTCTAGTATCTAATTGACTTGTTATATGCTGTAATCAGGTGCAACGTCATTCCTCTACACAATGTACCAGTATGTGGGCGTTTTCATGGTGGCCTTTGCCGTTATCATTTTTGTTTTCCTTGGATCCGTGGAAGGCTTCAGCACAAAGAGCAAACCATGCACTTACAGTGACAATATGTGTAAACCAGCTCTTGCAACTGCTGCTTTTAGTACCATAGCCTTTGTGCTTGGCGCTATCACATCAGTCATATCTGGGTTCCTTGGGATGAAAATCGCAACCTATGCTAATGCAAGGACAACCTTGGAAGCACGGAAAGGTGTTGGAAAAGCTTTTATCACTGCCTTCAGATCTGGTGCGGTGATGGGTTTCCTCCTTGCTGCTAATGGTCTTTTGGTGCTATACATAATCATCAATGTCTTCCAGCTATACTATGGTGATGATTGGGAAGGCCTTTATGAGGCAATAACAGGATATGGTCTTGGTGGTTCGTCCATGGCGTTGTTTGGAAGAGTCGGAGGAGGTATATATACAAAGGCTGCTGATGTTGGTGCTGATCTTGTTGGAAAGGTTGAGAGGAACATCCCAGAAGATGATCCCAGAAACCCAGCTGTAAGTTATTTACTCTCTTGAAGCCATTTGAAGCAACCATTAAGAACCCACTGAGGAATCGTCATAAGCTTATTGACATTGCTTTTGCAGGTGATTGCTGATAATGTTGGTGACAATGTTGGTGATATTGCCGGCATGGGATCTGATCTTTTTGGCTCGTATGCTGAATCATCATGTGCTGCTTTGGTTGTTGCTTCCATCTCTTCGTTCGGGATCAACCACGAGTTCTCTGCAATGTGTTACCCCTTGCTGATTAGTTCAGTGGGGATCCTTGTCTGTCTGATAACCACTCTTTTTGCCACCGACTTCTTTCAAATTAAAACTGTTGACCAGATAGAGCCAGCATTGAAAAATCAACTAATCATTTCTACTGTTCTTATGACTGTGGGCATTGCCATTGTGACCTGGGTTACATTGCCATCATCCTTCACAATCTATAATTTTGGTGAACAGAAGGTTGTCAAGAACTGGTAAGATTTCTTAACTCTGTGTAATTTTATCTGGTTTATGGCTAAAAGTTGGCCTCTTGGTAGATGTTTGCAGTTTGAGCTTTTTACTTTGACTAAAGTACTTTATGCTGTTCTTTATAGAGTAAAAGTAGATTGACGGGTTGCATAATTATTTTTTATTTTGATTTCCTTAGCAACATTTATCATATTCACCTTTGAAAGCATTACAAAAACACCGTGTAAATTGTTGTCAAGTATAACACTGTATTTGTTTTGTGCCTGAGTAGTGTTTTGCATTTCTATAATGTACTTATGTTGATGATCCAAAACTACAGGCAGCTCTTCCTATGTGTGGCAGTTGGTCTTTGGGCTGGACTCGTTATTGGGTTTGTGACTGAATACTATACCAGCAATGCTTACAGGTGAATCTCTTTAAGCAACCTTTATTGATAGCATCTTTATTATCCTACTCGTTGCTCACTTAACTGATTGGTCCATTTTTTGTGATTTTCTTTGCAAAAAGCCCTGTGCAAGATGTAGCTGATTCCTGCAGAACTGGAGCTGCTACAAATGTCATTTTTGGCCTAGCCCTGGGATACAAATCTGTCATCATTCCAATTTTTGCAATTGCAATCAGTATTTTCGTTAGTTTCTCCTTTGCTGCCATGTACGGTATTGCTGTTGCCGCCCTTGGAATGCTGAGCACCATTGCCACTGGCTTGGCCATTGATGCATATGGTCCCATCAGTGACAATGCTGGAGGCATAGCTGAAATGGCTGGCATGAGTCACCGAATCCGTGAGAGGACTGATGCCCTTGATGCTGCAGGAAACACAACTGCTGCTATTGGGAAGGGATTTCTCCTTTCCATGGACCCCTGCAGTTTGATGTTTGGGTTCATCTTTAGCTGTGAGTTGTATCCTTGTGCAGTTTTTTCCTATTGCATTTGCTGAATGTGTACTCTATTTTCTTTGTAGGGATTTGCAATTGGATCTGCTGCACTTGTTTCCCTGGCATTGTTTGGTGCCTTTGTGAGTCGTGCAGAGATTACAACTGTTGATGTTTTGACTCCAAAGGTCTTTATTGGTCTTCTAGTTGGGGCTATGCTTCCATACTGGTTTTCTGCTATGACCATGAAGAGTGTTGGCAGTGCAGCTTTGAAAATGGTTGAAGAGGTTCGCAGACAATTTAACACTATCCCTGGCTTGATGGAAGGTACTGCCAAGCCCGACTACGCCAATTGTGTGAAAATTTCTACCGATGCTTCCATCAAGGAAATGATCCCACCTGGTTGTCTTGTCATGCTCACACTCTCATTGTCTATCATTCTTTGGGTGGAACACTCAGGTACTCCTGGCCGGTTCTCTTGTGTCGGGCGTGCAGGTAAACATCGACCCTTCATTCATTCAACTTCTAACTACCCATGAAAGTTGAATACTTACATATGACATCCCTGTTGCCTTGTTTCTCAACAGATCGCGATATCTGCATCCAACACTGGAGGGGCCTGGGATAATGCCAAGAAGTATATCGAGGTAACATATCATTACTCTTAGTTTCGATACTTTTGAGTAATATTTTATTGGAAGTACAATGCCTGAGAAGTTTGTTTTTTACCTTTAGGCTGGTGCTTCAGAACATGCAAGGAGCCTTGGGCCAAAGGGATCTGACCCACACAAAGCAGCCGTTATTGGTGACACCATTGGTGATCCTCTCAAGGACACTTCAGGTCCATCACTGAACATCCTTATCAAGCTCATGGCAGTCGAATCCCTGGTGTTTGCACCGTTCTTTGCCACCCATGGTGGCTTGCTTTTCAAGCTGTTTTAAGTATCGGAGCATGGGACATGCCTACGAGTGTTTTACTTCAGGCTCTGTAACTGTATCTCTCGGTTATCGTTTTTGTCGATTATCGCATACTCTTGCTGTCTTTAAGTTTAGCCTCTAGTGAGATATATTTTGATGGTGATAATGATGATATCTTTGTAAAAGAAGACATTTGTTGGTCTTTATGGTAGAGCAGAAAAGTTCTATTTTAGACTAGTCCATCTTTGTTGGGGAAATCTTTTCATATTATGAAATGTTATCATTTTTCATTATAAAGAAAGGGTTCATTATAATGATGGTTATCTTTTTTAAGTGATTCATTGAAAAATATTATTATTAAAAATCTCAATTACCTCCATCAACATAAATGTTACTGTATTAATTACATCCTTCATACTACAAATTGTGAAATTATTCATTAAAACACGTAATTGACTCTCAACTTACCAATTTTATCCATCACGCAATCATTTTCACAAACTATACCAACACCAACTATTCAAACACAAAAACACATATATTAGTTCAACCATTCAAACTTTTATAATCCGAAATGAGGCAATCTTTCCGGATTTCAAAAGATCTTCGAGGAATGTAACCAGGAGCCAGAGACCACTGAATACATCCTTCGCCTTTTTAGGATGCTAATGTGTCGAATGTTCTTATCATCTCAGCTTCTAACTCTTCATATACATAGAGGAGCGGGTCAAGAGTTGCCTCGCTTAGCACCTTGGGCTGAGCTGACTCCACTTACTCTCAACATTTCGATTTCTATTATTCCAACCGCAATTCCAAATCGGCGCTCTCCCGCCTTATTATCTCGCATCAACCTCGCCCTGCTGTGTCAATTCCAAAACACACAAATTAGCCAAAAGATTCAAATTTTCTACCAATACCAACAATTCAAACACATAAACTATCACAAATTAGCTCAAATATTCAAACTTTATATAAATACCAACAATTTAATTATCCCAAAGATTCAAAATTTATACCAATCCAAACACAAAAAACACACAAAAATCATCCCAAATATTCAAACTTGAAATAAATAGCAACAATTTAATTATCCCACACATACATATTAGCACAAATATTCCACCACCTTTTACCTCCTCTCTCGAACCACCACCACCATTTGCTGCCAACATTCCCCATATATATGATCACATATTTGCTCATTTTTTTATTTACTGCCGCTATCGTTCGATATAGCGAGTCGTGGTCGCGGCGCTATAGCAGTTTTTATGAATGCGTAGTTTTAATTGAGTTTTAACCTAATCCTTTTTAAAACCCGAACTTAAAAGATCAGATTTTTGAGCCTCTTTCCCCTTTCTCTCTCTTTTCTCCACCATTTTTTCTTCTCAATCGTCCATCACAAATCAAGCCACCTCGTCGCCACCTCGTCGCTGCCAGGTATCATTCTTCCTTAAGTTTTAATTTCTGTAGTTTCATTAATTTATGTTTTAATTTTAGAAAGTTGATTTTATTTTAACATTAATTTATGCTTTTGTAATTAACTTTAATTTATGCTTACATTTCTTTTTATGTTTGATTTATATTTATATTTTGATTTAATTTGTAATAATCTATTTTATATTTTTAAATCTATTTTTAATTTATAATCTGTTTTATATTTTTTCAATTTTATGTTTTATAGCTAATTTATAATCTGTTTTAATTTATAATTTATTTTTATTTTTTCAATAATATGTTTTATAGTTAATTTGTTTTATAAATTGTTTGATTTCTGTTTTAATTATGATTTATATTCTAAATCTATTATATTTTTTATAGATTGTTTGATGTACATTAATCGACATTGACCTTTTGAGTGTATTAGGCTTATATGATCTGTTAAGAATCCGTCAATTATCTGGATAATCTTTAATTATGTACTTTTTCCGTTTGGAATTATTGTTGGATGTTCTTTGATGTTATAAAGAGGGAATAATTCAACTAATGGTTACAATTATTACTAATTTTGTGTCATATATCTATATAAATGTCATATTAGAAACTCCGAAAAGTACCGTCAAGGACACGCTTATAGCTTTGAAGCTTCACTCACACAGACTGCTAAAATTATTCACAACTTCTGTTTCGTACTTCCAATTTCAATGTAAAATGATGCACCATATTAAATGTACCATTCTTAATTTTTTTTTATGTACCAAAAATTATTCTATATACTTTAATTAGAATACGCACTAAAATCTAATGGAACAACCTAAGACATATTAATAAAAGTTAAAAACAAGTTTATATAATTGACATTAATGAAATTTTTTTTGAGAAAATAATACGTATTACCTAAAATGTGCCAAAAGAAAAAGAAAATATATCATAAAATGATATAATTTGTATTTTTGATCATTAATGAACAAAAAACTTAATGAACAAAGAATTTCCCAAAGATACCTAATCTACCTCTCCGCGACATAATGGCGTCAAGCTTCCAAATTGACCGAAGGAGGAACAATTATTTACTATTTCACAAAAGAAAAGAAGTGTAGCTAATGTCGTGATGCGTGAGCCATTTTGATAGGTTAATGTTACCACGCTTTTTCCGTGGGTAGAAATACTTCATAGAGTTGTTAAGACACATACTATGATATGTCTGGCTATAGATGCTTTTGAAACAATGAATTGTCATCATTAGCTTGAAAAAAATCTTTGAAATGATTAGTTAATTTGTTAATTATCTGAGGTGCAGGATGAACAGATTTTTGGAAGTGTATCATAATTACAATGCTACATTAAGTGCTTCGGTCAATCACGAATCATCGGAACCTCAATATTGTTCAAAATGTTGCATTTTGTTTCGTTCAAGTTCGTTTTCTCGTGATTTATTGTGTCCACTAGTTGAAATTTTATTGTATTTATCTGCCTGTGGATTTGCACAATGCATGTGTACCACCATGTACTGCAGATTTGCAGGTGGAACCAACTGTGGTACACAAAAGAAGAACAGCCTAACGAATAAATGTATCACCAAGTTTCCCCAAAATCCCTCACAAACATGAGTGACCTTTTGCATTCCAACATCATAAATATTGTCAATACTATTAGTGTATGGGACTACCATCATTGGTTATGTCACTAATTTTGTCATGCAATTTTATGTCATACAGTATACATAGATGTGATTAAATGGCTTAGCTTCCTTGGACATTTTTCATCCTAGCTATATGTATACCCCTCACGTGGATAAAAGATCTAAATTTGAGGTTGGTTGTGTTGCTATGTGCCAGGTTTCAATGGGTAGCATCAGTGAAGAGAAGATACGGAGATATGAGGAGTTTGTGGATTGTCGCCTGAAACCTGATCTTGTTCGTGCAATTGCTGAGAGGTGACTCTTTCTATTTCTCTCTTCTTTATGTTATGTTTCTTTCTTTTTCTTTATTTGGAGATATATTATTGTGTAACTACCAGATATACTGGTGTCCCAATCACAATACAAAACATTTCTTCTGTAATAACTAAATTCTTACATGATTTGCAGGGACAAGGTTTTCGAACAGCAAAAGATTTTGTATCCTTGTAACGTTTTTTGCGTCTTTCCGCGGTATTCTTGAATCTTTGGTTTTGCTTCTTCTCTATACTGAATTCTACTATTCGCCTCATCAAGTTCAAAGTCGAAGCCTCTGTGGACTGGGCAGTGGATCAGTAGCTTAATTCAGTCTGACTCGATTTTTTGCTCAGTGGTGGAGGGGAATAGCTTGGGGATTGACTTATAGATAATCTCTAATCCATTCTGGCAATTTTTTCGGATGTTGACTGATTTTTGCTAGTTCCTTAACTTGACACTTTGTAGCTCCGACCTCAAGAAAAACATTGAGAATCTGGAGAATAATAGTGTAACTAGTCTGAGGACAATGGTCAATATTGGATCTGAAGTCTATGCTCAGGCTGATGTGTATGTACTTCGATATCCATCCGAAACACATTTGTTTTAACTGTTGATGTGCATCAGTATGCCATTTTTTGTGTTGATTTTATCATGTGCTGTCATTGTGGTTTTCCCCCTCAGACCAGATACAAGGCGCATATTTGTAGATGTTGGACTTGGTTTTTTTGTGGAATTCACTTGGTCTGAAGCTGTAAACTACATAAAAACAAGGGAAGAAAGAATTGAAAGGTATGGTCAGCTTCACATCGTTTTTCCTTGTTCAGTTCTTAATTCTCAAGTTCTCATGTATTACCTTATAGGCAAATAGAGGAGTACACTCGCCTAATCGCGTCAATAAAAGCTCAGATCAAACTGGTAAAGTTTCTATTATTCTGTTGTGTAATTTTCAAAAAGATTTCGTTCCAATAATGCTAATTTATCATATTGAAAAAATGATATATGATACTTTATTAAAATTGAAAAGATTACCACGGACACACGTATCAATTGGCAGCATCCCAAAGAGGATCCAGTGACGCTAATATGCATTTGTCCTAGTCATAATGCGTATTTCAATTTCTCGATTTACAATAAAATCATGGTGGCTGCTGAACAGGTATGTGAAGGAATCCGGGAGTTGCTAGAGCTTCCAGCAGAAAGAGCTTACTGAAATGTCCCCACTACGCCTTTTGCATTGAACCTACCGGCTAAATCCTATTGTCGTCTTGTTTTCCGTTTGTCCTGAGAAAAGCCGAGTTAACGGCATTGGCGATAGAAATTGTAGAGGTAGATGTAGTAGAGTATTAACTCTTTTTATGGTTAACTTTGTATACAATTTGTGAGTCCGTAGTTGCAAATGTCATTTCCATGGGGCTAGTTTTGCAAAGGATTTGTAATATAAAGATTGGATAGTAGTGATCTGTGTACTTCATCGTCATATTTTTGTATTCAGCCCAGAGGAGAAACACAGCCAATCGAAAGTTGGGTGCGACGCGGATATATTATAGGAGTGCAACGGCGCAAGGCACAAACACGATAACAAAGTTGATTCATAAGCCAAAACCTGGAATCCAAATGGATAGAGGTACCATTAAGTACGGAGTATAATCATACAGTTTCACACTCCACAAGCAAAGGAAAGATAACTGATGGATTATAAGGATTCTTTTTCATAAAAATTGGCAAAAATATGCTTCTCCTTGGGTGTACAATGATTCAAGTTGTTCTGCATCAGAATACATTTGCAACCATCAATGAGATCACATCAAACAAGCTTTAAAACCTTTCTCTAATTCCGTTCGGTCTAAGTTTTTCCCTATGAAGACGATTTTGTTAATTCTTGGTTCTTCTTGTTGCCACGGCCTATCTGGTGAACCTTGAAATATATCGTGGACCCCCTGCAGATAAAGATGTAAACAACAAATTTCAGAACAATCTCGGATAAAATTGCACATGTAATAAACTACCCTCGACGTAAAAAAAAACATGAATTCTTTACTCTTCAAATCTATTTATGACATTTGACATCTGAAAATAGATTGCAGGTCATCAAGAAATTGATAAACAGAGGTTGCAAAAATTAACCCTGGATCAAATATGACTGCAGACTTCAAACACAGTTCTGAATCTTAGTTAGACACTTAGACCACAGGTTGGTTCAACTCCACCATATTAACAATTTTGGCAAATCCTAACCTAATAATTAAAAATGCAATTCAGACTGCAATAATGCATTTGAAAGAAGTGGTTAAGGTCAGCTTTTTCTTAGTTGGCATCTAATGAAATCAAATTCATAGATACTAATCAACGTTCACGTGGAAAACCAATTAAGCTAATGATTTAAACGACCCTTAACCCAATGCAACATTAGGAAAGAAGTGTAACTATGCCACTCAAATTTAGATTCGAAGGGTTCAGGGGAAAACTTCCTGAAGTTATGGGTGATCGAAGCAACTACATGTATAGTGTGTGAGAATTCAATGTCAGCTTTCCTGCAGCTACTTTCCGAAGAAAATAGATCAGATTATCTTTTATTCCATCAAGCTAAAACTGCATATTAGAACTAAAACAGCCTGGGTATATCAGAGTCATGAACCATGAATGTATGCATAGAGTTGTCACCTGAAAGACGAATCTTTCCTCCATCCCATCAACTGATAAAAGGCCTTTCATCCTGTATATATCCTCGCTTCTTTCCATCAATAGTGTACCCAACCACATGTTGGCCTGCAAGATGAAAGTAAGTTCTTCATCTAAAAACAAAAATCTTACTTTCCAAGGTTACATATATTCTTTCTCAAATAGATAGCTAAGACAACATATTTAAAGAAACAGAGCATCGAACAGACCTTCTCAAGATCCAAACTTCCTTCACAAACTATGCTGACAGAAGAAACACCAGGATCATGCGTATGATCATGGGCATGATGATCTGCAATGTGACTCAAAAGATTATAATTAAAAGGTTTCCAAACCCACGTGCCAGGCAAAACTTCGGAATGAGTCTAGAGGCAGAAGACACTTCGTAGGTAGCTGCTTTCAGGATATCAAAGAGACATTGTGTTCATTTCAAAGGATTACATGATACGCCTCAGTTCTTATTTAAGCTACATAATTTGTTGAATAACCAATTTTAGCCCCCAGATCATTCTGATAAAATTTAGTCGAAAAGCAAGGGACACAGTCTTCTCCTCTAAGCATGATAAGCTAAGTATGTACCAATTAAATGCAGAGCAGATATGACGCTTGTTCTACGTGAATAGTCACAAATGCACAAGCCATATTCCCCTTGTCAAACAATAACCAAAAGAAAAGCCTTTGCTTGAATACTCCTGAAATGGAAATGAATGATCCTTACCATGGCTGTGCTTATGTTCATGTTCATGTTCATGCTCATGGTTGTGGTGGTGATCATGGCCATGGTCATGATCGTGGTGGTGGTGGTGATCATGATCATCCTTGGACCCTTCAGCATCAACTGCACTCTCAATTCTTCAAGACACCAAATATAATGTCAGGTTTGTAAATTGATTATATGTGTCAACATGTACTTAGCTTTTAAGAAATAAAAAATAAAAATAAACTGACAAATTTTTTTCCTTGTATTATAACTTCAGTATTCTATAATCTATAGCCAAGTTGTACAGTTAATTGGGTACATCAATAGTGCATGCTTTCTTGGTGTTAAAAAAAAATCCTAGTTGCACAACCATTTAATGTTATTAGTTTGAAAAATTCCATTGCCATCAATTAAAAGAACTTAAATGTCACATGAACATCAAGGACCCATTTGTTCTTTAAATACGTTATATGTTCAAAAAATTGATCTCTGATCGAATGGATATTTGAAAGATCAATATTAGCATTTTAAATTTAGGTGTAAAATTAGTAAGATATCCATAGAATTGAACTGTTAAATCATCTTTACATCAATTTTTTAAACAGAATTCAAAGCCTACCCCCAAATCCATAAAGGGTGCATATTCAGATTCAAAGAAATGTTTAAGAGCTCAAAACTAAGTATTGAAACTTTCTCTCGCTCTTGATAGCCTGAGAAGGGAAATATGAACTTTCATTCCATAGAAACCATAAGAGCTTGAGCTAAAAATAATAAATGTGCATAAAAAACCTGTAAGGAATATAGGAAAGGTTGCAATAGCAACTACATAAAAGGAGAGGAAGAATAAATGAAGTTCCTAGTATGGAACAGGGAATAAGATATAACCTTTCCAGATCAAATCCTCCAATTCCAAGAACATATTCCAAGTCAACTTTTCCATACTGAGTCCTCTTCAATTGAGCCATACTATTTATGCCCTGCTCTCAACAGATCAAAGTATCAAATTTTAGGATCTCATATAGAGTTAAGATAGAATATGCTCTCTGGTGGTAATAATAGTAAAAGGTAGTATAAAATAAAATAGGACCGATGTATTACCCTAATTCGTTGAACCACAGAAGCAACATTAGGCTCACCAACAAGATCAGTCTGAATGACATTAGTACACAATTATTAACTTCGAACACATCATTATGTCAATGAATATATCAACATTTAGGTATAGCCTACTTCATGATTTACACCTCTAACAGGTATAAAAATATATTAATATTCTATACTTTCTAAAATAATCAAAAGTTTACCTTGTTTATGATAATACGGTCAGCATAAGCAATTTGCTCCACCGCTTCATTGACAACACCTTTAGGCTTAACCTCATCAAGATGGAAACCAACATGTTTAGCATCAACTAAAGTGACAACACCATCCAATTTAACATCGTTGAAAATTTGATCTTCAGCATAAAATGTTTGAATGATGGGAGCTGGATTTGCCAATCCTGCAACAATCAGTATTGATAAAGATGTCAAAGGATTAGCATTATATGCAGAAACATACAAATCCGCTGGAAAAAACCCAATAGTTGACTTAGGAGAAAAAAAAAAAATGTTGCCCTTCATTTTCTTACCAGTAGTTTCTATAACAATATGATCAAACTTCCCTTTCTTCTTACTGACTAATTCTCCTATCATTCTAACAAGGTCACCCCTAACCGTGCAACATAGACATCCATTATTGAGCATGACGATATCCTCTGCTCCAGTTGTCTTTGAAGCAACCAACGAACCATCAATATCCACCTCACCATACTACAATACCATGGTAACAAATCAGTTATCTAAAGCAGAAAAGTATGAGATAAGGTTTAGGTATACATATTAAGATATTACTACATGTCATTTCAGGTTTCCTGTACATGAGTGTAACAATCTTATAACAATGCAACTTATAAATAGTCAAAAGAAAGAAACTAGTCAAGCACCAACCTCATTTTCAATTACAGCAATCCGTTTGCCATGGTCTTCATTCAAGATATGGTTTAATAGAGTTGTCTGTCAGTGAAATATATCACAAATACATTAGTTTGAGAGAGGTGGCTCTTCCTAGTCATAAAATATAATCTAGTACCAACATAAATTTTCAGTTTATCATAACCTCATTGTTATTAATATGATGCTGCATCAAAACAGGACATGTACTCAAGTGCAAAATGTCGGAAATTCTCAATAGGAATTTTCATGATCTAGTTTCACAATTACAAATTCTATGCAACTAATGATCTGTTGCAGGCAGGAGTTTTATGTCCATCGTGATTTATTTTTCTGATACAAGATAGTATCAAACAGGTGGGGTGGGGTTACTTATGAAAAATAACATACTAAGCCACACAAATGCCTCGAAGAAAGACTTATACGAATTGAAATTGGATATGAACAAAAATTCAATACAAAATGGAAATGTACAATTCGAATACCATGCCTTATCAGAAGAAGGAATATCAGGACAAATAAAATTCAGGTCTGACAGTCTATTAACACCACCGAATAGTTCGACAAAAAAAGTTCAATTCTTTAGAAACAAAATATCATCAAGAACCATTTTTTGCATTTCCTTACTAACACAGCACAATCTAGTCAATAATTTTGATTATATTATTACTAATACAGCTCAACCTAGTCAACAGAACCAATTATATTACTACAAAGTACATAACTATTACTGTAGTAATCAGATAAAAATCACATTTTTATAACAATATGAACAAAACCACACTCATTTATCTATTAGAAATCACATTTTTTATAACAACATAAACAAAACAACACTCATTTATCTATTACATAACCAAAGTCTAAATAACTTCTTTACATATTTGTGAAACCAAACCAAACCAAGCATTATCCCAAATAAGTGGGGTCGGCTATATGAATACGACGTCTCCGAGCTTCAAATATTAGTTAAAATGAATAAAATACCTTCCCAGAGCCCAAAAAGCCAGTAATAATAGTAGCTGGAATTCTATCATCAGGGGGTATTTTAGTCAAAACATCAGAATCCTCAGTTTGTGGAGCTGAAGCTGTAGTAGCAGAAGCTGAGAAACTGCAAGAAAAATGTTTATTCAATGATGCATATGTATTTTTGTTGATTTTAACCATTCTTGAATTATTATTATTATTGACTAATACAGAAACAGTGGACTTCTTATTTCTTTTCCAAATTTGGGGGCAAAAAGTGGTGGAAAAGGTGGAAAGAGATGATGGGGTTCTCTTGGATAGTTGAAAGAAGGTTGTAGCTATGTCTAGAGACATTGAAATGGATGATGCCATTGATGTTTTTTTGGGGTTTGGAGGTGCTTCACTGCTTGCTATGGATGTGGTGTTTTAATTGTTTTTTGGTTTGGGAGGTTTTAGGGGTTTGTATTGGATTTTTATTTTAGTACAAAAGTATGAGTGATTATTCATATTTTTCGTGGTTATGGTTTAATTTACTATATGTCATTTTTTATCATTATATCCACTCGACTTAGTTTAACCCTACCATTCAGTTCACTCTGTCAATTTGACCGTTATCTCATTGTTTGTGAGGCTAAAATGTAATATTTAATTAATTTTAAGCCCAAACGGGGGTCTACTTATAATTTGGCAAAAATTAAAACTCATTCCCTAAAATCAATGACTTCAACAACTCAGTTCACAAATTACTCCCGACGCCTCTTCACATACCATCTGTCTATGGTGCAAGTTGCCACCGATGATGAAACGGGTCTTGTGGAGGAGGCCGTGAAGTTAGATGTGGACGAATTGGGTATCGATAGTATTTGAATTTTTGGTAATTTAGTAGATACGGATTATTTTATAAGTTGTTGGTTGTTTTCATAATTTATTTTTATTTCGTTTGTCGTTCACATAAGAATATTTGTAGTTTTAATGTTAATTTAAAGGCAAATATAAATCGAAAGGTAAATCATTAATGTATTTACATATTATCTATAAAAAAAAGGAAACATCAATCCACTTAAATATTTTATATTCTAATTTGAGTATCAGATAATTATGTTTGTATGATTTGGTTATTTATTCTTAATTAATACAAAGTATTCTTTCCTCTTTTCTTATTTTATATTTTCGAGCAAATTCAATTTTATGTCAAGTTTAATTATTTTATATGTAATAAGATTTTTTATTACTTATTTTATATGTAATAAGGGCTTTATTTAAGAGATGGGTTTCAATTTTTGCCAAATTATGAGTATACCCCCGCTTGGGGCTTAATTTAATTAAATATTACATTTCAGCCCCACAAATAATGAGATAACAGTTAAACTAGCTGTCAAACGGACGGAGTTGCTTGATTGGTAGGGTGAAACTATGTCGAGTGGGTGGAATGACAAAAGGTGACACATAGTGGGTGGAACCATATCCACGAAAACATGGACGGACGCTACTACCTTTTGCTCTTCATTTTATTTTGAGGATGGGGTGTTTGTGGCTTGGGGTGTTGAGATGTTATACACACACCCAAACAGTTAGTGTTTGAGGGGTGAAATGACTATTTTGCCCCCTATTTGTAAGTGTGGTAGTTACAAAAATTATATTTAGGGGTAAAATAGTCATTTCACCCCTAAAAAACACTATTTGTGTGTGTATACTGTATAGTATTTCCCGGTGTGGTTGAGACGAACCCTACTAAAATATTAACTAGATTTGGCTTGATTTGATTTTTTCTATTTTGCATATTTGATTTGATTTGATCGAATATTAAAAAATAAGGTTTGATTCGAGTTTGAAACCCATTTTTTGGCTTCAGTATTTGATTTGATTTGATATTTTGGATCGAATATTTGCAAATAGTTTGATTTGTTATTATAAAAATTGTTATAAGGCATGTGTTAATGGGTTATTTGAATGTACATGTTAAATGAGCAAGTTAAATGTGGCTTCATTTAGTAACTCTTAGACTATTAATGTTATTAGGTATGGACTATTTCAATGAGCAAGTTAAACTGGGATGGGGGTCAAGGTTACGGATCGAGCCGAATAGTTTGATCCGATTTGACCCGAATCCAAAATCAAGGTTTGATTGGATATTTGATGGGACAAATCGAGCTTTTTCGAGCCGAATCGAATATTCGAGTTCACTCACAGCCCTATTTTGTGGCTATGTTTGTAAAATACCAGACATGAAGAAAACGTTGTAGGTCGCTTATTGATATGCTTAAATTTAGCTGGTAATTCCGCATGATTTGGAGTCGCGGTCATAGCACTAGTTTTCCAACCCAAGAGTCGAGTAACATGCGCCTTAGGGTCTTGAGAGCCACGAAGGTTTGGCACACGATATGGTGCGAGTTGTGAATCCAATCATCACTTTCCGTGAAGTCCTAAACTCCGGATCGAATTTCGACCAACTCCACCTCGAGGTACAGGAGGTCTCAATCGAGGTCCAAATCCACGAGAATTCGGGATGAGGTGTTGCAACAGGGTTCAGGCACAACGGATTCTCATCCTCTTTGGTGCTACTTTTCCAGGGGACTTGAGCCCGGTCTGCAGGACGTTTCGGACGACGAATTCTCAAACTGGGCTATTTCCTTCGGATCTATCCTCATTACGCAAACTTCCCATCATACTCACCCATAGTATTTCAGACAATAAAATTGAGGGTATGACTGTTTCACACGTTTTTAACCTTTCCATCACTATTTTAACCTTTCGAAATACATAAAATCCCCATAATAAAATCCCATCACAATAACCTCGAACACATTTAGGATAGGGAAGACTGGTGTCCTTAACATGTAGGTCCCAATGTTTTAGGATACTAGTATTGAAATGCTAAAACTCAACAAACGAAGCTAGATGATCCCACGTGGCAGCAGTCAGTAGGCTCGGAAGTTGGTTAGGGTGAAGACACCTTTTTGTTCTTTCTTCTACTTCCGTCTCTTACATAGATTCTCTACTACACAGATTACCACTCTCTCTTCTTACTTCAACCTTAAACATGGACCTCATATTCTTCATCAGCAATTATTAAAGGTTCCAAATTTTTCAATTTGATGTCACTAACAGTTAATTTGTTTTAAAAAAAGGGGTTGTGTAGTTTTGAATTTTGATGGTTAAAATAAAATATTGTTGTATAACATTTTTTATGGTTGAACTTAAATGTTTTTGTATACGTTGTATTATATTTGGTAAAAAATATATCAAAACAATTGTATTTCTAACATTATTTACTACTATTAACATGAATTAAGGCACACAGTTTGTTAATTTTCACCATTGAAAATCAAACTAGACAGTATTCCTGGGATGAGGGGGATGGGGAGGGGGAGGGGGTATTGATTCTTCATTTTGATGATGGGTTAAAGCTTTCAGACTGAAAAGTTTCAATCTTTATATTGTTTTATACTTTTCTGTTTCGTTTTTGTTGAGGGATTTTTTTTATCGTTCATATTTTGCTGGGATTAATGTTTTTTTTTTTTGGATTTTTTAATACTGGCTAAGGCATTTATTTGTTATTTTTTTTATCAGTTATACTGCAAATGAGTTTTCTTTGAAGACTATCAAGTTGGTTTTCATGTTTCCAGAAGATTTGTAAGAGTTTTAGTAAGAAAAAGTTGTGATCTTTTGTACCTTTTGTGTATTTTATTTTTCTTTGCTGTGAAAGAAATGCATGGAACCAATGATTGTGACTCGAGTTTAATGAATTGTTAATGTCGAAAGCTCCTGGTTAGACTTCTTGTGACATTTAATTAAATGGTTTATTATCGAATTGGATCACTTGTTTTTTTTTCCTCAAGTTCTTTTACAGCTGATTATGGTACTACTACAGATTAGTGAAACTATTGCCTAAAAATATTTTTATTGGGTTGTGTAAGAGGGATGATTTCGAACCAGGGTAATGTGATGAATTAGTGATGCTAATCTGGACAGGGATAGCCGGATAGGTAATTGTTGGAATAGTCACTGCATGTTTCGTTTTTGGTCTTCACCTCAACTTGGAAAGATTCCATTTTTTTCCTGATTTGACGATGCAAACGTTAGCTACCATGTAAGAGTCATATGGTTCTCTTGTGATCCTGATTAGTGACAAACTGATTAGGTTGATGGTTTCGTGTGATCTGTATCACACATATCATAAAGTTCCAATATATAGTGTGTTATTCTGGGATTTGCTAAATTACATAAGATATCTTAAAATTTTGTTTGGGAATAAGTTCAGCATAAGTAAACGTTGTTTGTTCCATACTTCGATCTCAATTTCTCTTCCGCTTAAAACTTTTTGAACAGGTATCTTAAGGTGGTTTATCTGGTGTTACTGCAAAGTTGACTGTGTGAAATTCCTTAGCAATTCAACATGCTTTGCTGATATGTTGGATTGCATAATTTATTTTACCTTTGTTTTTCCCTATCATGAAGTAGCTTACGTAATTGAAATATGGGAGGTGCTTGTTCTCGAAAGCGAGACCCACCGGTCAATGAAGAAAGCCTGCATAGAGGAGTTTCCGGAAGGTTTTGCAAAACTGGAAGTTTGAAATGGCTGGGCAGGTCAAGTTCTAGGGCATCTGTTGATGTCAAATCAGGACAAGGAAGATGCATGTCTCTGATGGAATTGTGTATTCTCAAAATTTGTGAAGTAGGCATCCATTTTTTCATTGGGCAAATGATCTGGTCTGGAAGATTTGCCATGCAATTGTGGACTCTAAAGCTTTATTTGTTCTTGTACAGGATATAAACCAGTACACTACATTATCTATGCTGCCAAGGGACGTAAGTCAGCAAGTTTTTGATGAGTTGGTCTACTCTCAGCGTCTAAATGACATCATACTTGAGACCTTTCGTGATTGTGCTCTTGAGGTAATTTTTTTGAGTCATGTTATTAAAAGAAGCTAGACTTGACAAAAGATTTTAGCAAACTATTATTTGTTTATGTGGTTTTAATGTTTAGACCACCTGTTTATTAATTAAACTGTCGACTAGCTTAGTAACGATATGCATGTTCAAGTGGTTTTATGGATCTACTTGGCAGGACCTCAACTTGGGAGATTACCCAGGATTTAATGACCGCTGGATGGAAGTTATCTCTTCTCAGGGCCCATCTTTACTGTCTGTGGATCTCTCTGGTTCCGGTGTCTCTGATTCTTTATTAGTTCAGCTCAAGGATTGCGAAAATCTCCAAGCATTAAATTTTAATTACTGTGACCAGATTACAGATTGTGGGCTGAAATACATAAGTGGTATGTGAGCTCATCATTCTTGTTTCCACCATATACTGATTTCTTGATGCAATAACTCATAATTTGGCGGTAACTGTCTATGCATATGAGTTAATAGTTCGTTTTGTAAAAGCAATGTGGATCTAATGACTTAATAGAGAACCATGCTTAACAAGATGGACTACGGACAAAAGGGTATGTTTCCCATCGAGGTGTCTTGGGGTGAATATGTAGTACTAGTCATGTTTATTAGTTCCTTCTTAAGATTGTGATCGTAGGGTTTCTCCTCTGAAAGAAATGGTTGGAGTAGTCAAATATAATGAAACAGATGGGATTAACTGTCACTGAATATCTAAAAGAGCTGGATATCTGTCAACTCTATATATGGATCAGTTTACTCTGTTTTCGGGGATCAGTTTACTCTATTTTTCCCTGAATTGAGAGATGGTAGCACAAGAAAGGTCATGCATGGTATATAGATGCACCATTTTCTTGTTGATAGTATTCCCTGCAGTGTTGTACTTCGTTGCTATTATGATTCTCTTCTGCTTTATGTCAGTACTCAATATCTATAATTATAATCTAACGGCCAGCACTGATCTATATAAGCAACTTTCATCTCAAGAAGTTAGGAACATCTTACCGAATGGTTATAAGTTGTTAACTTTAAGGTGGTAATTCGGTTACGTGTGACATCAAGAAACAAAAACACTATTTAGATGTTAAATAGATCTTTATGAGTATCTTCAGGATTTATTTTACTGTAATTCGATTTCATATGGTTTGTAACCTATAACATTTGTTTCATGTGTGTTAAATTCAGGTTTTCTAAGATTGACAACTTTAAGTCTTAGAAGAAACAACTCCCTTACTGCACAGGGAATGAGTGCATTAAGCAAATTAGTAAATCTGGTGAAACTAGACGTTGAAAGGTGTCCAAAGATCCATGGTGGACTTGCTCATCTTAAAGGTGATCCTCATTTCTAACCAGTGCCTCATTTTTCTTCTGTTCACCAAATAATTTTTTGAATAGGTGAACCAATCAAGACTCCTGTGAAATACTGTTTTTCAATTGTTTCTAATTATAAGTAATTGATATTTCAAGTAATACTGTTGTTTAAGTTGAACAATTTATTTAGTTGATCTTGAACAATGATGACACTTAACCCGTCACTAATTGGTAAAAATTATACAATTTCCTTTACCCGCTTTTTGAGTGCAGGCTATAATAGCTCATGATGATGGATTTTCACATCTTAATTAGAAGTTGAAATGTAGGTTTACTTGTTGGAAGAGGGGTCAGAAGGGTGTATGCATGAATTGAAGTTGCAAGAGATCTTTGTTGATTCCATGTGTTTGTTTTTGTAGCTTTAACATGTTTAAACAGACCTTTATCAGCAGAGTACTATGAAACTAAATAAAAATCCAACATCTCAACCTTCTCAAATCTCATATCTTATGTTGTTTGCAACTGACTTGACTTTTCACTCTATGTCAGGGTTAACAAAACTGGAATATCTAAATCTCAATTGTTGTAATTGTGTCGAAGATGCAGACATGAATGATATTTCAGGTGACTCTATCTTGTATTACAGTTTATACAAAATTCTATCCTCCAATGCACAAATGTCAAGTATAAAGGAACACATCCACTTGACATGTTTCAACATGCATGGTATACATTATGGCATTACGTAGGATGATCTATATGCTCTTATTTTTTCATATATTTCACTTCTCTTATTTTTGTTATGGCAGAGAAAATTGCTTGTTTTCGTGCATACGTCATTCCATACGTGGTAAACTAAAGAAACAGAGAATGTTGTGAATAATTCACTGATGTATTTTATTGAATAACTTTGTACATATTTATACATGAAATAAGCCCTGAGTCAGCTATCTAAGAATGGAAAGAATAATGCATTGAATCCTATACAATCAATCTAGAATCAATCAGTAACAATCTAGAATCAATCAATAACGGCTATAAAATAATTTACATAAAGAAACTAAATAAACAATTCAAACGGCTATATTCAATATAAACATGTACCAATATTGTACCTAGACTAGGTAAACATGTATCAATAACGTATTCTGGAAGTGAAGAAACAAATGCTGATGGTCACTGTCCAAAAAATATTATGAACTGCCTGTCATGTGCAGATCATTTACCCTTGTAAATTGTTGAGTTTGTGCTGGTGGTGTCTTAATTTATTAAATTTCAGGACTTGCTAACTTGAAAAGTTTGCACATTTCATCAAGCATGGTTACTGATGATGGGGTTTCTTTTCTGAAAGGTATTCTAGTCTTCAGTTTTATGTTAGTTCACTAAAATATCTTGCCAAGTGCAGAGAAGATAATTTAAGAACAGTATAACCAAGGGTGTATATGTTTGTTATTTGGGGTTCTTTTTTTCTCCCTTTTTTATTTTATTTTTGGTGCCTGTTTAATGCACGTATTCACATTTTGAACCCCCGTATTAAGCCATTTAGCTTTGTATGTAAATTATATGATTTTTCTTTTTGTTCCCTCAACTTCCTTGTTCCCGACATACATTACTCGTGTCTCTAAACATTTAGAAGGAGGATCTGAGATATCCTGTTTAACTTGTGGGGGTATTGCAGCTCTGAAGAAGCTAACTCTTTTGAATATGGAAGGCTGCCCCGTCACTTCTGCATGCTTGGAATCTCTGTCAGGTTCGACAGCTTGACTATATACTAATTTTTTGATGAGAAAATTAATTAACCTATTACCTTTGACGCTTCTCTCTTTTCAGTTTTCCTTTCCATTTCTCTTTATTAGCTCTGAAGTTGTCATTAATAAGTTACTGGAACTTCTCTACCCATATTTGTTGTCATTGGTGAAAAAATGGCAAAACCTGCTTCTGTAATGATGAGATAATTCAATCAATCCACGACTTTGTATTTCCTCCTCTGTGCAGTTAACTTTGCTGAATCTTATCAACTTTAGTCAGTTGTAATGATTGTTGGGTGGCAATATTGTGTCTGTAAGAAAGAGGCAGGTTTTAGTTTGTAGACTCGGGTATTGAAGTGGAAAGTGCTTTCTATATCTTTGAGATCAACTGGTTATTGTAGTTGTTCCTATCACTTTCTGGTGCTTTCAGGAAATCTTGTTGCCAACAGTAGTCCAGATCAGAAGTATACTATGTCGATTAAGGTCCTCTTTTTCTCTTTATGCAGCTCTTGGTGCCTTGTTATACCTAAATGTCAGCAGATGTCGCTTCACTGATGATGGATGTGACAAGTTTGCAGGTCAGCTTCATCAGCACATTTGTATAAATTTCCATGCCTACATATTTTTTATGTATAATCGAAAAAGCTTGACTAATGTTTTTATGGTTCGCTTACATTTATTTTGTTACCCACCAGGTCTGAAGAGCTTGAAGGTGCTTAATTTGGCATTCAATGATGAGATCACAGATGCTATCTTGGTTCACCTGAGAGGCAAGCTCTTTACCGTGACCTTGATATATGAAAAATGAACTTTTTACAACCATATTTATATCCCCTTTTCACAAATATAGCCAATTAAGGGTATGCAATATGTTTTCACATTTTGGAACATGCTTCAATGAACTCAATGATCTTATTTGGACCCTTCCTTATTGTTGAACGCCAATTTGGATGTCTGTATTAGCAATTCCTTTGTTTATTACCGAATGATCGA
Organism: Lithospermum erythrorhizon; assembly: GCA_019722365.1. Taxonomy (NCBI): domain Eukaryota; kingdom Viridiplantae; phylum Streptophyta; class Magnoliopsida; order Boraginales; family Boraginaceae; genus Lithospermum; species Lithospermum erythrorhizon. The sequence goes on along the minus strand of JADFUC010000758.1, from coordinate 1,210,038 downwards.
TTGATGTTGCCCAGTGAAGAGGTTGACTTGCATACATATTCTGTTGTCCCATGTTCTAGCAGGCATGACCAGTTTAGAGACCTTAAACCTGGATTCATGTAGGATCTCTGATGAAGGGATGGAAAATTTGGCAGGTCTGTTTGTGCTTGTTTATTGTCTTTCTCGTGCTCAACTCGTCTACTGCTTGAAGATCATCCCAGTGCTCTCATTCTTTCCAATGTGCTCTTTTCGTATTTCACTTGAGATTTTCTTATTGGATTTTGTCTAAATTCCAGTCCTATACCGCCTGAAGCACTTAGAACTGTCTGACACAAACATCGGTAACAATGGACTACAACATATCTCAGGCTAGACATCTTCCTCCTATCCTTATCTTTTATATTTAATTTTTATGTATTCTTGCAACAATTGTAAAAATTGACTGAAGTACCGAATCCAAATTGGTGCACATGTTTTCTCTTTAGGTTTGGGTAACTTAGAGAGCTTAAATCTATCATTCACTGTGGTCACGGATGGTGGCTTGAGGAAGCTGAGTGGGTTGTCATCTCTGAAATTTCTCAACCTGGATTCTCGCCATATAACAGACAACGGGCTTGCTTCTCTAACAAGTAAAACATCTTTGCCGTCTCTTCAAAGTTATAAGTTGGCATTTACTAACATTTTCTAAAGAGTCAGAGTAATGTAGTTTTTTCTAATTAGTCCTTATATCTATGGGATGTTTCTCCCCTTCATAATATGTACTAGCAATTGCATTGAATGAGTTGGGGGTGTGGGGGGCGGATAGAACATATCAAAATATTTCATTTCAAATTTGGGCATATAAACAATCCAAATAGGAAGAGTCCCAATTAAAAATTGATGGGACCATGGAGGGAGTATTCCTTTGGCATTCATCCTGTTTGGTTTACCAATTTTGTTGAGCGTGAACTTGTACTCTTTTGATGTATGTACTAGATCTCCTGTTTGTTTGAACCTTTGATTTTGGTAATCCAAATGTCTGCCGTTTTCCATCTTGTTTTTCTTCTTTGCTTATGGCATCTATATTCTACACTCCCCGTAGGAATAATGAATTAACAGTAAAAGTCTGGATTGCCTTTCTGGAAATTTGTTCAGTTGGCTTTCCTTTTTTCTCTACTTATTTGTTTCTTGTGTATTTTGGTGCAGACTTGACTGGGTTGACACATTTGGATCTCTTTGGGGCACGGATTACTGATTCGGGAACAAAGCACTTGCGCTGTACTATATATACTTTTACTTCAAGTTATTTGGTAGTTTGTAGTTTCAAATGTTATAGTTCATTAAATCAGGTATGCTGTTTATTAGCTGTGATCAACAAGGTGCTACCTAAGCCAATGAACATATCTGACACATGAACAATTACCGATCACTTCTTATGCAAAGCACTAACAGCTCACCGTTCAATATATTTTTGGTTGCTGGGCCTCTAAAGTACCAACATGCTCAGCTAATATGTCAATCTGTAACATTCTTTTACCTTTTATCATCCTTTTTGCTTATACACATGCCTTCTCTCAACCTTTTGAATTGTCTTGTACTACTTGTTCAAGTATTTTGTGCATTTTGTATAGTGAAATGTCTCGAGTCTGTTGGTTTTTCTGAGTTCCATCAGTTCATGGATGCATCTTTTCATTTCTAACTAAATGTTTTGTGAACATGCAATCTTTTATATGAGAGTTATGTGATCAATCAGAAACCCCAACATGCTACAAGTTTCGAGCATAAACAACTTGGTCATGTTTTGTTTTTCCCTGTGTAGATTCTATGCTTTTGAATAGCATAAATCATTGTTAAAATGTTCTGTTCTGAATGTCTCTTATTGTAGATGTCAGATTTTAGTCCCGTGACTCGTGCTAGTATTTTTTTTTTCAGGTTTTAAGAATTTGAGGTCACTGGAGATTTGTGGTGGACTATTAACTGATTATGGTGTGAGGAACATCAAAGATCTTACATCTCTAACAGTGTTGAATCTTTCCCAAAACTACCAGTTAACTGATAAAAGCTTGGAATTTATTTCTGGTATCTCTACGAACTTGATTTGTGTACTTGGTGCTTATTTAGTTTTGAAAATCCCCATATATGTTGGCTGTCCATTATAACTAGTAATGGAGGACAACAACTTCTGGGTTCTGCTTTACCTGCTTGTGAAAACTGTACCTATATCCACATCTGTAGCCTTCACTGTGCTGAACACAACATTATAATTTATTGAAATTTATTGAGCCTTGATCACTATTTCATTTCATTCATATTTTTCTTCCACCCGTTCCTCATTGATTCCAACATTCATTTTCCACCAACTGTCCTCACTTCCCCCTCTTAGTGCTGCTGGATGGGGCTTACCAATCTGATTGTGAATCTAAGGCATTTTATATCTACGGATTTCTTTTGTTCCTGTTAAGACGAGAGAATTGTACAATATTTGAATTTTCTTGTGTGACTTTGATGTATATGATGATGCAGGATTGACACAACTCGTGTCTCTAAATCTTTCCAACTCCCGCATTACTAGTGGAGGCCTGCGACACTTGAAGACACTGAAGAAATTGAAATCACTGACACTGGAATCATGCAAGGTGACTGCTAATGACATAAAGAATCTCCAATCAACAGCTCTTCTGGAACTGGTCAGTTTCCGCCCCCAGTAATATCCATCTCGAGAGATATTTGTTATTATCCGATGTAAATATATCCACTTCAAAATGGAGGCTGATGTCTGGTTGACAAAATTTGAGATTCTTGCATCTGGTTATCTGTAGATATGCTTCATAGATTGAAAAAACTAAAGCACTTTTATGCTTTGCATTTGATGCTCCTTTTCCACTGCTTCTTCAGAATACATGCTCAGCTTCCTCAGATTGTTTTACGATCAATGATATTGTATATACGTGTGGCTATTATCCAGTGCTTGTGGTTTCTTATTTCTCATTTCTTGTCTAGAATTCTATTTGCTCTCTCAGAACTCTGCAGCTTGTCCGATATAATAGCCATTTTCGTCGATAAGCCAAAACAAACGAGGAGGTGATCCATCGATGGCCTTGAAAGTTCAGGCAACCCTGCCTTCGATTTGGAACGATGAAGATAATCATTATATCAAGCGATGAACCCTGCCTTAGAATAACTAATATGGAAATCATTAATATGGAACTCATTGAGGCTTTGACACCATAGAGATTGGAGACAATGTCTCCTTTTAATTTGACAAGGAAATTGGTGAAAGTTAGAAGATTGATATCAACAACATTGACTTATAGAACTATCATATTTTGAGAGCTCTTAACCATATTTTGACTCGTGATAATCCATAGATACCGATTGAAATTAATTAGGTTCTCAAAACAAATATATCTTCAATATCATTAATCAACTCCTACTTGATAAATATTGACATTTACCAATTGAACAACTTGTTCCCTTGCAAGTATAAACACCAGGAACATTGCTAAAATATTTTTGATTCTCCTGCATTTGTTGCTAACCATACTTCTATAAGTCAATAATCTGATATGTATATTACAAGAGACTGTTAACATAAAGATGAAAATATTTACATCCAAGCACTTCATTCTTTCCATATCCTTCTCTTTTGTACTCGGAAGGAGGGGAAGAGATTTGAGACGTGATATGTTTACAAGGATATTATAACTATGTTAATACCATAATAATTATCTCTCTGGTGCTTGATCTGCTACTGAAGCCTTGGGCGTGGATGGTAAACGGCTCGCTGAGCCGTTTTCAGATGGTGGTGGAACACCCCACCTGCATTCGGGTTCGAGTGGCTCTAACACATGGACTCCACCATCGGATAAGCCTATTGCGAACTGATTTGGCTCCTGTGGATGTGCCGCGATTACAAGCAAATGCACATTCGGACTGCTGCCAACAGTTGTAGAAACAGTTAGTACATGTTGGTTCAATTCCCAGTGATACTACTATATTTATTATTGACTCAGAAGTACTCAAGTGTGATTTATGAAAATTGTGAACCCCTTATATATTCTCGCTATTACATTTTATAAGAAAAATAGTATCAAAACTAAAGATTTAATAGTATGAATTGTAGCATACCTGGAAGTAGGTGAAAGATAAGCAGACGGATTGATACGACATTGCATATGCAGACTTGCAGCATTAAATATGCAGATAGTTCCATCGTAGAAACTTGCATACACCAATTGGCTATCACATGAGAATGTAGCATGCGATATTGGGGTGCTTGTTTCAGGCGGTATCCACTAAAACAAAGAAAAAAAAGAACATATTTATATCCAGATAATGTGTTGTAACATGCCCAAGATAGAGGGACACGCATATCCAGATAATGTGTTGTAACATGCCCAAGATAGAGGGACACGAACCTGCTTTATGCATTCTAGTTTTGTTGCATCATATAGGGCAAGTTGAGTTTCATGCACAACCAAAAAGCGAGTCTGGTCTTGATGAAACTGAACACGAGTCTCTGTCTGTGCTGCTCTTCCCGCTGGAAGCTGCAAAGACCTGGACTTCTGCATTTCCCACCCTTCCATGTTCCACATGCAAAGCTGGAGAGAAGATTTACAAGCAGGAGAAATATTAAACAAAGGAGGAGACGAGTATCATATTGCTCTAGATTTTATAAGAGTGCAGTATTTTAGAGTCCCAGGGTCCGATCAGCACCCAAGGAAGTGAGGTCTAAAGAAAAAGAGAGCGATGAGGAAGCAGTACAGTTAGCTCGTAATGGAAAATCATGTACTTAGATCTGCCACTGACCTAGTGAAGTCAAAATATTGAAATAATCACCTGTGCATCTGCTCCAGAAGAGATCAGCACATTCAGAACATAAGAGAAAGCAAGCCCAGTTATTCTCTTAGAGTGACCTTTCAGCTTGCTTTTGACCTGCACCAACGTATAAACAAAAGATAATATTTAATTATAGCTTACAATACTTGCTATGTTGGATAAATTATAAGTTTTTTCTTAAATGAACAACATATTGCACCTCATCAACGCGGACATTATAAATTTGAATTGTGGAATCTGTCATGCCAATAGCAATAATATTGTTATCTTGAGGATGGAATGCCAGAAATGTAGCAGCAGGTGGTGGCGGCATGAAAGTTGTCATAGTCTGATATTACCGAAGAAACCAATATTACTCTCACGAAACATGACGTTCGTATTGAAGAGATTAAATTCATGTTTCAACCTGTTACCTTAAAGGTCATCATGTTGAAAAGGGAAATCTTCCCTCCTGATGCTGACATTACATAAGAATCATTCTTGGACAGTGCAAAGCAAGGTACAGCTTCCTCAGGACTTGTGTCAGTCAAATCATTGGTCATTACAATGCCACTTGATGGTTGCCATAATTGTGGTGAAAATTTGGCTGTTGCCTGACAGCGAATGATACAATTTATTGATGAGTTTCTTCTCAATTCAAGAACAAAAAATTATAAGAGCTGTATTAGTCTGGCTTTAAGACATCCTACCTTGCCACTACCATTGCTTTCAGTTCTTTGCCACTTCCAAAGCATATGAATGGCATTTGTTGCTAATGCCAAAACAGCATTTCCTAAATTTGTGTATATTAACCGGGATATCTGTAGAACCGGAGAAATGTACTTATATTGCAAAAACAACGGGGAAACATCTCATGAACATATGAAAGGACACTGGCCCAAAGATCTTAGGGGTAGGTGATGCAACATACTGCCAGAATTATGAGACGATGAGAATATGATATAATGTTTGTCTTGTGTGCTCAATTGAAATATGCCCTGGATACGCATAATGTGCATATATGCAGTAATTTGGATCTGTAGTGTAACTCCTACTTAGATTTTATGGATAGATTCACCAGGAATTCATGAACAGAAAATACAGCTATTGACTTTAAGAATATTACTAACAGAATATTTGACGGAAAATATTATTTGAACACAAGGAATAAGATATAGGTCATATTTTGATTTTTAGGATTGTATACAGGTAACTCATATATGGGAGAGTACCTTGGCCACTCTTTGGTTCTCGGGAAGTCTTAGAGAGCGGCATTGAGAGGGTTGGCTAATTTCAGTGAGCACCCAAATCTTGGATTTATCAACATTCTCTTCACCTATTCTTGGTTTGACATCTACCATATTTCTGGCATCACCATTCTGACATAAAAGGGCAAAAATAAAAAGAAATACTACATGTACTTTAAAAGACTTTGAAATATACAAGAGTAATACTCCAAACTAGAAATTGGATCTAAGATAGATCACACAAGAAAAGAAGTCGCCATTTAGCAGCACCAACCACTGTGTAAACAATTTAATATGAGCTTTGGTATTAAGAATGAGCACATATAACATACCATTAATGACAACGCAGCTGCTGGGCTTACCCTTTCAATGGTCCCAACACCATTAGCAGCAGCTGCAGATGAATTGTTTACAGTAGGCTGCAGAATTCAAGAGAAAGTATGCTTTAGAAATTATTTGCTTCAGCAGTTCAGCTTCACATAGTTCACAGTCAGAAAGCTTTAAACTTGTTACCAAAAAAGCTACTTCTCACTAGAGAAAAGAAAAGACACCTTGGTTGCAGATTCTGAAATTATTGAACCACTACGTCCAAGGGTTTCATATGTACGTAGTAACCGAAGGCCATCTGCATTTGCTAAGATTTTGATCCCATTATCATTAGCTGAAACAGCCAATAGACTTCCATCTTTGTTGAACCGGATTCTCGGGCTTGCCTTCAGTGTAGAAGAACAAAATGTAAACAAATTCAATGTATTTATCTTGATTTCTTAAGGTTAAACTTGAATGTACCAGAAGACCTCCATCAGCATCAATGCTTGTAAAAAGTTGAACATTGTCCATATCCCAGAATTTTATCGAGAAATCATCCCCCGCGGCCAAAAACCGGTTTTTAGTGGTATCAAACTGAACTACACCGAGAGACCTTCTGTGAAAACCCTGATACGTCCTCTTGACAGCCCCTTCACTTTCATTCCATTCGACTATATGCGACTCCCCATCTTTACTAGTGCCACAAGAAAAAAGTCTGCATGCATCCATGACCCAGCACATAGTAGATTAGCTCAACGCCTTACATCCATCGATGAAAGATGCAAAGCATCCATTAAAAATTGAGTTAGTTTATCTAACCTCTTCCCATCAGAACTATAAGCCATTGTTGTGCACCAACGACCAGGAGCATCATAATTAACCCGAGAACCAATATTATCATATAACCAGGCTTTTATCTTTCCATCAAGTGCAGTTGAGAAAATGAACTGAGGCATGAAAAGTTTGAATTAGACCGCAAAAGAGTCTCAGAACCCTGGAACAAAACTTCACTGGTGCACTTGATTAGAAGTACCATGTTACCTGAATGTTTTCTTTGTGATGAGGGCAAACTGAATATACAGGAGCTTCATGACCCTCAAAGGTGTATTGTTTTTTACCAGTTGTAGCATCCCAGACCTTTACATTATATGTCATTTAAAGGGGAAAGAAAATTAGAGAAAACGAAGGAAAATCTTGGAGAATTCCATCGATTTTAAAAAAATCTTAGTAATGAGTAATGACCGTTATTAACAAGACTTACCTTGATGGTCTTATCATCCCCACATGAAATTGCACACAGCTGCTTATTCGGGTAAGCAAATGCAAGATCATTTACCCCACCAACATGCGCATCGATCTACAACTCGGTTGAATATATTTAGTAACATATCAGGACTTTATCTTATACGTTGTTAGAGTGAAATGACTTACCTCTAAGTGTTGACGTACATCATCTTTCCCATGGTAGGAATATATTTGTACTATGTGCCTTGAATATGCAATTCCTGAGCGACTCAAAAGGATTCAGCCTAAAATACCAATCTAATTGATGATTAACATTGATAGAGCATTGTCCCACTGCACTTACCAAACAAAGAGCCATCGGGACTCCAAATAACGCGGTTTACGGCAACACCAGGATCTTTTACTAGAGCAGTCTGTAAGTTCAATATGAAGGTTCAGAACTAATGGACTTCAGATATAGTTTAAGAAATTGGTAGAGATCTGCCATCTTGATGTGAAGAAATCAGAACCTGTAGAGACATTGAACATGCACTGAGGTCCCAAACTTTGAAGTTCTTCAGGACCAATTTCTCCCTAGAACCTACTTCCCACAATCCAATGTCTCCCACATTTGTACCAACTGATACATAAGATAACAGGTTCAATAAATATTAAGCAACTTAAAAACTCATTAAGCACTATCAACAAAATTGTAAATTCAGATAAGTGAGTGATATGCTCTAAAAATAGGAACCTAGAAGTATAGTCTGCTGAACAGGGTGAAAATCCATGCTCATAGGAGAAGATCCCTGATTCAAAGTTCTTGACACTGTCTTTGGCAAATCCTCAGAAGCAGTGGCAGTGTGACCTTGACTATTACCAGGAAATGAAATTGGTAGCGCATTAATGGGAAGGTTTACCTGTAGTATTAGACAAGGCTGGTTTAAACAAACCTTTAACACAAATTTATGACTGTAAGATCGATCATTTTATCAACTTACCTCATCAGATATCCCGATTGTTCTTGTTTTTTTGCTTAAATGATCGGTATCTCCACATGGATAATCAACAGAAGGGTTTGAGGATGGAGGTCTGGAATGCTTGAGAGCAGTTATACCTAAAAAGGTAATAAGGGAATTAAGCAAAGTCAGATATTTTATGTGTGCCATCTCGAAGCAACCTTGAATGATGGAGATCATACTTGTGGTGGGTACTGCACCATTGAATCAAAACTATACAATCTTTCGACTTGAAAAATACATAATGGCATCAGATTAACCAACCTGGTATAGATGGGCCTCCAATACCAATAGGTGTACCGGAAACAGAAGGATGATTTAGTGCAGATGAATTGGCCATCCAACCAGCTAGTGGAGCTGGTATCGGTGCTGAGTGTGGTTGGAAGCTCTGAACACACAGATTAAGAGCTCATAATTAATACAGTTGATAATGAGAAATGAAAAGGAAGGAAATAAATATTTACCCCTTGTGGACCCAAAAGAGGGAAACCTCCAGGTCTTTGTACTGAACCGAGCAGTGGATTGCCTGCAGGAGATGGAGCACGTGCACCATTTTGTTGTCCACATGAATGGTCGACAAACAGAGTTTTAATGTCTGGGTTTGGCCTAGGATTTTTGCAAAGTTGGTGCTGCCAATTTAAACTGCAATACACATCAAGTTGTCGCTGGCTTCAGCTAGATACTAAGGTTCAATATATAGAGGAAGCCCCTCAAATGGTTAATCTGACAATCTAGCTTGAAATAGAAGCCTTAACAAGTTTGTTAAATAGTGAAACCTACCATAAAGAATTAAAAAGATACAAAACAAAAGTAAGAATCAAAACAATGTCATTTCAATCGCTGACTAGAGAAATGACTTCATTCTTCTAAGATTACCTTTGATTAATAAGAGTCCTTAGCCTTGAATTTTTCAAGTTTGGAGGCTGCAGTTTCTCTCGAAACAGTGGGTTTGCTTCAATAAGTTTCTTGAGCTCGACCAACATAATTGCTCGGGCAGATTTCGTATCCCCATATTTGGAAAGTTGTTCATTTTCCCTGCACGACAAGTAACTGAAGTACATCTGGCGCACTATAAACATTTGAATTAAACTTCTCAGAATATAAAACACTGTACCTAAAATTCTCTAATGTCATGAGATGTGTGATTTCCTTAAAAAGCTCTTCATTAAAGGAAGAGAATACTTTAAGATCCTTAACAAGAATATTAACCGCCTCTGCACGGTCATTCCTGATATAAGTTCAGGTAACACAACACAATTATGCTACTTATTCACTTCAGAAGCAAAAACACATCTAGCAATAAAAGCTAATGTATATTACAAGAATCAGCTTACTTATCTAAGGCCTCGAGATATTTCTGCTTCCTTATCTCAAAAAAGATTTTCATCGAATATCGATTATCGTCCACCTTAGTAAAGCCAGAGAGGTATCTTTCAACCTCATCCCAGTTCCCACTATGCACT